>CM073573.1:110573131-111173131 GCA_037074715.1 Magnolia kwangsiensis | reverse complement strand
TTCAGAGATGATAGAATTCTTGGGCAAATCATCACTAGCTTCAATATAGAAAATAAGTCACTCTCAGCTAAATTTTTCAACTCTTTAGATGATTGGTTGGCACACTTTGCAGATTCAAATGATCTCATGATAAAAGACATAGTGAATGCCTTGCAAGACAATTTCTCAATGTTGTCACGGACCAAGAAAACCTTTATTCTGAACCCCCTCCTTCCCCAGATCTTGGATGTTTACCATTAAAGAAGGGGGAGTTGAGAATTGAACCAGAGTCTGAAACTTCAGACTGTGTTGAGACTACATTACTTTCTGAAAGTTTTTCTGAATTGTCTTTACTTATAGTCTCTGATTCACCATGGGATACTAACTTTGACACTTTTTCTATCACAGGTGAATCATATATACTTTGGATACCTCAAGTGATTGAACGACAAACTTTTGCTGAGGTACACAAGTTTCTCTAGACATTCATGCTTTAGGGCATCCAAGCCTATTACAAAAAGGGATTTTGGATGATCCTGTTGAGAAACCTATTGAGAAATTTATCATGATACTGTCCTGTAGATACCCCACCTAGGCTAACAGCTTAAAGAGGCAAGGACAAATCCGGATCGTGATTAATGAATAAAACCCCAAACCCTAACCCAAACCCAAAGCCCAAATTTGAACCCTTAGAACCTCACAAACCAACCCAAAATTCTGAACCTAACAACCATTAGAGCTAGATCAATAGGAAAACTCACCCATTCGAACCCAAAAGCCTGAAAGAAGACTATTGAATGAACCAGTGCACCAAACGAGGCCCACACGTTCAAGCCCGGCCCGGGCGGTTGATAAGGGTCAAATATTACATATCAGACCTGAGTTATTACCTGATTTTACATACATGATAATGCTTAATGTCAAATTTTAATTGTGTTTTTGTTGCAAGGAGTAATTAGGAGCTTGGAATGAAAAAGAGTACTACAAGCATGGAATTAATGCTCCGCAGTCACCAAAGGGATGGATTCCAAAGGACTAACATTGATGGATTTACATGCCAGGGATCCGAGGAAATCAAGCCGCTCACATTAAAGAGGCACGAAAATGGTCCAGAATGCAAGATCATATGGTTCTCAGCATCCGATTGGCTCGAAACTTCATACATTGGCTAGGGGCCATAAATAAACCATACATATTAAATTTCAGCCATTGAATATCTTTGGAAGTGGCCCAACGCATAGATTAGCCCCTTAATTCCCTAAGTGGGGCCAACCTGCTATCTGGATATGTCTCAACTTTAGACTCAATGCCTTAAATGGGGAGACAAAATGAATGGATGGCTTGTAAACATCACAGAGGACCCCACCTAGGTTAGGTTCGCATAACGCACGAGTGCACTAACCGTGTATGTCTACACTAAGACGGTCAAACCATCTCTTGGCTGAAAAAAATTCAAAAACGTCAATAGCCGTTCTCTGTGCTGTGAACAGAGCCGTTGGTTAGGTCTTCTGGGCCACCATAGTGCATCAACGGTCCAATCCGGACTGTCCATTAGACTTGCACATTCCCTCTCACTTAGGCCTAGGTGGCGGTATTTCAAATGAAAGTAGAGATCAGATTTTAACCATCCAAAAGCAAGACAGACGACAAAGTAGAAAACCACGTGGGCCACACTGAATCCAGTCTAAAACCATCCATTCTTAACTGGTTTTTCGAGGGTATTTCAATGGACGGTGTTGATTCTTCGAACACCATGGCATGTGGGCCCCACGCTTAACACAAAATCAGTTATAATTGAATTTTCCTTATTGCTTTCAGTTATTTTACATTGATTTTTGTTAGTTTACTTAATTGTTAGCAAAACTATTTGTTGGATTAGTTAAGAAGAATCATAAATTTTAAATTGTGACAACCAGTCCTCGTGGGAATGATCTCGTAATACGTATCATATCTACATCTGATTCGTATACTTGTGAGTTTAAAATCATTTAAATCAGGTTGGTTTAAATAAAACATCAAGTTTTTGACGCCGTTGCGGGGGACTGTTTTGGTCCAAATTGGATTTAGGATTCGCTCTTATCATAATTCATAGTCTTAGGATTTTTCTTGTATTATTTTAGGAAATTTAATTTATTTTTATTTTTATTTTGTTTACCAGAATTGAGGAAGGAAGCTGAAAAATAAAATTATCTTCAAAAGGAGAAGCCCCCAAATCTTCGATCATTGATCATCTCTTTTTTTAGGTTCTTTCTTCCAATTCTTGTTTACATAGTTTTATCTTGTTTTTAGGAATTCATAATTTTTAAGTCTAGTTTTATTTCTCTTAGGTTGCATCTTAGTTTAGTTTTCTTTCTTACATTGCAATAACATAGTTTATGCCAGGACGTACATCTCTAAACATAAAACTAGCACATTTTGATCCTCAAATAGAAAAAAACTTTCGTAGAAGATTTAGAAACATCCTATTTGAAATGGCAGACGAGAATGGAATTAAAACTCTTAAAGATTATTCAGCTCCTGTCCAATTCAATGCGCCTTCATGCATAGTGTGGCCAGCCACCACGGAAGTACACTTTGAACTTAAACCTGGGGTCATACAATTGTTACCCTCTTTCTATGATTTAGACAAGGAGGATCCATATCATCATGTGAAAGAATTCTTAGACATTTGCTCTACCTTTAGGTTTGAAAACTTTTTCGATAATTCGATCCGTTTGCATCTTTTTCCTTTTTCTTTGAAAGACAAGGCAAAAGCATGGTTGAATTCTCTAGGAGTTGGGTCAATTACTACATGGGACCAATTTTCTAAGCTCTTAAACAAGTTCTTCCCTGTTCACAAAACTAATGCTCTTCGTAAAGAAATTACTAATTTCACACAAAAAGAGGGTGAGCACTTTCATGAATGTTGGGAAAGATGGAAGGACTTGCTTCTTAAATGTCCACACTATGGTTTTCAAAAATGGCAACAAGTTCAATACTTTTATGATGGTTTGACATCCCAAAATCGCCGCATGGTTGAGGCCAACAGTGGAGGGTCATTCATGACCAAAAGTGATGTCGAAGCGTGAAATTTCTTTGAAACCTTGTGTGAAAATTCTCAGCAATGGGACTATTCAAATAGAGGTGAAAAAAGTCCCAAACCACAGAAGAAAGGTGGTATATATGAGATAGGATTCACGCCAGATCTTTATGCCAAAATTGATAGCCTAACACAGAAAGTTTATGCTTTGATGTTAAATAATGCACCTCCATAAACAACTTAAATCGAGTCATGTGCCATATGTTCCAGTCCCCCCCATCATACGTAGTCTTATCCATCTGATGTAGCATTTCTAGAATTTCTCTCTGAACAAGTGCATGCTATGAACACTTTCTAGAGACCTGAGAATGATCCTTACTTAGACACCTACAACCCAGGGTGGGCTAGACATCCAAATTTTTCTTGGGAAAAAGGACCACAACAAGGAAGACCATCTAGAAATCCTTCAATGCAACCTTACCCCCAAGTTGGTAGTCAATAACCTCAGCAGCTTTCACAGTATCAATAAGTACCTCCACAATCTAAGAAACCATCTCTTGAGGATACACTCAATCTTTTTGTGATTTGAGGGCCCACATATGTGGGACACATCTTGTTGTATGTATATAGGGAGGGCCCATAGTGGCAGGGTCCCTCCCCTCCATCAAACGTGTGTGTCTATCTCTCTCTCTCTCCCTCTCCTTTTCATTTTCTTTATGTGATGATATGTCCATGTGGCCCACCCGGATGGACCCCACCATGAAGCATGTATTTGATCCAAGTCATTTGTAGGTGGGGCCCACTTTGTATATATGTTGTTCCACACCACCCAGCCATGTGGTGGCCCACCTAAGCAGGGCTCACCTTAAATGTATTTGTCTCACCCAGAACTGCCCAGCATCTGCACATGAACTGGGAAAACACAAATATTAGCTTGATTCATAAGCATTTGGGTGAGCCACTTGTATAGGCCCCACATGGATGCACGGATTCAATCCACGCCGTCCATCTTATTTACCAACTTATTTTAGGCGTTGAGTCAAAAAATGAAGCTGATCCAATTTTCTGGCAGGCCATACCTTTGAAAATAGTGATTTTCATCGTTTAAATTCACCTTAATCTTTCTACACACCGATAGATGCCCAATATTAGGCTTGATGGATGGGTTATGGACTGTAGAATCCATTGGCTGGGGTGGATTCACTGGAAGCAGGCCCCACGTGCGAAAAACCATGGAAAAACTATTTTTTTCAAAAAAATAATAATGCATGCAGTGCCTGATGTTGCTGACACTGCAGCAGGACGCTGCTGCGTCTGGGCTAGGGACCATGGTCCCATATGTAGGCCCCACCATGATGTGTTTTATATATCCACACCGTCCATTTTGTAGGCCCTTAAGGTAGTGTACCGCCCTCAAAATATCAGCCCCATCTAAAGCTCAAGTGGTCCACAGCATAGGAAACAGTGGGGTTGAACCGTCTGCCATTGAAACCCATTTTTGGGTTCACAGAAGTTTTGGATCATATGAAATTTGTTTTTTCCTCTTCATTCCAGGTTCGTGTGACCTTATCAATATGTTGGACAGCAAATAAGCATTATGGTGGGCCCCACGTGGGACCCACCTTTAATATGTGTTTTATACTCCCAGCTGTCCGTCCATTTAAAACAAGGTCGATGGGTCCCTGTAGCCTTGCCTCAGGTTCATGTCAGCAAAGTTCTGTGGGCTGCCATGATGTATGTGTTTCTCCTGCTGTCCATCTGTATGGATGTGGGGCCCACCTTGGTGGATGCTTTGCATCCACATGTGTGGGGCCCTACCTTGATGTAAGTGTTCTATATCCACACTGTCCATTTCTGGACGGTGCAAAGAGGGACCAACCATAATATATGTATTTTATTTCAAGCCGTCCATTCATAACTTTTGGGACATGGTCCACCATGATCTGGCCAGTGGGTCTTATCCAGATGCATGTGTTCATCTATGTTGTCCACTGTCCAGATATGGACAGTGGAACCCATGCGATGTCTGTGTAATATTCTAGCCATTCGGCCCTTTTGACAGTGGGGCCCCCCTTGAGGTATACATAATATCCAAACCGCCCAGTCATTTGGGATATCCAAACCATCCAAATCATGGGGCCTATCTTGATGTATATGTGACACATTTGGAATGCACAAGGCCCACCTTAATATGATGTATTGGTAGGGCCCAATGCGATGTGTGTATAGCCCATATGTGAGATCCATTGTAATGTTTACCAGGCCTGTATAATGAGGCCTAATGAGAAGTATATGTAGCCATCTGTGAGGCCCACCTTGATACATCAGTGCGGCCCATTTGATGCAGCCCAATTGACCATATATGAGGTCCATTGGTGTGGCCCATTTGATACAGCCCACTTGTTGTATCTTAGGTCCATGGGTCGTAGTCCATTGAGATGTATACTCGACCCATATGTCGTGGCCTATTGTCATGTATTTTCGGCCCATTTAGTAAGGCCCAATGAGATGTATTTTCTGACCCATGTATTGCAGCCCATTGTGATGTACATGAAGTCCATGAGCAAGGCCCAATGTAATGTTTATGCATCCCATGAGTGAGGCCCATAGTGATGTGTATTAGGCCCTTACGTGAGGTTATGGGCCCACTATATGTTTGGCTCTATATAGGCCACTCCTTGGGAGCAATGTTGGTTGAATGTCCACATTGATGGGCAATGATGGTTGGATGTCTACATTGTGTCCTTCCCTTAGGCTGATTTTTTATCCTGATTGTCGATTCTGATTGACGTAACCAATTTTCCGACTCTGATTATCGATCGATCCCAATTGTCGTGACCGATTTGATGATTCTGATTATCGATCTATCCGATTGTCGTAGAATGATTGCCGATTCTAATTGACGTAACCGATTTGCCGACTCTGATTATTGATCAATCTCGATTGTCGTAGATCGATTGTAAATTCCAATTGACGTAACCGATTTGCCAATTTTGATTATCAATCGATCCTGATTGTCGTGACTGATTTGACGGTTCTAATTATCAATCGATCTGATTGTCGTGACCAATTGCCGATTCTAATTATCGATCGAGGCTGAGTACCGATGCTGATTTGTCGTGGCCAATTGATGATTATCAATCGACGTCGATTACCGATTCTGATTTATCATAACCGATTGCCGATTACCGATTCTGATTTGTCGTGGCCGATTACCGATTATCGATTAAGGCTGATTACTGATTCTGATTTGTCGTGGTCGATTGCCAATTATCGATCAAGGCCGATTACTGATTCTAATTTGTCGTGGCTGCTTGTTGATCGATGTCGATTACTGATTCTGATTTGTCATGGCTGATTACCGATTTCGATTGTCAAGGCCCAATGTGATGTATATGCGACCTGCATTTAAGGCCTGACGAGGTGTGTATTCAGCCCCTGTCTAAGGCCCAATGTGATGTATATTGACGTATAGGTGATGAGACCCATTGTGATGAATTTAAGGGCCAGGCGAAGAGCCCATTGAGATGTATGTTAGGCCAATGTAAAAGAGTCATTATGGTGTACATTAAGCTCTTGAGTGGGACCCATGGTGTTGTATATTTGGCCCTTGTGTGAGGCCATGGGTCCACTATATGTTAGGCTCTATGTGGGCCATTCCTTGGGAAAATATTGGTTAAATGTCCACATTGTCGAAGCCGATTGTTGAGGCCGGTTATTGACACCTATTATGAGTATGTGACAGCATGGCATCATGATACATGCCCATACACATCATTTGCATATTTGTTATGAGATGTGGTTGACCATTGCATATGACATTGGGTAGGTTATGAGACTCCCTGATAGGTGGAGGTTATCTCATATGAGTGCACGGTATGCGCATGATTGATGCATGACTAAATTATATGACTCATGCATCTTGCATTGTGTGTTATGATTACTTTACGCCCTAGCGACATCAGGGTCATAGCCTCCACAGGCATATTGTGGATTGCCAGATGAGATACCGAAAATATTTGATTCTAGCATACGGGTACCATAGATGTCCTTGGGTAAAAATCTCTAAACTTTCGTGGCTAGGAGACGCCCCAACGTCGAGACCAAGTGGATATATGAGCGTGTGAGGGCCGTATACCAATAGGCCGCGTCTATCACTGTGTTGTGGTCGGTTGGGAAGGGGTGTGACCTTGCCCGCCTGAGTGAGGGGGCAATATCTAGGTTGAGTCTGACTAGCTTGAGGAATGGGTCTGCTATCGAGGAGCCAGGCCCGATATTGGTAGGCGGATAGTGAGGTCTCTTCCACTTACCCTGTTGTGCGCTTGGATAGGGGCGACAAGCTGGCGTAGAGTGTAATAGACCCCGGTGATGATCCCAAAAGAGGAACTGTACTGATATGTAGACTTATTGAGCAGGAGTTGCATACTCATTCATCATTCATTCACTATCCACTCGGGCTAATGGTGCGCAACTATTTATTACATGTACCTTCGCATTGGCTAAGATTTCGGTTGGGGCGTGCGACTAACCTGAGATTAGGAGTTTACCACATCGAGTCTGACTATCCAAATTTAGGTATGGGATTAGTTTGGATAGAAGTACCTTGTGATGGACCTCATAGCCTACGATATTACGTACTATCATCCTGACTTCACACTCCAGCATGGTCATTCCATTCACACCACATAATGCATTACATCTACGACATATGACATTTTGGGTTACTAGCTACTGTATTTATATGGTCTAGATATGGCTGATGCTATTCGTGAACTCATCAGAAATTGCATATTACGTCGTATTCTTGGCATTTGATATTTTTCTCTTTACAACTCCTCATTTGCATAGTTATTCTATATTGCGTATTCTGATATTAATTGACTCATGGACTTGTCCGTATTTCTGCTTACTCTGATAATTCATGATCTTGTCCGTATTTCTGCTTACTTTGATAATTCATGATCTTATTCGTATTTCTGCTTACTTTGATAATTCATGATCTTGTCAGTATTTCTGCCTACTTTGATAATTCATGATCTTGTCAGTATTTCTGTTTATTTTGATAATGTACGATTTATGGATTACCAGTATTTTCGGTATTGTATGATGATGGTATTGTATTGAATACTTGATACTTACCTTGTGCACACACTTACACCACCCTCTAAGATTTATATAAGCTTATGCACGATAGATGCATGTACGTGATGTTAAGTTACAACAGTGTTGAGCTTGGAGCATGCAGTGGTCTTCTGGAGCTTAATTTTTTATTTATGTATTTCCCTTTCAGTATTGTACTCAATGATTATATTAGTGGATATCTGATGATGATGTTGCCTTTGTGAATTGGGTAATCTTGTGATTATGTTTATTACGAGTTAAATGTACATTGAAAAAAAAAATTCCTCCTTATAGGATCTTAGGATTGGAATCTAGCATATGGATGCTAGGAGCAGAGAATGGGGTACTACAGAGGCTATCAGCACCGGATTCGATGATTAAGATTCTTATGAATCCAATTTCTGGGTTTGGGACATAACAAAGATAGAAGTACAGTTGGGTTAACTTGCTGCCACATTGAGTGAGAGAGAGAAGGGCAAGTTTCCTAGTCAACCTATGGATCTAATTCAAACTAAGAACAATATCATGAGCAAGCCAAATCAATTATTACCCTTAGGTCCGATAAAAAGATCGAGAACAAAGTAGAGATGCTTAAGTTAGAATCAAATTCCAATTCGGAAGACCAAAATGAAGCGGAGAGACATACTAATGCATCCAAAGCCCAAAAGTACTCTGACTCTCCAGGAACCACTCATGTGCCATCCTATGTGCTTAAAGCACCTTTTCCTCAACGCTTGGCACCGGTTAAGAAAGGAAATAACTTTAATAAAATTATGGACATGTTTAAGTAAGTACAAATTAACATTCCATTGCTTAATGTTATCAAGAAGGTCCCTGCCCACACTAAGTTTCTTAAAGATTTATGCACTCAAAAGCATAAGATGAATGTTCATAAGAAGGTCTTTCTTGCAGAGCAACTCAGCTCCATGATTCAAAACAACACCCCTCCTAAATTTAGGGATTGAGGAGCTCCTACCATTTCTTGCATCATAGGAGATCATAAGGTTGAGAAGGCATTGCTTGATTTAGGGACGAGTGTTAATTTGTTGTCATATTCTGTGTATGAGCAGTTAGGACTTGGTAAGATGAAATCAACTAAAATAATACTACAACTAGCTGATAGATCTGTCAAGGTTCCCTGTGGTGTTATTGAGGATGTACTAATCCAGGTTGATAAGTTTTATTTTCTAGTGGATTTCATCATTCTAGATACTCAGCCTGTCCCGAATCCTACTAGTCAAATTCTAGTTATCTTGGGATGTCCATTCTTGGCCACATCCAATGTTATCATAAATTGCAGGAATGGAGTTATGAAGTTATCTTTTGGTAACATGAAGATTAAACTCAATGTTTTCAATGTTGGACAACAACCGGCAGACTTGGATGATATCTTTGAAGTGAACATGATTGAGAGTCTAGTGCATGACTCTTTTCTTAAATCTTCCGAAGATGCTCTCGAGACTTGTCTAGCACATTTGGGTATAGATTTTGACATAGAAAGCTCCATCTAAGAAGTCAATGCATTTCTTGACTCTAATCCTATAATGGATGCTACAAAATGTAAAGCTAAAGTGGAACTTCTTCCACCATCTGAGTCTAAACTGGTCCAGTCTATTGAGAAACCACCCGAACTTGACCTTAAAAAATTTCCTGAAATTCTCAAGTATACATTTTTAGGTTCTTTTGAAACCCTGTCTGTCATCATAGATTCTAACCCTGATAAGGAACAGGAGGGTAAGTTGTTTAATGCTTTTAGAGAACATAAGGCAACTATTGGGTGGACAATAGCGGACATAAAGGGAATAAGCCTTACTATGTGTATGCATCGTATCCATCTTGAAGAAAATGCTAAAATGTTGTGTGAAATACAAAGGAGGCTTAACCCTAACATGAAAGAGGTCGTTGGGGTGAAGGTGCTTAACTTGTTAGATGTTGGTATCATTTACCCCATTTCGAATAGCACTTGGTTAGCCCAATTCAAGTTGTTCGCAAAAAGTCTGGGATTATGCTAAACAAAAATGACAAAAATGAATTAGTGTGAACTCGCATGACTACGGGTTGGCGAGTTTGTATTAATTACCGTAAACTGAATCTAGTCATAGGGAAGGATCACTTTCCTCTTCCTTTCATAGATCAGATGCTTGAGAGATTGGTAGGGCACAGCTATTATTATTTTCTGGATGATTATTCCAGGTATAACCAGATTCCCAGTGTTCCCGAGGATCAAGAGAAAACCACATTTACATGTCCTTTTGGTACATATGCCTATCGGTGTATGTCATTTGGGTTATGTAATGCACCTGCTACTTTTCAATGATGCATGATGAGTATTTTTTAAGACATGGTTGAGCATTTCCTCAAGATTTTAATGGATGATTTTTTCATTTTTGGTTCTTCCTTTGATGAATGTTTAAACCATCTATCTCTTGTCTTGGAAAGATGTAAAAAAATGAACCTGGTATTGAATTGGGAAAAGTGTCATTTTATAGTTCAAAAAGGGATTGTACTCGGGCATGTTATTTTCAGTAAAGGCATTGAAGTTGATAAAGCTAAGATTGATTTAATTTATAGTTTCCTCCACCTAGAATAGTGAAGGAGATTAGATCATTCTTAGGGTATGTAGGATTCTACAGGAGATTCATTAAGAATTTTATCAAAATTTCTCGACCTTTGTGTAATTTATTAGCTAAGGATGTTGCATTTGACCTTAATGATGATTGTCAGAAATCTTTTAACAAGTTAAAACATTTATTAACTTCTACTCCAATCATCCAACCACCTAATTAGAGTTTACCTTTTGAGCTTATGTGTGATGCTTCTGATTATGTTGTTGGAGGATCGATTGAACAAAATGCCTCATGTCATTTATTATGCTAGTAGGATCTAAATGATGCTTAACTGAACCACTCTACCACTAAAAAAAAATTGTTGGCAGTGGTATTTGCTCTAGACAAATTCAGGTCGTATCTCATAGGATCAAAGGTTATAGTGTTCCCAGATCATGCAACATTAAAATATCTTCTTTCTAAAAAAGATGTTAAACCTCGATTGATTCATTGGATTCTCTTACTATAAGAATTTGACATTAAAATTCGGGATAAAAAGGGTTCGAAAAATGTGGTAGCCAACCATTTGTCTAGACTTGTCTTAGAGTCCACAGTGGATCCATTGCCAATGAATGAGTCTTTCCCTGATGAACAACTTTTAGATATTTCTCAATTACCTTGGTATGCGGATATTGTAAATTATCTTGTTACAAATCAATTTCCTTCTCATTAGACTAAACAGGATAAATCCAAATTTCTTGCTGAGGTTTAACATTTCTTTTGGGATGACCCACACTTATTCAAACTTTGTCCTGACCAGGTTATTAGGAGATGTGTGCTTGAGAGTGAGTTTCATAGTATAATCTCCTTTTGTCATGACCATGCATGTGGTGGTCATTTTCGTTCAAAGAAAATAGTTGTAAAAGTCTTACAAAGTGGATTTTATTGGCTTACACTTTTTCAAGACACCCATGCCTTTTGTTCTACATGTGATAAATGCCAACGTACGGGTAATATTTCTCGTAGGAACATGATGCCACTTACCAATATTCTCATTATTAAGATTTTTGATGTTTGGGGTATTGATTTCATGGGTCGATTTCTCCCGTCATTCGGTTATATGTATATCCTTGTGGCCATCGACTATGTCTCTAAGTGGATTGAAGTAGTGTCATGTAAAACGAATGATCACAAAGTTGTGGTCTGCTTCTTGAAAGAAAATATCTTTTCTCGTTTTGGTACTCCTCGGGCAATTATAAGTGATGGGGGTATTTATTTTTGCAATAAACCGTTAAAATATTTAATGAAGAAATATTCCATCACCCATAAAGTTGCAATGCCATACCATCCACAAACAAGTGGTCAAGTAGAGGTTTCGAATCGAGAGATTAAATAAATTTTAGAGAAAATATTTCGCTCTAATCGTAAGGATTGGTTGCAACGTTTGAATGATGCTCTTTGAGCATATCATACAGCTTTCAAAACCCTGATTGGAATGTCCCCCTATGGGCTTGTCTTTGGGAAAGATGTCACTTGCCTGTGGAATTAGAACATCATGCTTATTGGGCCATCAAAACCTTTAATTTTGACTTAAATAAGGCTGGATCGCACCGTAAACTTCAACTCAATGAGTTAGAAGAAATTCGAAATGAGGCATATGAGAATGCAAAAATTTATAAAGACCAGACAAAATTTTTCCATGACCAATTAATTCTCCAAAGGACATTTGAACCGGACTAGAAAGTATTATTGTATAATTTCAGGTTAAGCCTCTTTTCTGAAAATATCCGTTCGTGACAGTATGGTCCTTATCAGGTAGTAAAAGTATTTCCTTATGGAGCAGTTGAAATTAAAAATCTAAAGGATGGGAATATTTTCAAAGTAAATGGTCAATGACTGAAACCTTATTTGGAGGATTTGGTTAATCAAGATGATGAGGAAGTTAATTTGGAAGACCCAAGTTATCAAGATTAATTAATTCATGGCCCATTCTTGTCTGGCTGAAGACGTTAAACTTAGCGCTCCTAGGAGGCAACCCAGCCATTTTCTTTCATTTCATTTTTTTTTCTTTTTTTCTAGTTAGTTACTTCAATGTTTATGGGTAACATTGCTGCAAATCCTCACGAGAATACAACTTGTCCACTAGGGGCAACCTAAGGGTTTGAAGGCTTGTTGCATACGCTAAATGCAGTCGAGTGCACATGCGAAAGTGGTTTAGGTAGGATTTTATTTTTGTTATTTTTGTTTTACTTGTATTGATTTTTCTCTTGTGCTGACCTGCTTTTATGTTGATATCTTTGGAAATCCTATTGATTCTCCGTCCAACTACTATTTTTCCATCACTCCTCTTTTACTTTCGTTATCCCATGTGTATTGCATGCTTATTTCTTTTACATTGATGATAATGTAGATTTTAGGTTGGGGGGTGAGAGATTAGGTTGCCTAATCAGTATTTTCTTGGTCTTGAGCAAAAATTGTGAAAATTTTTAAAATTTTCTGAAATTTCTTATGAATTTGAAGTGATTTTGAAGGATAGTTGTGATTTTAAAATTACAAGATACAAAATGTTGGTACTTTATGACTCTGGGATTCAGTTGTCTGTTAGATTTCACAGTTAAGTTTGAATTGTTAACCCATGATTAGAAGTTGTAAACATTGATTGAGTCATGATTTCACATATCACATCTCGCTTACACATTAAGGTTCCGATTTGATAATTGAATGATTAACTTGGTAATCACTAAGCATGAAGGGAACCAGCCTAAAAAATATTTTAACATCAGTTTATAAAGAAGAATTGAAAGGGTTAGATGAATAATCTTTACCATAGGTTTGCTTCCTATAGATGAAGATTCGATTCCCCATGGATGATATGTGAAAAAGGTTGGGTGTCCAATCTTTACCAAAGGTTTGCTCCCTATAGGTGAGGATTTGATTCCCCTCCTTGGCGTTAATTTTTTAAAAAATAAATAAAATCAAAGGCAAGTATTAGTTTCAGTTTTGGTTGTCAAGAATTTCGTTGTTAATTATTAATGATATCATGAAATTGCCATTGGATCTCTTAATAGTGATAAGCCGAGATTACACTATACACTCATGGAACTCGATGTTTAGAATATTCTAATTAATGGATTAATATTTTGAACTTGGTTATAAATTTTACCATGAGCTTGATTCCAGGAAAGAAAATTCTACTCACCATTCATGAATCTTAGAATTTTCACATCTCAACTATTTGTTCACAAGTCACTCAGGTTTACAGGAATTGTCTTTTATTTCTGAAATTATTTTCACATGTTTTGCTCAGGACTAAAAAAATACTAGTTGGGGGTTATGATGAGGGTCAAATATTGCATATCAGACCCCAGTTATTACTTGATTTTACATACATGATAATGCGTAATGTTAAATTTTAATAATGTTTTTGTTGCAGGGAGTAATTAGGAGCGTGGACTGAAAAAGAGTACTACAAGCATGGAATTAATGCTCCGAAGTCACCAAAGCAAGGGACGGATTCCTGAGGACTAACATTGATGGATTTATACACCAGGGATCCGAGGAAATCAAGTCATTCACATTAAAGAGGCCCAAAATTGGTGCAAAATGCAAGATCACAGGGTTCTTGCCATCCGATTGGCTCGAAACTTCATACATTGGCTGGGGGCCATAAATAAACCGTACATATTAAATTTCAATCATTGGATATCTTTAGAAGTGTCCCAATGGACAAATCAGCCCATTAATTCCCTAAGTGGGGCCCACCTGCTATCTGGATATGTCTCAACTTCGGACTCAACGCCTTAAATGGGGAGACAAAATGAATGGATGGATTGGATTACTCGTTAACATCACAGAGGACCCCACCTATGTTAAGTGTACATAATGCACGAGTGCACTAACCGCGCATGGCTACACAGAGACGGTTAAACTGTCTCTTAACTGAAAAAAAATTAAAAACGGCAATAGTCATTCTCTTTACTATGAACAGAGCCGTCGGTTGGGTCTTCTAGGCCACCATAGTGCATCAATGGTCTGATCCGGACCGTCCATTAGACTCGCACATTCCCTCTCACTCAGGCCTAGGTGGCGGTATTTCAAATGAAAGCAGAGATCAGATTTTAACTGTCCAAACGCAAGACAGACGGCAGAGTAGAAAACCACGTGGGCCACACTGAATCCAGTCCAAAATCATCCATTCTCAACTAGTTTTTCGAGGGTATTTCAATGGATGGCGTTGATTCTTCGAACACCATGGCATGTGGGCCCCACAATTAACACAGAATCAATTTTTCCATATATGTTACACAGTGACAGTGTCCGTGAGACCCGGACGATCTGGGTCGTTATACATCCACAGCTATGATTGGACACCCGATCTGAACCGTCCATCATGTAGAGGGTCTCGATATAATCAAACCCATGTTGACCGTGGATGACTATGCACATGCACGTGCCCGCTACAGAGGTCACAAACAAGCTGCCCTATGATGTCCACACAAATCTAAAACCATCCATCTTCGGTCAAAATTTCATCCTGCATCCAGTGTACGGCTTGGATTTATCAAAATAACAATCAAGTGGGCCCCACCATCAGAACAGCGTAAGAGAATTCGCAAGGTCCCTGTTTTCGCACGTTCGGATACTCTCGAAAATTCTGAACGGCTGTGGCCCACCATCCTTGATTGGTTGGATGATCTGAACCATTCATATGGAGCCCAGGCTAGCCATGACCCTAACCATGAAGAAATTCTGAAGCCAAGAACATTCGTTATCCTGAAAATTTGAGCCAAACGCAAGTTGCCTTGCGGTTTTACTACGTAACAACAAGCTCCGCACGCTGCAGCGTAACGTGGAGTCATTTCTCCGACTCTCTCCTTGCCTATAAAAGGACGAGAATAGAGAGAGAGGGGGATCTTCTTGGACGTGGAGCATCTTCCTTCATAGTGTTTTTTTTCCTTCCATTTGTCTTATGTTTTTTAGTTTAATCATGTTTAGGTCAGGCTAAACTTCTTAGCTAGAGTTGAGATGAAGCCCCTAATTTGAATGACTCTTGTTTATTGTTGAATTCATCTTGATTTGATTGATTTGTTTCTTTCTCTAGTATGCTTAACTGAAATTTATATACTTCTCTATTCTATGAGCTTAACCAATGTCTAGATGTGGATGTTGTTTGGAATCTTATTCTAGGTGCCTGTGTCTGACCATGAACAGGTTTCCTATAGAAAAAGAAATAGGAATCTACATCTCTTCATGCCTGACCATGGATGAAAAGATGTGATCCTTATGCTTTAAGGGATTATACATTCTGTGTGCTAGACCAAGGACATAAAGTATGCTTTATTTATTAATTTTATATCAATCTGAATCAGGGTGAATTAACGGGTAAAACAAGGGTTAGGATAATTAGGGGTGGATTCAAAAGTCTTAATATTCTCCTTGATTGAATTTTTCTTATTGCTCTCAGTTATTTTACATTGATTTTTTTTTAGTTTACTTAATTTTTAGCAAAACTATTTGTTGGATTAGCTAAGAAGATTTGTAAATTTTGAATTGTGACAACCAGTCCTCGTGGGAACGATCTCGTAATACATATCATATCTACATCTGATTCATATACTTGTGAGTTTAAAATCATTTAAATCAGGTTGGTTTAAATAAAACATCAGCAGTAGTTTGACTACTGCCGGCGCTACTCCGATTACCTCTGCTCGTGAGACACGTGTGTCCCCCGAGCAATAACTATCTCTGCATTCGAAAGTTAACTTTTTTATGAAATTACTCCTCTAATCAGTATTATTTACCATTTTACCAACCGCAAGAGCCAATGAGAGTGCGCCACGTGGTGTTTCTCTCTCCCCAACCACTCATAGCTTGCCACATTAACTTTCACCCCTCTTAAACCCCACATTTACCATAAGACCCTTGGAGAAGGCTATAAATAGCCCTCTCCTCTTCACATTTTGAAGGAAGAACACATCCACATCCAAGTGAGGGAGAAAGAAAGGGAAGAGAGAGAGAGAGAGAGAGAGAGAGAGAGAGAGAGAGAGAGAGGGAAGAAAAGGGAAGGAGCTCCCAAACCTCCAAGTTTTGATCTTTTAGCCACTCGCTAGTCCTTCCTCTTAACCTTTCCGATCCCTAAGCCTAGCCTAGATTGGTCATGGTTTAGTCCATGTTTTAGCCTATTCAAGTTCAAGCCATAGATCAAATCATCTCATACAAGCATTCATCATGACATCTATTCCCTTCTCAACCCCCCTGCTCCTCTAGATTTCTAGTGAACTTATGCTTTGTGACTTTCCGTGTACTGGATCATGTTACATTAGAAATTTCTAAGCGATCTAGTCCGATTTTCTTTATCTCTTTACATTAGCATCATCTTATCTGCCTTCTAGGTGCACCGTTGGATGTATGCTTTGTGACTGTCAAAATCTTGGATCTTGTTGCATTCGAAATCTGCATGTGTGCCTAGTCTCATCTCAACCACAGCATACACCATCCCTTGAGATTATTTTACTACACTAAGTAGATATCGTACATTCGTACAAGCAAAGAGGGTGCATAACACCTTCCCTCTTTGTAATTGAGTTCCCTTACTCGAAGTCCCGAATCGTAGACTAGGAGTCAATCTAAGGTAGGAGAGTTTTCAAATTTTCCAGCCTTAGCATATTTTGCAGGTTCCAACCGAGTGTGAGATACCCAGATTAATTGGCTAGTGGCGACTCTAACATTCACAAATTAGCCTACTAATTCCCACCTTTCATACTGTCCAAAACACGCCAACCTGCGTGGGCGCCAATTTTCAGCGTTCATAAAATGGTGACTCCGCTGGAGATTTGCTAGAATACACTAGTAATGACCTAACTCGAAAACATGTGGAATTCCAATCTCAAGGGACATTCATCAATGCATTCACATATAAAATAAAAAAATCACTAGTCTTTGGTTTACACTTACTTACGTAAAAAATCGAATCATGACCACTCGATCCCGGGCAACCATGACTTCTTAAGCTATCCATGAAGAAGAGTCGGTAGCTCAACCAGCTCCTGAAACACCAACACCGACACCGGTTCCAACACCCTCGATAGTTCCAAAGTTTTCGAACACTGCAAGACATATTGCTTTGCCTAGTGCCAAGTGCTGCACCAAACACACAGGCAATACAGCTTAGTGTGCAAAATAGCTCAATCCCTCAAACTCCATTCGCTTTCTCCCTCATCCCTCCAGCAAATCCTGTACTCTCCCTTTTAGAGGAGTCAGCACAGCCACAACAACAACCAGCAAACGGGAGCAATCTTCCCACACATCACTACTTAACACATTTCAACAATCAGGTTATGTAACACCCCGTACTTTTCAGTACTCGGGTGTTACTTTGTAACCTAGATTAGTATAAGTAGAAGCCTAACCTATCAGAATAGTTACATTCAATCTAGTTCAAATTGACCATTGAAAATAGTCCCCACCCATATATCGAGCTATCCAACCGTTGATTTTGAAGATAGGCCATCACACCATCATGAAACCCACATTTTAGCCTAAATCTAACCACTAAGATTAATCTACATTTACAAATCAAGTCCATAACGCATGATTTTCCAATCCATCAGTAGATTATTGAATCGATAGTTAAACTCCCAACTAACAATCCTTAGGGACCTAAGAACCCACGTGAGTCAAATATGGAATAGATCTAACCATTAGGAGTAATCTACGCCAACAATTCGAGTCATCCATTCATTAATCTCCAAGATGAACCTTCTCACTATCTAAGAAAACTTGTTCACACGACCTTCATCTACTTGATGGATTAACTAACCATTGGTTTCACATTATTAAACCAAATCTATAAGATCCACCATCCATCATGTTATGGACAACCCACATCAAACATGAGATGACCTATTCAACAGTTGCACAAAACCATCAAATTGAAGCATTGATCTACCGTGAGGACAATGCTAAATAGGAGTAAATATTACAATGTTAAATTAAGACAATAATGATAATAATTTATATTATGAAAGAAGTTATAATAAAGGTATTAATTATGGAAGCCTATAGATTAAGTGTCATAATTATCCAAACAAATTCCTAAGACCTTTTGACTGTTGGAATTTGGATTGAAATCAATCTGATCATTAGATTAATAGAAATCAAGAAAACAACACAAAACCTAGTTTTTATGGACCACTTAAGCTTTGGATTAGCATTATGTTCTGTCTAATACCTTAAAATTATCTGTTGAGGTTAATGGCCGGAGTGGATTTATTAAACCCATCACGGTGGACCCCACTTTTGACTTGAGTACACACAAGCATTGCATGCACTTGTGGTGCACCATACTTAGAGTCAGGTCAAAACGTGTTTGACCTGACAGCTTCACGAATAAGGAAAATCTCTTCCTTTCTTTCTCCCGTTTACCCGCCTACGCTCCATTTAAATAGGTGGGGTGAATTTGATCAACCAGATGGGCCCCAGATGAGATCAAACCTCTGATCAGAACCGTCCATCATCCAAGCCATGAGATTCCAATCAAAACCCAACTCCTTCTGCACATGGACGCACGAGCAAATGTACACAATCACAGACGCAAATCAACCATGTGCGGTTGTCTTTCCAAAAAATGGAAATCTTCGTTTCTTCATCTGTTTGCTAGGTTGGCAATCTGAATGAAGAGGTGTTCTTCGATCTCAGTCGACCACCTAGATGAATCTGAGTCGCACAATCTAGTCATTTTAAGTTTTGTACAACTATGTAGAAAAGTAGAGGGAATCTTGTCGTTTTGGGATGTGCTAAAATCTCCACCATTCTCTATCCTCTATAAGCTTTACTAATGCATCTGGGACGTTGAAAATAGCGCTTCAGAAACCTTCTTCACTATGGCTATGAGATCTCATGTGAGATCTTGTCGCCATGAGAAAATCGAGGCACAACGAAAGCAGTTCATGCACCACCAAAATATCATGATGGTCCGTCTAAAATATGAACCCCACGGTGTTCAGTGGACCTATCCACACCAACTAAATGTTACAGATTGCTGGATTTACCGAATTTTACCATGATTAGAGGAGTCATCTCCTCCGTTCATCAAGAAAACCCAACACCTGGTGATTGGGCCCATTTTGTGATCAGGGCCGTCCATCCGACGGACCATGGTGCTAGAGGTACATCCATAACCTCATATCATAACCATGCTAACACGATTCAGTTACATTATCACAAAATACTTCATTTTAAGTAACCAAAAACTGTAACTAATCCCTTAATTAGTTACAGCCGACCTTTTGAGAAGGAGATTAGAGAAGCCTTATAAAAGCTTGCCTTTTAGGGCATCCTTTCCAAAGAGGGAAAGAGAGAGAGAAGAGAGAGAGAGAGAGAGAGAGAGAGAGAGAGAAGAAAGGCGCCGCTTCCATGGCCACACCTAGTGGTGTCGACTTGATCCGAGTTGCTGCAAAATCAAGGCCAATTCCAACATCTTAGGTCCCTCTAGCAGAAAAATAAGAAGAAGAAGAAGAAGAAGAAAGTATAGAAATTAGAAGAAGAGAGAAGAGAGAAATGATGTCGCTCCGACCGCGACATCGAGTTGGGTCGACTCAGTTTGAGTCGTTGGACATTCGGGCGAGTCCAAGTCCACTCCCATTAAGGCTGAAGAGGAGAGAAAGTAGGAAATGGGAAGAAATAGAGGAGCAGAAGAAAGAAGGAAAAAGAAGAACGAGAGAAGAGAATGGAGTTGATGTGCATTAACTCGTTGCCAAGTTCACTCAGGCTAGTTAGGTTTCATAATCTCACTGATTTGCTAAGTCTCAGATCTGGTTCGAAGCTAGATCTGGTGCGGACCATTTCAGGAGAGAAGAAATGTAGAATAAGGGCGGTTAACTCGTTGGGCCGGACTTGCAGACGTTTTTGACAAGGGAAAGAGAGACATGGAGTAAGAGAAAAGAATGGAAGGAAGAAAGAAAGAAGAAAGGAGCAGAGTGGTCGCTGCCGAGTTGAGTTAACTCACTCACTCGATTCAGGGCTGAGTTATGGTCTAATTTTATTTAAACTTGGCTGGTTGAGTTGAGAGAGAAATAAGACAGAAAGAAAAGTGAGAAGAGAAGAGAAGAGAAGAAAGATAGGAAGTAGGATATGTTGACTCAGCTGAGTTGACTTGCTGAATCAATGAGTTGGGGCCGAGTTTGAGATTGGGGATGTCAGGTTTGGGTTAGAAAACCACTGGTGTGGATCGATCGTGCAACAAGAGTTGTTCAAGCGTCTAAAGTTCAACCGAGTCAGATTCGAGCACCATCGCGTCAATCGTGTTAATTCCATTAAAACTTAGGTTCGATATTAATATGTTAAATGTGATTTCTCTATAGAGCTAAATTCTAATTAAGATTTATTTCTCTTTATTTAAAATTTTTAACTTAGGAATTAAAAATCCCCTAGATTTAGTTAGGAAAGCCAATGCACTTTGGTTTCATTGATCAAATCATTATGTTAATCCTAATCATGCAATTTTTGGCAAATTAGGTTAAGACTCTATCCTAAGGTGCTTACATTTGTCCTATCGACATTAGAACATGATCCAAATCAAGAGGTGAGGATCACCCTTCAAGATTTTCTATGTCATGATAGTTAGCTTAGTTCATTCAATTTGTTGATTCCTTAATATACTGCAATGTGGAAATAATTATGAATGTTAATTTCATTTGAGTAATCTTTTTTAAATCCAACATGTTTAGATTTAAATTCAAGTAATTTAACATGCTATGGATCTCTAGTATCTTCATTCTGATTTAAGATGTGTACTGTATATGTGTGAGTGCTAATAACATTATATGTGGCTTGTTTTACTACTTGTGCTTGCTTAATGGTGTTTTTAGAAAATTCTTGAACTAGTGGTCACCTGTATTATGGATTAAATAAATTTATGTTGTGGACTTATCATCTTGTGGGTCGTTTGTGCCTTTGTAACTTTTTTGGTGACAAACCCTCATAGTAACCTTTGAGCTCTCATAAATTGATTGTTTGAAATTAGAATAATAATGGTTAGGCTAATCATGCATTTTCATGGTATGCGGTCTTTTTCGGATGACTAGTTCTCCTTGGGTGTACCTTGAGTACTTTTTCGAGTGGCTAGATCTCCTTGGACGATGTATATATCATGGTCTTTTTTAGGTGGTTAGTTCTCCTTGGGCATGCCTTTGTGTACTTTTCTGGGTAAATAGTCCTCGTTAGAAAATCTATATATTATTATGATCTTTTCCGAGTGGTTTGTTCTCCTTAGGAGTACCTTTGTGTAGTTTTCCGGGTGACTAGTCCTCCTTGGGCAATATATATTATATGGTCTTATCCGGATGGCTGGTTCTCCTTAGGTGTACCTTTGAGTACTTTTCTGGATGACTAGTTTTCTTTGGGTGACTTTTTACCAGCTGGATGTGCATCCCCAGGTCTGTGAGCATGTGTATACATCCATGCATTTAAACAAGATCATCTTTGTGAAATTTATTTAATGAATGTGTATTTGATGAACCTTATCTGATTTCCATGATAATCATTGTGTAATATTTGTTATACACTGCCTTGTTAACAATGCTTAATTATCTTGATGATACGATAAATCTTGAGGGGTATACCTCATTGCGATAGCCATTGACGCTATTGAATGGTATTCAGTGTACAGGAGACCTAGATGATGCACATGCTGGTGTTCGTGTGGATTAGGAGGAGCCAGAGGACCTTACGACTGTCTTTCCTGACTTCAGTTCATTTTAATTTGTACTGTCATGTTTGTAATAAGTTAATACATTAGTTTGTATAAGTTTTTAGGTAACCACTTGAAACCTTGGTTATGTATATTTGGACTCCCTTTTATACTTGATTTGTTCCTGACCCGCTAGTTTATTAACTCTGATAAAAAGAAAAAAAAAATGTACATGAAATTTGGGATATTATAAAGGTTAACACTTGGGCTTTTGAAAAACGAGTAGTGTACTCAGGTCCTGGGAGTCGGGGTGTTACAGGTTACAACATCGGTTCCCCCTAATAGGAATCATGGACAAGAACTGGCGGATGCCCATGAAGGGTGTCAGTTTCGAGTCCAGCTCACTTCCCCTAATGGGAGCAACATTCCAGAATTAGTAGATACCCCAGGCAGGAGCCATTTCCGAACATCACACCCTCCCCCGAAAGGGAACGATGTTCAATTCTAGCTACCTCCCACCACCAGGAGTCCATCCTTTTCTCAGTAACCCCATATTCTCAAAAACTAAGGGATCGAAGAAGTCGATCCGTATGAGGAAGAAGCAGCGTAAACCCTACAACAAGGGGCAAGGTATCCACAACACAGCGAGTCAAAAATCGAGGGGCTACGGGAACAGTTACAGATGGTGAAAAATCAATTACAAAGGCAGCAAGGAGTGGATCATCTATCCACCAAATTTAGGGACCTGTGTCCCTTCCCAAATGCTTGGGTGCCTCCAAACTTTGAAGTACCCAGATTCAAAAGATACGATGGTAATGGGTGCCCCGCAGCACATCTAAAAGCATTTTGTGGGGAACTCAATGCGATAGCAGGGAATGATGGAGCTTTGATACGGGTCTTTCAGAAATCCCTTAAGGGTGATGCTTTGGATTGGTATACATCGCTGGATAGTCATCAGATTAGGACCTGGGAAAGACTTTCTCAGGCATTCATCGACAGATTTTTATACAATTTGAACGTGGCTCCACGGAGGGCAGATCTGGCTGCCTTGAGACAAAAAAGTGATGAATCATTGTCAACATATGTAGGATGATGGTGGACTATGGCAGCCCAAATGAGAAATCCCATCGACGATGAAGAATAAATATCCATGATTGTTCATTCAACAAACCCAAATATTTCAGGATACCTGATCTCGTACCAATCCGTGAATTTCTCCTCGCTCATCCAAGCTGGAGAACAAGTGGAAGCCGGGATCAAAGCTGGGACCATTTCTCCATGGCCGCATCAAGCCCCCTCAATCAAAATAAACAAAGTCGAGGGGAAACATGTTGGATATGGGAATGGAAACAACACTGCTCTTGTACATCGTACTATCAAAGTTAACGATATTGTCACTAATACTCAAGGCAACTAGTATGCTCCACAACCAGAGCCACAAGGCAATACCAACCAGAGAAAACCGAACAGGGATATAAGGTGCAGCCGCCTCAACTGCAACCACAATAGCCTAAGGGAAACACATAAAATCTATACAGGCAGGCTATGTTGGGTAGGAAGTTCACCCCGCTTGCACAAACGTACAGTCAGGTCCTGGCAATGTTGATGCAAAGGCAACTCCTGACGCCACTCCAACCGCGACTTCCGCCAAATCCCCTACCACCAGGATACAACGAAAATCAATATTGCACATATCACTAGGCTCTTAGTCATCTAACAGACTGTTGTTTCGCCTTGAAACATGCGGTCCAGGATTTGATCAAAAGCCAGAAGATTGCAATCACCCCACAGGCCAGCAGCACCACCTAGGCCAACATTCTCCAAAATCCCTTGCCATTGCATCAAGTAGGACCCAGCACATTTGGTACCTCTACTGTTAACAGCATTGAAAAAGAGCATCCCACATACTTCTCCCCACATCACTCCATATAAGAAATCATGCCCGATACAGCAAATCGGACATGGGGATACTAACGGCACCTCCGCCTGGGCCACTTCTCATCCTTGAAGCAGCACTAATAGCATCATCTCTCATCCTTGAAGCAGCAACAACCGCACCACCTCTCATCCCCTAAAGGGCATCAACAACGCCCATCAAGTCACATTTTTAGCCTCTCCTTCTCCGAGGGGCATGTCTATCCCCATCCCCGGCATATCCAAACAGGTCGAATTCTGAACCCCTCACTCTTTCAATAGGCCTCCCCTATCTAGCCCCACAAACCTTGCAAGGGGCACCCCTAGTCCAATCCTCAAGCTTCCTAATGCCTCACCAATTGGTACATGCCCAAAGGATCCCTCATTCATAAATCACACATTAAGAGGAGAAGAAAAATCCCATTGTCAAATCCCCTCAGGACCAGTCATACTCCAAGAGAAATCATCAAGTCCACCACAAGCAGTTTCGGTAACAACCAAGAGCCGATGATATACCTGGAAGGGAGGATGGTTCCCTCCTATAACACAAAGCCAGTCTCATGGCACTATCCAGAGTGCGCCGAAGTAGGTAACAATGGTAGGTATTTTAGGAGAGATAATCAGAATCCGAAAGAAACCAGGGAAACTTTTTCGAGAACAACCTACAAGGCTGACGCTGCTTACAACATGGCAGCTTAGCTTATATCCATACCCGCACAAATTTCTATCTGGGAACTCTTGTGCATGTCAAGATCGTATCGAGAAATCTTTGTAAAAACTCTAAATGATGCACATATCTCTCCTGACATACCTCCTGAAATGGTGGCAAACATGATCAGACAACTCCTGGCACCGCGTGCTATCACTTTCTCTGATAATGAGTTGCCACCTGAAGGGCATAAACATGGGCGCTCACTTAATATAGATATCCACTATGAAATTTCAAAGTACCACTCGTACTCATTGATAACAAATTAAGCCTAAACATTTGTCCTTTGAGGACTGCCGAATGTTTGAAGATCGAACCATCTTCTTTCATGCCCAACACCATGAGTGTCAGAGCCTTCGATAACTCCCGAAGACAAGTGAAGGCAGAAATAGACATTGAGTTACAAATCAGACTAGACATGACTCTTGTCACATTTTAGTTCATTGATATTCCTGCCTCATTTAACATTCTTTTGGGATGGCCATGGCTCCATACTGTTAGAGCCATCGCAACCACTCTCCAACAAAGAGTTAAGTTCCCTTCGAGAAATCGGATCATCTCAATGTTGGCTGAACCAGAAACCATCTTACTGGTGGCGGTCAATACCCCAGAAACTGACATTCCAGTGATTGATGTCCAGGACGCGAAGGGCGACATATCATATCATAGTTTCAAGTTAAAAATTGTGAACTCCATTGCCAATCCATCCCCCCTTGCAGTCGAATATGTCATCCCTCCTGCTGAATGGCTAATCCTGAACTACTGTACTGAGTTCCACGAGAAAGGTATGGTAGTAAAGCCAGCTCGTGCCAATGTGCAAAGACAAGGGTTGGGATATCAACTAACATCAGAAGACCAGATTGCGAGGTAAAAAAAAAAAAAGCAAACGTTCAAGTGCACACCCATCGATTTTGTTAAGGCCGGAACGGTCTGTGGCGACACGATGATCTCTCTGGAAGATCACCTTTAGCGGCTCAAACTAACAGAACATTCAAGCCCGGAATCCATTTGACCTCCAATACAGTGGGATAAGATCCTCAGAGCATCAAAGGTACACTTAATGCCAGGGGTAGAACCCCCAAACGTATCAAATGAAGCTAGGGGCACGGAAACAGGGCCACCCATAGAGGACTCAGGACCAGGAGTGCCCGCTGTAAGTCACCCAGGAAAAAGCGGGGAGGCACACATCCCCACCAATAGTCAAGGGAAAACACCCCCACCAACAACTCAGCAACACAAGGGGCAGAAGCAGCCCATCCATTGGATTGAAAAAGGGAAATGGCTTTCCCTTGATTGGACAAACATCAGGCACCCATCCCCACCAATAGTCAAGGGGAAACAGCCCCACTAACAACTCAGCAATACAAGGGGTAGAAGCAGCTCATCCATTGAATTGAAAAAGGGTAATGGCTTTCCCTTGATTGGGCAAACATCAAGGTCCCACCGCAAGGTGAACCCAAGGACCTCCAACTTCTAAGTGAAGAGATTGAATCAGACTCTGACTTTGAGCCCAGCCCAACAAACATCATGGTTATCGGGACAGATGACCCATAAGGACAAGCAAAGAAGAACAGGAGGATCGAAAAGGGGAAAGAACCAGGCTGGACAACCATCCTCCTGAAGATCGAATCGGCTGGTGAGCCACCCACAGACATCGACCTAAAAAAAGGCCAATGTAAATAGTGGTTAGTACCTCGAATCAGGACAGGATTAATCATGGTTTGCAACACCGTCCTGTTCGGAATCCCTTGGCGATACAAAAAAATTAGAAAAAATTCAAAACACAAAAACAATAGATATCTCAAAAACTATAAAAATATCAAATATTTCTCAAGCCCACAAAACATCAGAAAATCTTCAAAAATCAAAAACACCGGAAAAGCTTTTAAAAATCACTATGCCAAACACTTCACATACAACACCAGAGTTTGAGGTCGACTCATACGATTTTGATCTAGAGTTAAACTTCGAGCTCATGGGTTTGGATGAAGCCCGGGATGAGGAAAATGATGATACAGCTCTTGAACTCGAGGATTCCCTCCTAAGGTTCTAAACAAAGGCCAACATTATGGCAAATAATTTTGAAGTTGTGAATTTAGGATCACAAGAACTCCCTAGAGAAGTGCGCATCGATAGATCACTATCTCTGGAGTACAAGTAGAGGATGATGAAATTCTTGAGGCCGAGTTTATCCAACTTTTCCTTCTCTTATGAAGATATGCCAGGTCTCAATGAAGATTTGGTGGTACAACACTTGCTAATAAAGCCAGACATGAAGTCTATCAACCAAAAGCTCTGAAGAATGAAATCAGAATGGGCCCTGAAGGTCCGTGATGAAGTCATCAAGCAATATAATGTGGGGTTCCTGGAAATCTCTAACTATCCAGAATGGCTTATAAATATCGTACAAGTTCCAAAAAAGGACAGCAAAGTTAGGATGTACATCGACTTTAGGGACTTCAACAAAGTAAGTCCTAAAGAAGATTTCCCTCTACCTCAATCGATACACTAGTAGATAACACCGCAGGACACAAGATCTTCTCTTTCATGGATGGTTTCTCTGGCTACAATCAGATCAAGATGGCCATCGAAGATCGTGAGAAGACTTCTTTCATCACACCATGGGGAACTTTCTATTATCGGGTTATGCCCTTTGAGTTGAAGAATGTAGGAGTTACATATCAGCGATCCATAACTGCCTTGTTCCATGACATGATAAATAAGGAAATGGAAGTCTATGTGGATGACATGATTATCAAATCTCGCACGATCAAAGGACATTTCGATGATCTCAAGAAGCTCTTCGACAAGCTAGAAAAGTTCAAGCTCCACCTCAACACACAAAAATGTACCTTCGGCGTAACCAGAGGCAAGCTGTTAGGCTTCATCATTAGTGAAGATGGCATTCGAGTGGATGAAACCAAAACCAAAGCAATCATCGAGATGTCACAGCCTAGTATAGAAAAAGAAATTCAGGATTTTCTTGGATGGATCCAGCACATCAGTCGATTCATCGCATAGCTCACACCCATTTGTGAGCCCATATTTAAGCATTTAAGGAAGAATTTGCTAAAAGAATGGAATGACGACTATCAAGTGGCTTTCGACAAAATTAAGAAGTACCTACTAAATCCTCCAGTGCTCATGCCACCTACTCCAGGTAGGCCACTACTGCTATACATCTCCATCACAGTAAAAGCAATCGGATGTGTCCTCGGCCAACACAATGACACAGGAAGAAAGGAACAAGTGATCTGCTATATAAACTGATGGTTTACGAGCTATGAAGCCAAATACTCCAGCTTAGAGAAAACGTGCCTCACCCTAGTTTGGGCAACACAATGGTTACGACAATACATGATCGCTCACCCAATCCTCTTGCTCGCTCGCATGGACCCATTAAAGTACTTGTTCGAAAAACTAACACTAATAGGTAGGATCGCAAAATGGCAACTGCTACTTTTTGAGTTTAACATCACTTATGTCACTCAGAAGGTAATCAAGGGACAAGCATTGGTTGACCATTTAGCAGCACACTCTCCGCTAGATTACAAACCACTAAAGACCTTCTTCCTCGACGAGGACATTCTCCTAATTGAGGAAGAAGAAGAAAGAAAGGCAGGAGAGTGGACACTCTTTTTCAATGGAGCCTCAAACTCAAAAGGGAGTGGGGTAGGATCAATACTCTACTCCCCTGACGACGTCCCAATTCCCATATCCAAACGTTTAGCGTTCCAATGCACCAACAATATGGCTGAGTATGAAGCATGTATCGCTGGTCTAAGAGAAGCCATAATCCTCAATGTGAGGAAGTTACGAGTCTTCGAAGACTCACAGCTCATCATCAATCGGACGAATGACGACTGAAAGACCAAGTATGAAAAGTTGATCTCATATCATGTCTATCTAGAGAACTTGACTGAGGAGTTTGAAGATATCACATTCTCTTATATGCCCCGAGCTGAGAATCAATTTGCAGATGCTCTGGCTACCCTTACCTCGATGCTGGAAATCCCAAAAGGAGCAGCTGAATGGGAACTCACTGTCAAACTCCAGGAAGAACCCGCGTTCTTCTTGCAGATTGATGAAGCTGAAACCTCTCCAAATGATCGGTCGTGGTACACAGACATCAAGGAATATTTCGAGCATCAGAAGTATCCGGAAGGAGGGGCATTAATTGATTGTCGCACTATCCAACGGCTAGTAGCCCAGTTTACGATCAACAGGGGCATCCTCTATAAGCGATCCTTCAATCAAGTCCTTCTTAGTTGCGTGGGTGAAAAAGAGGCAGCACAGATCATGTCAGAAATCCACGAAGGACTATGCGGCTCACATATGAATGGACATATGATGGCAAAGAAGATCCTATGGCTCGGTTACTATTGGCTAACGATGGAGACAGATTGCTGCAAACACGTCAAGAAATGCTTCAAGTGTCAGAAACATGCAAACCAGATCCATGCACCCCCTTCCTAACTCTATAACCTGATGACACCATGGTCCTTCTCAATATGGGGACTTGACATTATCAGCAAAGTCAACCCCAAAGATTCAAATGGTCATGAATACATCCTGGTGGTGGTAGATTACTTCACTAAATGGATAGAGGCAGCATCCTACACTACCATCGCAGAATCGCATGTAATCAAGTTCATAAAGAACAATATCATAAGATGATACGGGATCCCACATGCCATTATTACAGACAACAGGACTCCATTCGTTAATAAAAGGATGGGCGATTTCCTCAACAAGTTCAAAATTAAATGTCATCAGTCAAGCCCTTACCATCCTCAAATGAATGGTGGGGTCGAAGCTGCAAACAAGACTATCATCCGCATATTGGAGAAAATGGTCAAACATATCGCGACTAGTAGAAAATGCTCCCATACGCACTCTGGGCTTATCGGACGTCTGTACGGTCTGCTACAGGCGCAACTCCATACGAACTCACATACAGAATAAAAGTAGTGCTACCATTTGAAATCAAAATCCCATCACTCCGAGTATTCCTAGAGAGCGATGTCGAGGAAAGTGAGTGGCAACAAGCAAGATACGATCAACTGCATCTAGCAGTTGAAAGGCACATGCATGCGTTAAGTCACTCACAATTCTACCAAAGAAGGATTGGCCGGGCCTACAACAAGTGGGTCCGAAAAAGAAGTTTCAAAGTCGGTGACATGGTCATAAAGCGTATCCTATTTCCGCACTTACTAGATCCCAGAGGAAAGTTCAAACCCTCGTGGGATAGAATGTTGATCATTCAAAAGGTACTCCCAGGAGGCAGTCTTCGGCTCACCAGTCTAAGAGGAGAAGATCTTCCTGAGCCTATCAACGCCGATAACGTGAAAATTATCATGGGTAAACATACCTAACCTTGTCAATGATTACAATCATAAAATTGTACCCATTACTTTCCCCAACCAAAACTAAAAAAAGAGAAAAGAGAAAAGCACCCTTCGTCCGTCAAAAATAAAAAATATATTACCCACCACTTCTCCCACCAAAACGTATCCATCACTTCTCCTAAAAAAATATACATTTGCCATTTCTCCCATTAAAGAAGAGAAAACACAAAAATAAAAGGAAATAAAGAAGAAAGAAAAGATAAAAAATCCCAAAAAGACACCAAAAAAAGAGAAGAAAATAAGGTCATTCCCATCCCCCAATTCCCCAATCGACATAAAAGAGCTTACGATTGTGATCAAAGACAAGGACAGGAGGGTAACCATTTGGCTGGCTATGAAGGAAACCTCTCCGTCTCTTCCGACACTTCAAAAAAAAAATTTTTTTTTTAAAGGAAAAAGAAAACATGCCTAGCAAAAGGGCGAGTTAAAAACCCGAAAAGGCGACTCAAGTAAAAATAGCAAGCATATAGCGGACTTGGTGAAAACCTAAAAAGGTGCCAAGTGTGAAAACAACATACCTGTCAAGGGGTAGGCAAGATCAAAACCCAGGACGTAGTGAAAATCTAAAAGGATGTTACGACAAAAATGACGGAAAAAGCAAGTCTTAGTGAAAACCTGAAAGGGCATTACAGGTAAAAGTGGCTAATAAATAAAAATAATATATATATATATATAAGTGTAGGTGTAGAAGAAGCCGAGGCAACAAACGCAACAACGAGATATAAGACAAAGACAGACTTCGGATCAGTATTCTATCAAATTCTTCTCAAATCCAGTAGACGTGATCCTGGACACATTCTCAGGGAGCCAAGATCTCTAGTACACAACCTAGACTACTGAACACAATGTGGCCTGAGCCCATTATTTTGATCTCAATCATCCAAAGCATAAATTCAAACATGAGCTGACGAATTTGACACCAACAAAACTTTGATTTCTTTTTAAAAAGTCTCTTTTACATCATTTTCTTTCTTCACAAACACAAAAATAAAAACAAAGCATCCATGTATACAAGATAAGAAACTGATCAAGTTAGGGATTCTAGGTAAGCCTCTATCCTATCTCTCATACATAGACAATTTCTGCCTAAGCCATTCCACCTCCATGCGCAGGTAGAAGACCTCGTCCCTCTCCAGGAGATGCTAAAAAACATGCTCTCATCATACCTCCATCCCACTACCAGCCGACAGGCCATATCCTCACACGAGTGACGAAGAATGGCAATCTCAGATATGAGATGACCATGTGTTGCAAGCAGAAATGACGGATCAATAAACGACCGCTCCTCAAATGCCTCTAACAAATCATTGACACATGAGGAGGACGAAGCAGTAGCGCCAACCATGTCTCGATCATCAGCCTCATCTGCTAAATGCCAACCAAGGACCTGATGATAAAGCGACTGCTCTGCCACCCATCGCTAGTATGACACTATCACCAAGGGTAGATCCCAAGACTCGAGCTCTAGAGTCATCGCATCCAAAGAGCCCTGCCAGGAGATCTAGACTCGTCGATACAGAGTAATCAAGTCAGAAGGAAGAGGAGCATGTCCAAATCTAGAAAAGGTGAAGTCGGGAACATCTTGCCAGTAGCCAAACTCCTGGAGAAAGCATGTGGGATGATAAGAGCAGTACCCTCGAAGGCCCATTAACAATAGAGGAGTACGAGTTGCACTACAGATCAAAGGAGTACGATAGAGCCATGAAGCCTCCTAGCTAATCTCCCATCCTTGAAGCCGAGAAAGCATACAATGGCACAATGACTCAATGGCCTCCGCACCATGAGGAAGGCCATCAAGCAACAAAGATAGCACATCGTCATGATGAGAGTCAAGCCACAAAAGAGGAGTCATACAAAGGTGCTCCCACAGCCACACCTAGGAAAAGGCACAAGTCAAGCCCAAACTGCAAATAGGAGAAAAGGAGGACGAGAGCAAATAATACATGAAGAAATGTGCAGCAACCTCAAAGGATACAAGTATGACCAAGAGAGCACTCAGTCGGGCCCAAAAAGAGTTCCATCAGCACCATAGAAACAATGCCCCTACGAAATAGAACGCGGCGGAATACATCCAGTAAAACCACCAGCGATGACTGCCGCTAGCCTGAGAAAAGAAGCTTAGCCAAGACACAAAATATCAATGCATTCAAGCACTGAAGCTGGCGGTTTGATCCAGGACCTCCTCGGGCAGTAGAACAGTGATCATACAAAAGCTCAAGCGAAAGCTCACCAGCCCTACCCTCTGCAGTTGGAAAATCAGCTAGAAATCCAAACCAGGAGACTAGATCAGTAAGACAAACCAACTTAAATGAAGGGACATAAGGCTCCTAGGTAAGAGGAAGACCAGATAGGCGTGCAAACTCCTCCAAAGATGGGCCCAGCTCTAAATCATTGAAAGAAAATAGGTTTAACGCTGGAACCCAATCATACGAGGTCGTATTCAATAGTCGCCAATCTAAGCGAACTCGGTGGAAGTGAAGAACCTCTCAGAAACCCAAGGAGCCTAGCTCAAAGATCTCAAAATCGGTCAAACTCTCGATCTAGATATGCAACCGCTCAGAGCAGGTGTCACGTGGCTATAGCTGACGAGTCTGAACGGGCACACCCTCTACTACCTAGAACCTTGGATCCACAGGAAAATCATCAAAAATGGGCATGCCCTCATCCAGTAGAACTATCTCATAGTGCCGAAAAAAGCCTGACTCACCCAGTGCATCCCGAAGCGTATCTTAAAAAGCTGTAACAGGTGGGTCTGAGCCTCCAATAATTACCACATCAAGAGTACTCTGAAAAGTACATGCCCTAAGAGCCGCAATGCCTGAGGTAGCCCAGTAGCTGACTGAATCGGTACCCTGATCCTTGACAACAACAGCATGTCCCATCACTGCCTCGAAATCCACACCAAATATCTGCCCTAAGCGAGCTGCAGGAGATCCATCACCCGCCAAATCCAAAACATCCAAATGTGACCCACCAACCATCTAAGCCCGATCCATCACATCCATATTATCCGCCATCACCACACCATCCATACGCATCACTCTCATGGGCTCACCAATTGAACCATCTATCACCATCATCACATCATCCGTACCATCCACCCTGACCACACCATCCATACCCATCACTTCCGTGGGGCCACCAATTGAACCATCCATCACCATCATCACATCATCCATACCATCAAACCCATCCATCCTCATTCCACCAACATCCACAAACCTTAGTGGCCCACTTGGCATAGATCCACCAATCCTATCCAACCGATCAAATCCTCCTAACCATATCCCATCTTCACCATTAATGGTGGAAGGAGCAATGTCATAAATATCATTGACTTCCTCAAGAAGGCCCACTATTCCATCATTAACCTCCAACCAACCACCTTCAACACCCATAAATGGGTCTCCACCTACCACACCATCACTATTGATGTGGGATCCACCAAATCCTGTCATAATGAGGATAAAAGAAATGAAGGATAAAAAGATAAGGACAAAGAAGAAGAGGACAAAGAAAGGAGACAAAAGGAAGGGAAGGAGACAACAAGGAGAATGATTGGACGGTCTAAACAGGGAGAGAATAACAGGAAAAGAGTTGGAAGCGAACAAAGAAGAAGGAAGTTCGCTGGAAGAAAAGATGAACGGAGGCGATAATCCAATTATCGCCGGCGGTAATCTAAGTAGTGCCGTCAGGTGCTGACATCTTTGCATTGCTGACACACTAAATGAAGTGCAAAAAGTCAGCGGCGATAGTCAGACTACCGCTGATGGTAGTTCGACTACCGCCCGGGCCCACTTTTCAGTAAAATCAAGGTGAGGTCCACTTTAGGGGCGTTAGACTATGAAATATCTTCCTGAAAGATAAAAAGGGATTACAAAATGATCAAGGACAACCTGAGAAGCAACGTCAAGTAGCTGAAGTTTCATATATACAAAAGACTATACAGTTGGTGATATATGATCACATGATCAATGAACTAATCATCGTCAGGTACATAGTCGTTTGTATCCTTCTAACGAACATGCGGCCCCAAAAGTCCCCCTCTAGCAAAATGCACGCCATCACCTGAAGCATAGGCAAGCTGCAAGATCGGGCCAATGCCGTATTGCTCACAACATGAGTTGTACTTCCTTGCCGGATCAATAAAGGCATTGACATCGAACCCTTCTAAAGCCACAGTCAACTGCCGCTCAAGCACTACCCTCCAATCTGACCAACCCATCAGAGGGCTAAGCGAAACTAAGGGACTGCCTGTCAACTGCCAAAAGAGCCTCTCCCCTAGATACCATTTTGTCATGCTAGGATCTTCTAGGATGTGGCGCCATCGTGAGGCCTGAAAAGCCTTATGAGCTATGGGAGTAAGCGTCGTATTCGACTGAAGATATGGCCTAGTATGAAACTACAGAAAATAGGAAAGAAATAAAAAGAAAAATAAGCAGGAGTAACTAACAAGGGATGGAACACTCGCTTACATCATCAGGAATGAGGGCATCAATGTTCGACCTCTATGCAAGGTCAGGAAAACTACACGTGCGGTCGCGGTTATCTTTATACCACAACATCATACGAGGAAAAAGAGGAGGACAGTTGATCAGAGGGGGTGGTAGATGTGGAAAATGGTCAAAAAAGCAGACCTGCACAGTTCCTCAATCAGAAACTACGGGTAGTCATCTCAAGGGGAACAAACAGGTAAAAGGGCTTGATCATACCTATATGACCGGATAGAAACCAGTCAAATACCTGTTGAAGCAACGACTGACCTTGTCCAACCCCTCGTATAAATGAGCAAGGAGAGCCGCATTCCAATTGTATGACGTAGGGAAGGTGATGTCAGCTATAAACATCAACAAATGAGAACTCACCAGCTCATCCCGGTAACAGAAAATCATCGCTCCCATGGGGTACAATATCAAGGCACAAGCCTTCACAACGGTCGCAACCTCGGTCTCTGGGATGCGTCGGGTGAAATTGAGAAACAGCCAAAGAAGTTTGAACTGATGACTAGAGAATTCAGAAGGATCTGGCATCATCCCTAGTAGGGTCATCCAATCATCAGGAGAAGGAATCGAGAGATCATCCTCGAATGGGATGGATCCCTCATTATACCTCAGACCCAGCTGCATATAAATGTTGTATGGGGTGATCCCCCATTCCTCGAAGGGCAAATGGAAAGTGTGAGTCTCTGCATGTCACCATTCCGTCAAAATAGACAAGAGAGACATATTCTTCTTGCTAAGACGAACTCAGAACAGATTAGTGAAAGGGCTATGCTCTAGTACGTCAAAGAACAGAGGCTGAGGATCATGAAACCAATCGGGCCAGTGCGTCCTGACTCCACGACCCCTCAAGATTACAGGAGCACCGCCCTCCCTAGCCATGTTAGATAAGTGACAGCCCTGGCAAGGAACGTAACATGAATCAGCAAACAGATGGGAAGGGCCAACCTCATTCTACTACGACGAGGCATGCTGCACGAGCAAGATTTACACATAAGTATTATAAGTGCTATGTTATCTACCTCCTATGATTGTCAAATTTTGTAGTGCCAAAACCTCTTGGAATCTATATCTTGTGTAGCTCATCTTCATATTCAAGATCATGTAATTTAAGTACAAGTTCAAGATTTTTCAATTTAAGATTCAAGTAGCACATGTATAAGAACAAGTGTAACACCTCGTACCTTTCTGTACTTAGGTGTTATTATAAAGATCTAACTTAGTAATATAAGCTTAGTTCATTATACGTTCACCTTTATTTTAGCATAAACCTAACCATGCATCTTAGGTTTTAAAGCCTAAATAACCAGGGCTACGACATCTTGTGCTTGACATGTCACTTGATCACACAAATAGGGCTCCTTAGGAAACCATGGATTAATCGTTGTACCTCAGATCCACAATTAAGATGATTTACAACTGCTCATAGACAATCCATCATTGTCTACAATGATTAAATTATTCGACCACCTAAAAATACCATCATTGTCCTTTAAACAAATCAAGAGACCTTTTATTTCGGTTTGCGTCAGATTAAAGAAACCTTTTATTTCAGTTTGGGTCAAATTTGGAATAAATCTGACCATTTGAAGTAAACTACATCAAGTCATCCTCATATGACTGGCTGGATGGACCATCACTCTATTAGAGAAGTCTATTTTTAAGATTCAATCACCTTGATAGACAGATCAAGCCATCGATGGTAAATATTAGACACTAGATCGTCAAATCTATTGTTCATTAGGCCACGGGGCCAAGGATTTATAACATGCGTTAATTATAAGCTAAACACGTGAGTAAAACATCACGTCTCCTCTAGACTAGGTGGGGATCCCCAAGGATCACTAATGATCAAGCATGGGCATGATCTAATCATCTGATCTTAAAGGGTCATCGACTAGTACCAGTTAGGCACATAAATCAAAGGTTAGGGCCCACCTGAACCTTCGATTTTCCTTAACTTTGGTCAAAGGCCTCGAATGAGGCTTCCAAAGTGAATGAATGACATGGATCACACTAAACACCATGTGGACCCCACTTTCAAACCATGCGGGTACACAAATATCATGCACTCTCGTAATGCATGGGACCATTGCTGAGTCAAAACCAATGCTGGCTGACTATGACAAGAAAAAGGAGAGAATTTCTCTCATTTCATCCCACTGAAACAAATTCAAATGGACAATCGTCCATGACTTTGAATGTTGGCCCACCATCACTGGCCATTGCGAAGATCTGGACCGTCCATTGTATAGATAAGCCCATTTCATCCAAACCCTAACCATTTCCATGTGTTGAAACACGCGTCCATGCACGCGATCTCAGGCGTGAACTGGTTGCGTGTGACACATTTTGATAACAGAAAGCTCTGTTACTCCTTTCTGTTTGCTTCGCTGGCAATCTGAGACTCTTGTAACTTCGACCAGTGGATGAAAATTATCCCAGCCATCCATTTTAGGGCGAGCATTGCTATCCGACTCTGCCTAAGGAAGATTTGAAAGGAATCTCTTATGTTTCCAACTTAGATGAATCTCAGCCGTTGAGTGGCCTTTAGAGAAAGACCCAAACGAATTTAGACTGTCCATTCCAACATCCTTATATGCTGGAAACCCTAAAAAAATCAGACGAGAAACATTTCCCTTTCCATTTCTTGTGGCCACACTTGAAAATCGGCTGAGCTATTTTTTTCTTGAACCCACCAATCAAACGTACCTGGAGCTTCTTTTATTCCATTCCCCAAGCTCCTTAGAGCTCCTCCACACCAGCAACAAGACTCAGATTGAAGAAAGAAGCATCGACCGAAGTTCCACCATGAAAGCTCTATCATCTTCCTCATCAGACAGCAGTCACCATAAGAAGTCGTTTGGCCACCAACTTCAATCCTATGACATCCATCTAGTAGCCATTTGATGATTCTTGATCAGTCGATGCGATCCATTGCTACACCACGTCGAGTCACCAGTCCTGGACCGAGTCGTCTTGGTTTGGAGTCAGGTCTGCCTGAATCTAGACATCTTTTGAATATACAGAAAGAGAGAAAGAAAAAGAAAGAGAAGAAGGAGAGAGAGAGAGAGAGAGAGAGAGAGAGAGAGAGAGAGTCAATGACAGGGGCATGTTTTTGAATCGGTCTTGAGTTTGGGGTGTTGTTGGCCATGGTTGGTTGTCGTGCTTTGAAGGAAAGAGAAAGAAGGATGGAAGGAAGAAAAAGAAAGAAATGTATAAAACAGAAGAGGAAGGAGGAGGAAGAAGAGAAGCGAGTTGCTGAGTCGACTCGGTTCAAAATTGAGTCAGGACTCTGATTCACTGTCTGGTTGGGTCCAGACCTTGCTGGAACCCCACTACACAGGGAGAAAAGAAGAAAAGAAAAAGGGAAAGAAAGGAAGAAGAATGGGAAAAAGAGTAGAAGGGGGTTTTAATCGGGTTAGCACTGAGTTGACTCAGTTTGAACTCAAGCTGAGTTTGGGACACATTCAAGTGAGTTAGTTTTAGAATCTTTATTTAGATTTTAATCAAGTTATTATTATATCATTTTAAGTCTTATGATAAAAATTGAAATAATCTCTCATATAGGTTCAATACGTCTAATTAAGTCAATTCAAGCTAGCGGGGGTAGATCGAGTGCTTTGAACTCCTTTGTGATGCCTAGTCTAGCAAGAAGAAAATCCACACTTCAAGGTGAGGGATATCCCACATGGGTTCATCATTTCATTGACTTCTAAGATAGTTGCATAAAGATATTTTAATTGTACAAATAGTAATTGTGTTTCTTTAATTTTGAATTGACGTGAATAATCATGTGGGAACATCCTGAAATCTTGTTACTCTATCTATCTCATAAGAGTTATAACACATTCATTATGCCACATTTGAAATCACTTAAGTACTGGTATATTCCTACTAGTTGCATTAAATTTAAGAAGGATTGCTTCCATTCCAATGACAAGTTTGCTCCATAGATTTGATTTGTTATAACTTGATACTAATGAAGTTTTAGGATGACACCAATAGTAAGTAGCTCTTTAATCTCCCCTATGGATGTGATGAATATGAGTTAGTACACTAAATTCCATTACTCAAGCACCATAGTTGATAACTATGTAGTTGGAATTTAGCATTACATTCTCTATGATATTTTAGTAATGACTTGATTTTGGGCATAGTTTTATTAGTAATGACAAAGGATATAATCTTTCATTTCATCCTATCTTACAAATTAAAGTTATGTAGGTGATGTTATCTTTCACGAGATGTCGAACAAATTTGTTCTCAACCTTACATACTTGAAATGTTATAATTATGGGCCCTCATTGAGAATAGAGAATGTAATGGACTTATATTGGGCTCACATGTGGATGTTTGACATTCTATTAAAAGACTATAAACTTTGATCATACTTATGAAAGCAATCTTGTTAAATGTATATGAGTATCTGTAACGTCTCAAAAAATTCCATACAAAGACCCGAGTACCACGTCAGGCAGAAATCACTAAGGACCGAATCCTTTAAAAATTAGACGAAAATTAATTAAGTACTAAACTGAATTGATAAGCAGATTATCTTGATCTACTTTTTATACTTACTGTAAGACCCTAAACCAATAGAATTGTTGATGCTACATCACCTAAAAACTTAGGATCCATCTCAAAACCCAGTTGCTCTCGGGATCATCACGAAACTCCATATCGGACCTGGACCACGCGTCAAAATTTTGATTACCGCGAAACTATACGGTTATGACCACCTTACTGGGCTTGAAAATCACCTCAGAAATTAAGTCTCAATAGTATCCAAAAATGCACAACTTGATCCCGGAGCGAAGTGTGTGAGAAACGCGAATATCTTTACAAAATGACTCAAACTTAAGTGATTTGGGCCGTTCACTTGTAGGTAAAATCTAAGGCTTCAGATCGTCAAATTCTGACCCAATTATACCCTCAAATTAGGGAAATTTCCCTATATGGGTTGGTGCACTTGTGGCCCTGATTGAGTACTGGTGACCATTGAACTGAAACAGGCTCTCCACGATCGATCTACTAATCCGATTGGACCGAAATCTTAACCTAGCCTAGATCTAATGTTAGAAAACTTTCCCTAGACCATATGCCCAAAATGGGCCTCCAGATGAGCTCCGTTGGATCGAAACGACCACTCTTTGGCTATAACCTAAGTATACCATGGCCCTGGGGCCATTTTCATTAGTTTTGGGCCCTTTTAAGGACCTAAACCTACCCATCTCTCATTTCATATGAATTTCCTAACCTTAGGAGAGAGAAGAGAAAAAGAGAAGGAAAGAGTGAGGAGAGAGCAAGTGAGAGATCATTGTTGGGATTCGATCCCACCACTCCACGTGTTGAATCGCCTCTCTCGTATCGCTTTGCCGGTAATTCCGATTCCGTTCTTGGGTAAGAAATCCTAACTCTAATATGTTTTACGTATCTAGATAGATGAATCAATGAAATAGCTAACCTATTTCGTGATTCAGGTAGCCGTGTGTCGTAGACAGAGATGTAGTGTTCAAAATGAGTTCGATATGAGTATATCAGCGAAAGGTGCGGACTATAAATGTTTAGGTTATGGTTTTCAAGGCTTTCAACATTAGTTAATGATTTATAACTGAATTGATTGCTATCACATATACTTAGATACGATGTTTTCGCGTATTACACATATATATGAACTATGTTAAAAATAATGCATTCCATGTGTTTGTTTAAATGTCTGAATGAATATGGAATTATGATTTGTGCTTGCCATGATTGTTATTTGGGAATACATGATTGTTGTACATGTTGAAACTCCTATGTGGAAGGATTTTCTATGATATGTGTTTTAACTAATTTATTACATGTATGTGATATGTGGAGCGTAAGTGTTTGATAAAATGCCTGAATGAGAAAATGCTTGTTGTAATGTATTTAATGAGGGTGTTGAGATAGGATTCTCAATTCCCTTATCTATAGTTACAGTTTTCTTTATGTAACCCATCTTACTACTATGTGATTTATGGATGAAATGCCTATGAATGATAACATGTGTACTATTTGTTTGTTAAAATGCTCAAATGAGATTTATATTTAGATTGGTTATCACGTGTTATCTTTAACTATCACATGTAAATGCTATTATTTGGAGTGTGATTGGGGCTGTAATGTAGTCCAAGCAATCAGCAATGGTTTATAATCGGTGGCCAAACTATTTAGCCATGTCGGATACGTTTGATGAATCTGAGTCGTATGGTGATTATCGACAGTGGTTAAGCCACGCGAAATGCTTACGCGCTCCATGTCGATCAATTCAATGGGCGCTCGTACCAGTCGAGCTTATCAAGTAACCCGATTTGCCTAATGTATGCTCACCATGTATGGACACTACTGCTTGAATCTAAGATACGAACTTACCAGTGAAAAGCCTGTTTAACCTTATTACCACGATCTTCTAAGACTCATGAGTTGGGTATGGTGGTATGGGACATCGTGGTCGAGTGGTCGGCCTACGCTAGGGCGACGAGCCTCCCTGTAGTGTCCAATGAGCAAACCAAACCCGTGAGCCGAATATGGTGGTATGGGACACTTTATTCGAGCTATTGGCCTATGCTAAGGTGACGAGCCTTTCCCGTAATGACCTCAAGTATACACTAAGACTACGCTAAGGTGACGAGCCTTGTCGTAGTGACCTTGAGTATAAAATAGGCCTACGTCAGGTGATGAGCCTCTTATAGTGACATCGAGTGTGAATTAAGCCTACGCTGAGGTGATGAGCCTCTCGTAGTAACCTATGGTATAAACTCGCGAACTTGCCTATCATATGTGATTAACTAGGATTGATAACCCTAGAAGGATCACTGTTTAGGTAAAGATATAAAGGAAGGTGCCTTAGCTTCCTAAACCTGCTGTATGAATGGTTCTAATAAAGGACTGGGCTAACACGATCATGCACCACATTGCATGTGCCTTTGGCGTATGAGTTGAGCACAGAGGAAGGGGTACATGCGTGATCGTGAGATGATGACGCAGAGGAAGTGCAAGCGAGGGCATGCATCATTAACACATATCATCCTTGCATTAACCAGAGTACCTAGGAATGCTTGTTGTAGTACTTTATCATTACTACTTGTTTGAATTGATAACATGTTTACCTTTGCTTTATAGCTCCACTAAGTTGATCACTCACTCCCACTCTGGGATGATGTTTTAAAACACCGACCAGACTCTGTTGTAGTTTCAGGCGATGACGAGGCTTATGAGATGGAGCTTGTCTTCTATGATAACGAGGAGGAGTTCTCCTACATGTAACTCTCTAGTGGGTCTATGTAGACCTGGAGTTGCGTATCGAGGCTACAGGGATATAGACAGATGAAATTATATTTTATCATTTTATAAATTTTGGAATTATACATATAACTATTTAACCTGGTGACATGTTCATACTCTAGGGACTTACAACCACTTATATGCTTTATATATCAATCACAGTCTTTCGCTTGCATAATTTAACTGTCTCTGGAGTATGATGTGTTGTTTTTATATAATCCCACTTATGTTTAATGCACTAATATGGACAACATTTAATCATCATTATTTATGTTATATAAGTGATGCATTAGAACTCGAGAGTTGAGCTTCTACTTGACCCCTGATTTTTAGGGCGTTACAGTATCATGGTACATGACATTCACACATACCATATGGGCTTTTCCGAGTGCTCAATGTGAGTCACACTCTATCTAATTTGCTGTGAGCCCTACCACTTCAGTTAAACTCATAGAGCATGTACAATTGTGTCACTTTGGGCACTCTTTCTTTTTACGAGGCTTTTTCGGGATTAGACACTCCTCGAGCATACCCCATGTATTTTTTCATGAGATAGCCTTGGGCGCACTCACCTGCATGGTATTTTCTGGGTGACTAATTCTCCTTGGGTGTACCTTTGAGTATTTTTTTGGGTAACTAGTTCTCCTTGGGCGACCCCTTTATTTTGACAGCTGGATATGCATCCCTAGTTCTGTATCTTGAGCATACGTTTATATATCCATACATTTGAATTTAAGTTCACATTTTCCTCAATATAATTGATTACGTTTAAGCTATTTTGGAATGATATGGTATACATGAATCCTTGTGAAAAATTTTCACTGAGTTTTCACTCACCCAATCGTGCGATTGCACCAAATAGACACAGGTATGATGAATAGGTGGAGACCCCTATGACGGTATTCTAGGAATGGCTGAGTAGGAGTTCAGCAAGGAGGGCCTCTATGCTGATGCAGTTGAGCCGTTGGAGCTCAATTGATATTTTAGGATTTATTTGCTTTCATATTTCAAACTATGTGTTTTATTTAAGTTGTAAAAATATTTCCCCTATTGTGGGATTTCATTTTGCTCCCATTTACATGTATTAAACTTCCTTTTGTTATTCTCAATATCTCTGCCTTATGTGGTGATTGCTTTACTTCATGCTTTGAAATTTACTATTAATTGGATGTATGATGGTCTATTTTATAACGTAATACTCGGGTTCTCCTACTCAAGCGACTATCCTCGGGTTTTGAGAACCAGGGTGTTACAACAATAAATTCTTACACAAGTTCAAGCACAACATCAAGTGATAGGTCAAGCTTTCAAGCTTCAACTATGTCAAGACAATGTGCTTTACTCAAGCTCAAGGTGAAATACAAGTCAAAAGTACTTCAAGTTCAAGCCTCAAAGTACTTTAAGTTCAAGCTACAACATTCTTCAAGATGTTAAGCTTCATGTACGTCAAGATCAACTATCAACCAAAGTGAATGATGATTCAATGTTCAAATATCGCTTATAAGGTATGAATGACCCTAGATTGACCATAGGTTAGGTTATATTGATTGTATACATAACTTGGGTCACTCTATAATTTTATAGGCTTTTTCTCAACTAGTCTTAGCCTAAGTTCGACTAGTCCTATATCTGGCTCAACCGGTCCAAGAATTTTCTCGACCCGTCCAAGGTTTGTTACTAATTTTTAGAATTTCTTTTGAACTGTCGACCAGTCCTGGAGACTGCTCGACCAGTCAAGTGAACAGTTCTCGACGACTCAAAGGCCAGCAACCATTTTTAGTCCCACTCGACCGGTCGTGAAGGCCACTCGACCAGTCGTGGAATAGTCTTATCATATCGCGCCCAAATTTTTGAAATGTTGTTGATCCTTCGACCAGTCGAGCTGACCTCTAGGCCAGTCGAGTGAACAGTTTCTAAACTTAGAGTTTGATAATTCATTCAAGAAAAATCAAGACACCACTCTAAGAGATAAGTTTGTGATATTCTTAAGCTATTTAGTGCTCATTTAATATTCTCTTTAATTTAGCTTTTTTGTATTTGATTTTGAGATTCTATATTCCAATCTTATTTGAAGAAGGGATTTAAGTTTTCCCCTTTCTTGGAATCAAAATCAAATCAAGCTAGCCCAAAATGATTTAATCTAAAAAATTAATTAGATCTTAGAACCTTTTCATAAGTGAGTGTGAACATCGAACATCTACATTGAACATCTTCTTTGAATTGGTTCTACCAAGCTTCATCAAAGGAGAATATCCAGATAAGTATATTTACATTTCTTGTAAATTCCTTTTTGATTTTTAGGGTTGTGCCAGAAAAATCTCTTTTTCTTTTTAGTTTGTCTGAGGTGATCTAGAAAACTTAGAGTGTGAGGTTTTTGAATTGTGTAAGCCCACTTGAAAGACAAAATTATGAAGGTTTTAGGTGAACCTTGAAAAACCTATTTCATAGTGAACGCTAGTATCCATTGTGTGAGGATATTGGGAGTGGAGTAGCTGTGTGGCTATTTTTCTAGACAGTTGGTATACACACAAGCAAACCACTATAATTTCTAGGGTTATGGTAGATGGTTGATTGTGGCTTTGTGTGAATGTTGTATTTTTTTAAGCCTTTGTGGAGAATTTTATAATCTCTTTTAAGTAAGTGTGGGAATGTTGTAATAGCTTAGTTTATTTTCTTTGCTATTTTTATTCTTTATTCCACTGTATCAGTTTGGGATTTTGATATAAAAACCATTCAAGAAATCAGGTTGTCCTACCATTAACCATTAGTTTTTGGTGTAAGGTTGTGTAACGCCCCGAAAATTGAGGGTTGAGCAAAACACAACTCTCGAGTTCTAACGCATCACTTATGGAACATAGATAATGATGTTTAAATGTTGTCCATGTTAGTGCATTAAACATTAGTGGGATTACACTAAATCAGCATATCATACTCCAGAGTTAATGTAAATAAGCAAGTAAAAGACTGAACTGAATATATAAAGTATATACATGTTTCATAACCTCCAGAGTATGAATGTGCTACCGGGCTGAATACATACATAATTTGTTTTAAAATATACAAAATGAAAAATGTGAATGTACGACTAATCCATGTAATCCTGTAATCCCGGCAACGTAGCTCTAGGTCTATACAGACCCGCCTAAAAGCTGCCCGTAGGAGAACTCCTCGTCTAAGAAATCCGACTCCGTCGTGTAAGCCTCATCGTAACCTTCATCTAAATCAGAGTCTAGTTGGTGTTTTAAAACACCGTCCCAGAGTGGAAGTGAGTGATCAACTCAGTGGTACTATAAAGTAAAGGTTAACATGTTATCAATTCAATCAAGTAGTAATGATAAAGCAATACGGTAATCACTTCCTAATTTCTCTTGTTAATGTAGGAATGATATGTAGTAATGATGCGTGCCCTCACCTGCACTCCCTCAGCGACTTCATCGAACGATCGCGCATGACAAACTCCCTAAATGTGTGCTTCCTTTCCAAAGCACATGCAACGCGGTACATGGTCATGTTAGCTAAATAATTGATTAGGCGTATTCATACAGCAAATTTGGGAAGCTAAGGTACCTCCCTTTATATATTAACCCCAAACGGAGATCCATCTAGGGTCGTCAATCCTAGTTAGTCACATACGATAGGCAAGTTGTAGGGCATCACCCCTAATGAAAGCAATGGATAGGTAACTTTTAACGTTCACACTCGAGGTCACTACGGGGAGGCTTGTCACTTAGCATAGGCCTAGTTTATATTCTAGGTCACTAAAGAAAGGCTTGTCACCTTAGCGTAGGTCGACAACTCGAATGCAGTGTCCCATACACTGTCGTAATCGGCTCATGAGTTTAGCTTGCTCACTGGTCACTACGGGGGGCTCGTCACCCCAGAGTAGGCCAATAGCTCGACCACGTGTCCCATACCACTATGCCCGGCTCAAGAGTCTTAGCGGATCATGGTACCATGGTTGAGACAGGGTTTACATTGATAAGTGGTACCTTAGATTCAAGTATCAGTGTCCAAAACTGGTAAACACACAATAAGCCAATCGACTTATTTGACAAGCGTAATTAGTATGAGCGTACATTGAGTTAATCGACGTGGAGCGCATAAGCACTCCACGTAGCCTAACTACTGTCGACAATTGTCACACGACTCGGATTCATCGAACGTATCTAATATGACGAAACTGGTTCGCCCACTCAATTAGGAAGCATTACCAATTGCCTGGACTACGTAGTAGTCCCAAACATACTCAAATGCAATAGGTAGTCACATGTGCTAATCATAACAGCATTTAGCAAATAATTACAACATAATTCGCATTTGAGTATTTTATCAAATACATTGAACAAATTGTTATACATATGCATTTCATCCATAAATCACATGGTAGCAATTTACATTATATGAAGGAAACTATAAATATGGATAAGGTAGTCAAGAATCCTATCACAACATCCTTATTAAAAGCGATTCATCAATCAATTTCTCATTCAGACATTTTATCAAACACTTAGGCTACACATTACAACATACATGATCTAAATTAGTTATAGCATATATTATGAAAAATTCTTTCATAAAGGAGTTGTCATACATACAACAAACATGTATTCTAGATTAATAGTCATGGCAAGCATAAATCATAATTGCGCTTTCATTCAAACATTTTAACAAACACATGGAATGCAATATATTCACATAGTTTAAAAAAATGTATAATTTATCGAATACATCATAACTAAGATCATATGGCAGCAATCAAGTCAGATATAAATCATTGCTAACATTGAAAGCCTTCTAAACCATAACCTAAATGTTTATAGTCCGCACCTTTCGTCTAATAACTCATTTTGAACTCAGTTCGAATCTTACGCACCCGAATACAAAATAATGGTACCTAAACATCGAAATAGGTTAGGTATTTCACTAATTACCCTACTTGGATTTTTAAAACAAGTTTAGGGTTAGGATTCCTTACCCAATTTGTAGTTAGAATCGATGGTGTAGCGACGGTGGAGTGGCGATTCGGTATGTGATGTAGTGGGAGTGAATCCTAGCAACAATCTCCTGAACTCTCACTCTACTCCTCACTCTTTTCTCTCTTCTCTCTCTTAGGGATAGAGAAATTCGTATGGAATGAGAGAGGGATGGTTTAAGGTCCTTATATGGGCTCAGAAGTGATGTAAATGGCCCCGGGGCCATGGTATGCATAGGTTATAGCCAAAGGGTACCTATTTTTGATAAATAGGGCCCTAAGGAAGGTCCATTTCTTACCTAAGTCCCTGACAATGGATCTATACTAGGACTATGTTTTTTGTGTGTTCTAACAAACTGATCAACCATGAAGGACCCGTATCAAATCAACGGTCATCGTTCCTCGATCAAGGCCACAAGTATACCAATAGGTGCAGGGAAATTTCCTTAATCCATAGGTGTAGTTGGGTCAGAAACTGACAATCTGAAGTCTTCAATTTCACCCATAAGAGAATGGTCCAATTCATTTAAGTTTGGGTTCATTTTCTAAAGATATTCGTATTTCTCACACACTTCGCTTAAGTCTCAAGTTGTGCATTTCTGGATACTATTTGGGCTCGATTCCCACGATGGTTGTCAAACCCAATATGACGGTCATAACCCTATAGTTTCACGGTCATCGAACTTTCGACGCGCGATCCAGTTTTGATACGGAGTTTCAATGTGCTCTCGAGAGCAACTGAGTTTTGGGATTTCCCTGAGGTTTTCAAGTAATGTTAGGCTAGTGATTTTAATGGTTTTAGATCTTGTAGTTTGTATAAATAGTGGTTCAAGATAATTCACTAATTAATTTAGTTTAGTACATAATTAATTTTCATCTAATTTTCACAGTATACAGTCTTTAGGGATTTCTGCCTGAGGTGGTACTTAGGCCTTTGTACGGATTTTTTCGAGACGTTACAATCTACCCCCCTTAAGGAAAAATTTCATCCCTGAAATTAGTACATTTTTATACTCCTCGAGAATCTGAGGGTAGTTCTTACGGACCTCAGCTTCTGTTTCTCAAGTAGCATCTTCCTCAGTGTGGTGACTCCACAATACCTTTTCAAGTGAGACAACTTTGCTGCGTAGCACCTGTTCCTTCCTATCTAGGACCCATGTTAGTCGAAGTACATAGGTAGCATCTTCACTTAGCTGCACCTGCTCCCACTTGTTAATATGAGCAGGATCAGGAACGTACTTCCTCAGCATTGATACGTGAAATACGTTCTGCACGCCGGCGAGTGGCATGTGTAAAGCAAGGCGGTATGCTACCACACTCACTCGATTTAGAATCTGGAATGGGCCAATGAATCTCAGTGTAAGCTTCCCTTTCTTACCAAAATGGAGTACTCCCTTCATGGGGAAAACCTTAAAAAATACATGGTCCCCAACTTCGAATTCCAACCGTCACCGTAGGGTATCAACTTAACTCTTCTGTATACTTTGTGCTGCAAGGAGTCAACGTCTAATAATACCAATCTTCTCTATGGTCGCCTTAACCAAATTTGACCCAATCAGGCTCTTCTCACCAACTTCAGCCCAACAATGTGGTGCTCGACATGGGTGCTCATACAATGCTTCGTAGGGAGTCATGCCTATGCTCGCTTGAAAGCTATTGTTATAAGCAAACTCGGCATAGGGAAGACAGTCATCCTAAGTGTCCTTGAAATCAAGAACACATGCCCACAACATATCTTCTAATACCTGATTTACCTGTTTTGTCTGCCCATCGATCTATGGGTGGAATGCAGTATTGAACTTTAGTTTCACTCACATTGCTTCATGGATTCGAGTTCAGAAAATGGACGTGAATCGCATGTTTCGATCCGACACAATCTCCATAGGCACTCCATGCAGTCATACAATCTCCTTAATGTACAGTATGGACAAATCATCAACAAATTTGAAACTCTAATTGGGAGAAAATGAGTCAATTTCATCGATCAGTCCACAATCACCCAAATGGAGTCATGTACCTTCCTTGTCTTCGGTAACCCGATAATGAAATCCATATATATGAAATCTCATTTCCATTCAGCTATGGGCATGAGCTGAAGTAAACCAAGAGGTCAGTGGTGCTCAACCTTGACCTATTAGCATGTGAGACAATGGGATACAAAATCTACTATCTAGGCCTTTATGTTGTCCCACCAGTATGAACGCTTCAAATCCCGATACATCTTTGTACTACCAGGATGCATTGCCAATCTTGAATTATGTGCGGCTTCCAGTACTTTCTTTTTTAAGTCATGGAGGTTCGGGATGCATAGGTGGCCGCGATACATCAAACCTCCATCTAAGCCAACCCTCCATTCGGAGTCTTCACTGTCACTTGCTCATTTTCTCATTTTCACCAACAGTTCATCTTCTTTTTGAGCCACAATGATTCAGTCATCAATAAGTGGCTGCACTTGGATGTGTGGGTCGCTCTCAAACGGCTCCTCTACTATAAGCTTCTATTCGAAATCCCTCATAAACTCTACCATGTTCCATTCTTCTATCATTAGTGGAGCTGCAAATTTTATTGTCTTCTTGCGGCTCAACGCGTCTGCCACAAGGTTGGCCTTCCCAGGATGGTAGGAGACCTCAAAACTTGAAGTCCTTTGAATTTTTCATCCAACGTCGTTGCCTCATATTCAGGTCTCTCTGTGTGAATATGTACTTGAGGCTCTTTTGGTCGTAAAAGAGCTCGAACTCCTCTCTGAAAAGATAATGTCTCCAAAGCTTTAATATGAAAATAACTTCCGCCAATTCTAGGTCGTGCATAGGGTAGTTTTCTTCGTGTTTCCTCAACTGTCGCGATGCATAGGCAATCACTCTGTCCTTTTACATAAGAACACTACCTAAATTAACTCAAGACTTGTCAGTGTATATAGTATATTTGACCCCTTGCTCAAGCAATACTAGCACGGGTGCAGACGTCAGCTTGTCCTTCAATTCCTAAAAAAGCTGCTTCTACCCTCTCGTTCCAAGCAAACTTAAGATCCTTCCAAGTGAGTTGAGACAACAGTCAAGCTATCTTGGAAAAATATTTAATGAAGCGGCGATAGTAGCCTACAAGTTCGAGGAAACTCATTACTTCTATAACCGAACTAGGCCATTCCCAACCCTGTACCACGTTCACCTTAGCAAGGTCCATGGAAATACCTTCCTTTGATACCACATGCCCCAGACACTTGACTTCTTCCTTCTAGAAGTCGCATTTCTGGTATTGAGCAAAGAACTGATTCTTCCTGAGAGTATCGAAGACTGCTCGCAGGTGCTCTTCATGTTCCTTTCGGCTCTTAGAGTATATCAAAATGTCATCGATAAATACGATGAGGAACCGGTATAAATACGGCCAAAACACTCAGTTTATGAGGTCCATGAATATAGTTGACGCATTCGTAAGTCCGAACGATATTACGAGAAACTCATAGTGCCCAAAAATGGTTCTGAATGTTATTTTCTCCATGTCTTCATCCCTGACGTACAACTGATGATAGCCTGACTGCAGGTTGATCTTAGAGAAATATTGTACCCCTTTTAACTGGTCAAATAGATCATTTATCCTGGGAAAAGGATACTTGTTCTTCACTGTCACTTGGTTCAACCTACAATAATCAATACACAATCACAGCGATCCATCTTTCTTCTTTACAAATAATACCGGTGCTCCCCAAAGGGATACACCAGGCCATATAAAATCTGCATCCAACAGATCATCGATTTATCTCCTCAAATCCTCCATTTCACATGGCAGCATGCGATATGTTGGTAAAAAAATGGCTGTCACACCAGGCACAAGTTCAATAGTAAAGTTGATCTCACGCTGAGGAGGTAGTCCAAGTATTGTTTTGAACACATCCGTGAAATCTTGGACTATAGGCATGTCCCTAAGTGTCGGGCCATCAACATTCTCTAATAAGGAAGTGTAACAACTTATATAGTAGGGCCAACTGACCTGAACTGGAAAAGTAAAAGTCATGCCCTCAGGTCCATGGGTTGTCACCAATCTAGTATCATAGTTGATCTCTGCCTTCATTTCGGTGAGCCAATCCATGTCGAGGATGACATCGTAATGATGCAACGAGGTAACAATCAGGTCAATGCGCATTGTTCTGCTCCCTAAGTCTATCGAGCAATCTTTACAAAACTTAGTGGCATTGGAAAAAGTCCCTGTTGTGGTAAGGACTCTCACCCCAACCATAGGAGTAGTGCTCAACCCTAATTACTTGACTGTAGAGCATGATAGTATTAAAATAGTGGACCTGGTGTCCACCAATAGAAATATAGGTGTACCTTGAATGTGGACAGTGACTTCAAAGGCTAAGGGCATTGCGGTTGCTATCTCAGATGCACCAGCTGTTAGTGCATGTACACATGCCTGTTGAGGATGATTCGGTTGTGCTGCCATAGGTCGCTGAGGTGGCCTATTTTGAGGTACAGGTGGTCAAAAAATGGTTGTACTGGCGATGCCAATCGTAGAGGTGGAGCCGATATAGCTCACGGTTGCTGACGGTTGATCTTTTGAGGTGGCATAAAACCATTGTCCCTCATCTTAGTAAAGCAGTAGGTGTCTGTTTGGCCCATCCTCTTACAGTAGATGCACCACAGATCTGATCGCTTCTGTTAGGTCGATGGAGCCATACGTCTAGGAGGTGAATCTACATGTGGCCTCTTACCGAGGAACGGTCGGTTTAGCAATTTAGGTCAACACCTTGGGCCCACTGGTAAATGTGTGTGAGACAGTCTGTCTCCATCCTGTTCAGCTCGTAGGGACATGTTCACTAGCTCAGCATAATTGGGAATGCTAGCGCAACACATTTTCATGTGGATATCGGGCCGCAGACCATTTGAAAAATGCCACATTTTCATCGGTTCATCGGCTAGGATTAAAGGAGAGTATCTGGCTAGCTCCATAAATCTATTCTCCTATTCTGACACGGTCATTCTTCCCTATCGGAGGCAAAGGAACTCACCCTCCTTTTCATTACAATAAGTACTTCCCGTGGAAGTGAGTCTCAAATGCGTCCCACGTCCACACGTGTCCTGTGAGAACTATTCGTAGTATGTTATCCCACCATAGACTAGCCTCCTTCTCAAACATATAGGTGACCAGCTCAACTTTCTCTGCCTTAGTGCAGTGCAGGGGCTTTAGCATCTTAGAGATGCGATCTAGCTAGTATTTGGCTTCCTCGGGCCTGTGAGTGCCTGCAATGGTAGGAGGATGAAAACACTGGAAGTGCTCAAAAAGGACGCTAGTATTCATATTTTCAATAGGCTGCACAGGTGGTGCAGGTGGGACGATATTCATGTTCTTGGCAATGGCTCCTGTAATAGTGGCTAAAAACTGTTATTGCTGCTACATCAAAAATATCATCTGCTCTAACCTATCAGGAGGAGGACCCGACTGAGGTAGGTGTGGCGTCGATGAGGACGCATGATTCTGTTCCAGAACTGGTGGTGCACAATGTCTTGGCCCATTAGTGGGGCAGTGGCAGGCTAAGAATCTGACATTGTCTCAAAATTCGGGCCCAAGCTATGGTCCGTCTGGCTATCATTCACGGGAGGTGCCTCGTCAATCGATCTGCCAAGTGCAAGATGTGTCATATTTCGAGTTATTTTCAGAGGCATTCCCTATATACAACATAAGGTGCAACATGTGTAAGATTTTGAATAATAACACTCAATTTGTCTAAGCACTATACACATTCCAAATCAAAAGAAGCTTCTTACATTTCATTTAACCAAAATTATCATAATACATGAGATGTAGTCCTACATGGATCGTGACAAAAGATGCATGTGAGCTAATCTAACAAAAGCTTTAAACAATAAGCACACCAACAACCAACTAAGCCTATCAAGGCTATTGCAAAGGAAAATAAGAAACAAGAAAAACCCAAAGACGACTACAACATATGACTAGTCGTCCGACTCTGGTGAAGGTGGAGGCACACCCTTGTCCTTCATATAGCACAGGAAGGCCTGCAGAATGCGAGACATCCTCTTAAATTTCTATTTTAAGCAGGCCTGATTCTCTTCAATTTTGGCCATGTGAGCTTCTAAGGCAGCCCAATCATGGCAGTCGTCATGTGTAGTAGTAGGAGGCTCCCTATACATTTCTTGGGCCTCCTCTTCTTCCTCTTCCTGCTCTTCCTCATCACTTCCCTCTTCATCCTTGCCTTCCCCCACACTTCTTTCCTTCTCATTTTCTTCCTCTATTTCATTTCCCTCTTCTTCACTACTTTTTTCCTCTTCTTCTATCTCATCCCCATACTCATCGAGCCTCACTTATCACTGCCTGGGGCCTATACCCATATTGTTGAGCGTAGCGTTACTGATGATACGAATTGGGGCATGGTTCTCCATATGGAGTCGGATGCCGAAATTTCAGGCGATCTAACAAATAAGTCGACCGTAAGGAAGTGAGGAATCTCCCCGTGTAGATCGTACAATACCCACAATTTGAGACAATACGAATATAAGCAAGCATAACTTGTCTTCCAGACCAGCTCTGTATAAGAAATCCACCATGAGCCGAGTACACTTCGTGCAGTTACTCCACCTGGGATATACGTTATACATAAATATGTGGTGGAGCATGCGGAAATCGTTTGTCATTTTAGTTGATGCAAGGTTATTTTCTCACCTCCACTACTCAAGCTAGCTGTAAAGGAAATGGGTGTGGTGATTCCTTTCTCGCTCACTAGTGAGGTTTGTCTCACTAGCATGTACAAGTCCACGCTTCATACCCATGATACAAGCTATCATGTCTACATTGACTATGGCCTCCTGTCTTCCCAAAGAGACAGTAAACTGTAGTGGCACCAGTAGTGGGTCCTGTATATAAGCATAGAAGGCACGCACTGATCCTTCACTCGCATGGGCATTTTCCTCAAATATGGGACCCCATCCATTTTCCAGGAGCATGTCCATCATTGGGTACAACCCGAAAAGCCTTTCATTCACATGAGCCTTGAATACAACTTTTTAGTTACAGAACCTACCTAATTCGACACCCGCTAGTACCGATGTTTCGATAGGGATCTATGGGTCAAGATCCCGTTTTGATGTTCTCTTTGGTTCGGTGCTCGTGCTTGTTTTGGCACCTGTCTTCTTCCTTGAATAGGTTGGGCAGCTAGGCCCGGGTTCATCCGTGGATGTCCTCTTCTTTCCCATAAGGGAAAGGAGTGTGGAGAGGGAGAAAATAGTAGCAACTAGCTCAAAAAGAGCCATGGAGTTGAAGAAATCTTGAAAGGTGAGATGGGTTGTGGATTTGGAGGGCTATGAGACACAAAAGAGAGCTTTTGTGCTCAAATAGTTAGGAAATGGGAAGATGGGGGTTGTAAGAAAGGGGTTTTGAGGAAAATGGTGGAGAATAGTTGTGTAATGTAGAAGATGAAGAAGCTTTATGTATGGAAGGGAGATTTAAGAGAGAAAATGTGATTTTGGAGGAGTTTAAAGGGTTTGGAAGCTTGGAATGGGAGTGGAATAGAGCTAGGGGGTAAAATAGAGGGCCCCACACATGTTACAGGGCCCCACATAAGTGGGTGAGGGTGGCGGGCCGCCGGAACCGCGGGCCTGCCATGGCCCACTGGAGGTGGGCACGGTGAGCTGCCTGGGGGCAGTGGCCTCCCCCTCCCGGGGCTCCAAAATGATGCGAGGGACCCCCTGGGTCCCATCAAATTTAAGGCTTTGGACCCCTACGCTCGTGTGATGCATTTACTAGGTCCATTCCGCACATATTTATGCCTTTTGGCGTGTTTTAAGTTTGGGATTCGCCGACTAATAGTTTAAACCTATCGATTGACGGCCTAAGAAGGAATCGAGATCATTTCACAGGATCTCGGACGCGTACGGGTTACATTTCAACAGCCAATTTCTCCCGTCGGTGAAACTTGAGATCCTACGATCATTTCTACATTTTTCACCCCCCTTGTAAGTCAAAGTGCATCAAAGTGCATCATGTTACCATAACCTAGGTCCAGTTTAATCCAAATCATGATCTGATGCCAACTTGTAACGCCCCAAAAATCGAGGGTCGAGCAAAGCTCAACTCCCGAGTTCCAACGCATCACTTATGCAACATAGATAATAATGTTTAAATGTTGTCCATGTTAGTGCATTAAACATGAGTAGAATTACACTAAATCAGGATATCATACTCCGGAGTTAATGTAAATAAGCAAGCAGAAGACTGAACTGAATATATAAAGTATATACGTGTTTCATAACCTCCAGAGTATGAATGTGCTACCGGTCTGAATATATACATAATTTGTTTTAAAATATACAAAATGACAAAATGTGAATGTACGACTAATCCATGTAATCCCTATAATCCCAACGACGCAACTCTAAGTCTACACAGATCCACCTGAGAGTTGTACGTAGGAGAACTCCTCCTCCTCATCTAAGAAATATGGCTCCATCGTGTATGCCTCATCATAATTTGCATCTAAATCAGAGTCTGGTTGGTGTTTTAAAACACCGTCCCAGAGTGGGATTGAGTGATCAACTCATTGGTACTATAAGGTAAAGGTTAACATGTTATCAATTCAATCAAGCAGGAATGATAAAACAATACAGCAATCACTTCCTAATTACTCTTGTTAATGCAGGAATGTTATGCAATAATGATGCATACCCTCGCCTGCACTCCCTCAATGACTTCATCTAACGATCGCGCATGGAAAACTCCCTAAATGTGCGCTTCCTCGCCAAAGCACATGCAATGCGATGCATGGTCGTGTTAGCCAAATAATTGATTAGGCTTATTCATACAGCAAATTTGGGAGGTTAAGGTACCTCCCTTTATATCATTAACCCCAAAAGAAGATCCATCTAGTGTCGCTAATCCTAGTTAATCACATACGATATGCAAGTTGTAGGGCATCACCCCTAATGAAAGCATTAGATAGGTAAGTTTAAGAGTTTACACTCGAGGTCACTACAGGGAGGCTCGTCACCTTAGCATAGGCCTAGTTTATACTCGAGGTCACTAAGGAAAGGCTCGTCACCTTAGCGTAGGCCGACAGCTCGAATACAGTGTCTCATACACCGCCGTAATTGGCTCATGAGTTTGGATTGTTCACTAGTCACTACGAAGAGGCTTGTCACCCAGTGTAGGCCAATAGCTCTACCATTGTGTCCCATACCGCCATGCCTAGCTCATGAGTCTTAGCAGATCGTGGTATCATGGTTGAGACGGGGTTTACATTGGAAAGTGGTACCTTAGATTCAAGCAAAAGTGTCCATACATGGTAAACACATAATAGGTCAATCAGCTTATTTGATAAGTGTGATTGGTACAAGCGCACATTGATTTAATGATATGGAGTGCATAAGCACTCCACGTGACCTAACCACTATCGATAATCACCGTACGGCTCGAATTCATCGAACGTATCTAATGTGGCGAAACTAGTTCAACCACTCAATCAGGAACCATTACCGATTACCTGGACTATGTAGTAGTCCCAAATATACTCAAATGCAATACATAGTCACGTGTGTTAATCATAACAACATTTAGCAAACAATTATAACATAATTCACATTTGAGCATTTTATCAAACACATTGAACAAGTTGTTATACATATGTATTTCATCCATAAATCACATGGTAACAATTTACATTACATGAAGGAAACTATAAATATGGATAAGGTAGTCGAGAATTCTATCACAACATCCTTATTAAAAGTGATTCATCAATCAATTTCTCATTCAGATATTTTATCAAACACTTAGGCTACATATTACTACATGCATGAACTAAATTAGTTATAGCATATATTATGGAAAATCCTTTCATAAAGGAATTTTCATACATACAACAAACATGTATTCTAGATTAATAGGCATGCCAAGCATAAATCATAATTACACTTTCATTCAAACATTTCAACAAACACATGGAATGCAATATATATTCACATAGTTCACACACATGTATAATTTATCAAATACATCGTAACTACGATCATATGGCAGCAATCAAGTCAAAAGTAAATCATTACTGACATTGAAAGCCTTGAAAACCATAACCTAAATGTTTATAGTCTGCACCTTTCGTCGGATAACTCGTTTCGAACTTAGTTCGAATCCTACGCACCCGAATACAAAACAACGATACCTAAACATCGAAATAGTTTATCTATTTCACTGATTACCCTACCTGGGTTTCTAAAACAAGATCAGGGTTAAGATTCCTTACCCAATTCGTAGTTAGAATCGATGGTGTAGCGATGGTGTAGCGATGGTGGGGTGGCGATTTGATACGTGTAGTGGGAGTGAATCCCAGCAACGATCTCCTGAACTCTCACTCTACTCATGCTTTTCTCCTCTTTTCTGTCTTCTCTCTCCTAGGGTTAGAGAAATTCGTATGGAATGAGAGAGGTGTGGTTTAAGGTCCTGATATGGGCTCAGTAGTGATGTAAATGGCCCCAGGGCTATGGTATACTTAGGTTATAGCCAAAGGGTGCCTGTTTTTAACAAACAGGGCCATTAGGAAGGTTCATTTCTCACCTAAGTCATGAGACAAGTTCTCTGACAATGGAATCTATGCTAAGACTATGTTTTTGGTCTGATCTAACAAACGAATCGGCCGTGAAGGACTCGTATCAAATCAACGGTCGTCGTCCCTCGATCAGGGCCACAATTATACCAATATGTGCAGGAAAATTTTCCTAATCCATGAGTGTAGTTGGGTCAGAAACTGACGGTCTGAAGTCTTCAATTTTACCCACAAGCGAATGGTCCAATTCACTTAAGTTTGGGTTCATTTTCTAAAGATATTCGCATTTCTCACACACTTCGCTCAAGTCTCAAGTTGTGCGATTCTGGATACTATTTGGGATCGATTCCTTAGGTGGTTGTCAAGCCCAATATGATGGTCGTAACTCTATAGTTTCATGGTCATCGCACTTTCGACGCGTGGTCCAACTCCGATACGGAGTTTCAATGTGCTCCCGAGAGCAACTGAGTTTTGGGACTTCCCCGAGGTTTTCAAGTAATGTTGAGCTAGTGATTTTAATAGTTTCGGGTCTTACAGTTTGTATAGATAGTGGTTCAAGCTAATCCACTAATTAATTTAGTTTAGTGCATAATTAATTTTCGTCTAATTTTCACAGTATACGGTCTTTAAGGATTTCTGCCTGAGGTGGTACTCGAGCCTTTGTATGGATTTTTTTCAAGACGTTATAGGTTGTCCTTAAAACAACATTTGTATAAACCACTTAATACTTGTACATTTGAGGTTGTTATTCATTTCTGCCTTGTAAGATTGTTAAGTGCTATCTTTATTGTTATCTGTCTAATTTCGCATAATTTTTTAATTTGGCATAGATCTATTCACCCCCCTTCTAAGACTCTTAGCTCGGCCTTTTCATGTATCCTTTTCACCAAGTCAATGGTCAAAGTCAAAAGTCAAAGTTAATGGTCAAAAGGGCCAAGTCAACGGTCAAGGCCCAAATGTTCAAAGCCCATCAAGGCCCATTTTCAAAAGTCCATGTCTCCAAGGCCGAAGCCCACTTTCAAAGCCCATTAAGGCCCATTTTCAAAAGTCCATGTCTCCAAGGCCTAAGCCCACTTTCAAAGCCCATCAAGGCCCAAATGTTCAAAGCCCATCAAGGCCCATTTTTAAAAAGTCCATGTCTCCAAGGCCCAAGCCCACTTTCAGAGCCCATCAAAGCGAGGCTCAAGCCTATTTCTCTAAGGCCCATTCTCTCGGCCCACATGTCCATAATTCAGGCCCACTTTCATAAGCCCATATTCTCGCAAGGTCATCTCTTGGGACCACATATCCAAATCAAGGAACATTCCAACTTGACTAAACCAAGACCATGATTTGAGCCCCACTTAAAAAAATTCATCCATGGAACTAAAAGTCAGGCTAAGGTGAGCAATCTAATTTACACATGATGGACCGCTATCAAGATCCATACCATCCAAGTGCTCAAGTGGGCCTTAAATCATCCATCCTATGGTCCAGATGATCACAAAAAAAAAACCAAATAAAAGAGTGGGGCTCCCTTTCTTATCACACCCCACCCTAACAAAAAAAAATACTAAACAAACAAAAATAAAAAAATCTAGCCAACTCTCTAGCCTAAAATAAAAAAATTCAGCAAGATCCAACAGTTGAGATCTGGCCAAAATGATCCAACGGTCCCAATCATGGTTCTCCCAGACCAAAAGAATATTTAAGGCCATGGATGAACTCTTTCAAAAGCATCCTACAAAGAAGATCCAGCCAAAGAAAAAACATGACAAAATCCATGGATCATCTACCTAAAAAGCAAAGAAGGTGAGAAAATCAGGAAAATCATCGAGATCAATGGCCAAAGAAAGCTTCCAGGGACAACAATGGTGTCCCTAGACGTCTAAGAAGTGAAAACAAATAGGGAAGGAGGCCACACCCATCTAACCAATGTCCAGCTTGAACCAGCAGACAACTGCTTGGACCGGCAGTAATCGGACTGCCACCGGCGGTAGTCCGACTGCCGCCCCTAACCGGATTTGCATCGGACAGCGAGCTTGGCCCCCATGACGAGATAGGACGTCCAGATTTTTCCTTAGTCCATTGGATAACAACCCAAGAAAAGATTTTTTATTTTTTTTTAAAAAAAAAAAAGAGGAAAAGAGAAGATTCCTCATGAAAAGTGGTTTCTCATCTCAAAATCTCGCGAGAAATTCAAAATCTTGCGAGAAATTGGGAATCTTCATGAAATGAAAAGATATATTGTTGGAAAATCTAAAGAAAAATAGAGAAAAAGAGAAAATTTTGAAGAAATCCAATAAAAGATGATTGGATGCCCCATTATTCCATTAGTGGAGGCCATTTGACTATTTAATCTGAATCGTACAATAAATAACCGAACGACTGCGCTCATCGGAAAGATCGGATGGATATTTTCTAAAAAATTCAAAAAAAATATTTCAAACCATCAACCCCATTAATTTATTAGTGGAGGCCATCTGACTTTTTTACAAAAAAAAAAATCGAATGACCTCGCCCACTCACGAGTTCGAACGGATATTTTCTAAAAAATCCAAAAATATTTCAAATAAAATTCCCAAGGAGTCTAGCTCTAAAGAGGATAGTTTTTAAATAAAAAATTTTCAAAAGTGCACCTAGCACATAGTACACTGTGGAATCTTCCATATTCTCCAGTTGCGGTGAGTGCAAACAGCTAAATAAGATTCGATCCCTTCTAGTTTCCTTGGAAGGTGATCAAATCTATACATGATACATGTACGATTGGCCTGATCTCTATATCTGGACAGTCGTACAAATGCTAGTAAAAATGATTAGATCTACCTCTAAAAAGAATAATTAAACTCAAAGTGACAATAATCCATTGTAATAAAAGTATCAGAATCAGCAGACTACATGGTAAAAGATTTTTTGCACATACTTAGTCCGGGATGTTCGTAAAATTTGATCGAGTCCAAGTCGGCGTAGTGAGTTCCCTGTAAGGCTGCACCAACGCAAAGGGCAGCTAACCACTTTGAAGATTAAACAGAACGAACACTCCTAGGGTGATTATGTAGCAAAGGAAAGACAGACTAAATAGTATGAGAATCCTCGTAAAGCCATACCAATGCGTAGGGGCCCTACTTTTCAGACTTACCCTCCAATGCTATTAACAATTGACGTGAAAGGGTTGTGATTAGTGACCCATAATGTCGCACCAATGCGTAAGGACAATCACAATGTTTTCCTTAACCATCATGATATGTGCAAGTCATCTCTTTTCCAAACAGTCAATTGACAATAATATAATGGCAGGCAACAGATTCAAATCACCATCCTTTCTGACCAGAAGGGTGGGGTGCCCACTCACTTTAACCTTCGATTGCTCACATCCTCAGCAAAAGAGGGGCATCTATAGACACCCCACCCAGGCTAACACCTTGAAAAGGCAAGGACAAATCCAGACCATGATCAATGAACCAAACCCCAAACCCTGATCCAAACCCAAAGCCCAAATCTGAACCCTTAGAACCTCATAAACCAACCCAAAATTCTAAATTGAAAACCCATAAGCGCTAGATTAGCATGAAAACTCACCCATTTGAACCCCAAAAGCCCGAAAAAAGACTATCGGATGAACCAGTGCACCAAACGAGGCCCACATGCTCGAGCCCAACCCGAACCCGGCCCAGGCGGTAGTTTGACTACCACCGTCGGTACTCCGATTACCTCCGCTCATGGGACACGTGTATCCCCCGAGCAACAGCCGCCTCTGCGCCTGAAAGTCAACTTTCTTTTGAAATTACCCCTCCAGCTAGCATTATTTACCATTTTACTAACCCCAAGAGCCAATGAGAGTGCACCACATGGCTTTTCTCTCTCCCCAATCACTCATAGCTTGCCACATCAGCCTTCACCCCTCTTAAACCCCACATTTACCATAAGACCCTTGGAGAAGGCTATAAATAGCCCTCTCCTCTTCACATTTTGAAGGAAGAAGACATTCACATCCAAGTGAGAGAGAAAGAAAGGGAGAGAGAGAGAGAGAGAGAGAGAGAGAGAGAGAGAGAGAGGGAGAGAGGAAGAGAGTGAAGAAAAGGGAAGGAGCTCCCAAACCTCCAAGTTCTGATCTTTTAGCCACCCCTTAGCCATTCCTCTTAACATTTCTAATCCCTAAGCCTAGCCAAGATTGGTCATGGTTCAGTCCATGTTTTGGCTTATTCAAGTTCAAGCCAAAGATTAAATCATCCGATACAAGCATTCATCATGACATTTATTCCCTTCTCAAATGCCCTGCTCCTCTAGATTTCTAGTGAACGTATGCTCTGTGACTTGTCGTGTACTAGATCCTGTCACATCAAAAATTCCTACGCGATCTAGTCTGATTTTCTTTATCTCTTTGCATCAGCATCATCACATCCGCCTTCTAGGCGCACCGTTGGACGTATGCTCTATGGCTTGCTGAAATCTTAGATCTTACTGCATTAGAAATCCGCATATGTGCCTAGTCTCATCTCAACCACCTTATACACCATCCCTTGAGATTATTTTACCACACCAAGTAGAGACCGTACATTTGTACGGGCAAAGAAGGCGGGTAACACCTTCCCTCTTTGTAACCGAGGCCCCTTACCCGGAATCCCAGATCATAGATTAGGAGTCAATCTAAGATAGGAGAGTCTTCAGATTTCTCCAACCTTACATGTTTCGTAGGTTCTAGCCAACTACAAGATACTGAGATTGATTGGCTAGTGGTGACTCCAACATTCACAAATTAGCCTACTAATTCCCACCTTTCATACTGCCCAAAACAAGCCAACCTACGTGGGCGCTGATTTTCATCGTTCACATGGCCAAAAGAGGAACCTTGTGGCATGACTGAGTAGTTTTTCCCCTGCTTTCATAGGACTAGGATAGTATGCTTGATGCCATTCTAGGATAGTCAGCTTTATGTCGTTAGGTTAGTTTTCTTTCTAAGTAGTTTTAAGATAGGTTTCTTTCATTGGTTTCACTCTTATGCTGACTCACTCTCACGCTAATACCTCTTTGGAATGGTCGTTCAATTTCCTCGTCAGGTATTATCTTTCCATCACTTCTCTTTTATTTTCGTTGTCCCCATGTACATTGCATGCTCATATCTTTTACATTGAGGATAATGTTGATTTTAGGTTGGGGGTGGGAGATTAGGTTACCTAATAAGTGTTTTTTTGGGTTTTAACATTTTTCTAGACATTCTTGTAAATTCAAAGTGATTTTGAAGGATAGTCATGGTTTGAGAAGTATATGACACGAAGTGTTGGGGATTTACGTCTCTTAGATTTAGTTATATGATAGATCTCACAATTGAGTTTGAATTATCAATCCATGATTAGAAGTTGTAAACATTGATTGAATCATGATTTCACATGTCACATCTCGCTTACACATTGAGGTTTCGGTTCGATATTGAAGGATTAACTTGGTAATTACTAAGCATGAAAGGAACCATCATGAGAAATTTTTATAAAAAAGAATTGAAAGGGTTGGGTGAATGATCTTCATCATAGGTTTGCTCCCTATAGGTGAAGGTTCGATTCCCTAAGGTTGACATTCGGAAAGGGTTGGGCGAATGGTCTTCACCATAGGTTTGCTCCCTATAGGTGAGGATTTGATTCCCCTCCTTGGCGTTACTTTTAATGAAAAAATCAAAAGTTGGTATAATGAAAGCATGATCTGTGAGGCAAGTTTTGGATTAGGCTTTAGTTGTCCTGAATACCCTTTTTAATTATCAATGTTATCATGAAATTGACAATTGGTTCTCTTAATGATGATAAGTCGAGATTACGTTATACACCCATGGAACTCAGTGTTTAGAATTTTTTATAATTGATGGATTAATACTTTGAACTTGATTAAGAAGTTTACCATGTGCTTGAGTCCATGAGAAAGTAATGCCCAACATTCATGAATCTTAGAATTTTAGTATCTGGATTATTTTTCAAAAATCACTCGAGGTTATAGAAATTGTCCTGTAATTCTCAATTTATTTTTCACATACTTTACTTGGGATTAGCAAAATGTTGGTTGGGGATTGTGTTGAGGGTCAAATATTCATATCAGACCCTAGTTATTACCTGATTTTATGAACATAATACCTTTTAATGTCCTATTTTAATCGTGTTTATGCTATATGGTGAATTTAGGAGCCTGGACTAAAAAAGGGTACTAAAAACATAGATTTAACGCTCAGACGTCACCAAGATCAAGGAATTCACACGCCAAATATTCGAGAAGATCAAGTGATTGGGTTTAAATAGGTCTAAAAGTCGTATAGAATGCAAGATCACAGGATTTCAACCATCCATTCGGCTTAAAACTTTATATCTGGCCTGAGGACCATAAATTAACCATACATGTCAAAATTTAGCCCTTGGATCAGTGTATAAGTGACCCGATGGGCAAGATTAGATAATAACCATTAAAAGAGCATGTCAGTCATCCTTGAGAGATTAGGGCCAAACTTGACAATGAAAAGAGCACAAAAAATGAGGAATAGCTGCTCAATTTTAAGAAAATTGGATGGCGCATTCAAACATAATGCACTTCAAAAGATGGTGGCTAGAATGATAGCAAATCTGTAATTTAAGGAACTCCATATGCATGCACGTAAGTGAGAAGAAAGGTTTGCTTCAACGGTGGCTATTGCCTCTTCATAGGTGGATGGTGTGGCCCACCTAGAGCTCAGATCTACTTCATACTTTGACCCATGGGCTTACAAGTTACTAAGAAGATGATGAGCGGAGTAGATCTCTGAGAATGTCATCAGAAGTGGTCCCCACCTATTTTTTGAACAAAACATATGAACAGTGCCCTTCTCGCGCAAAATGCCCAGCAGACACACCTAAGCTGATTAGGTTTTGATAGTGGGCCCTACCCATCATTCCATTGGATGATCTGGACCGTCCATTGTGTTCAGAGGGGGCCATGACCCTCGCCTAGGCGTCCCTTTGGTCCCTTGCAAACGTACACATGTGGATCACCAGAAAACACAAGATGGACGGTGAGTTGATTTGATATAGTGGACTACACCAAAACTCGATAAAAAGTACTCCTTCTCAACTGGTTTTTCACCAGGAATCCAAAGAACGAGTCATATTTCTCTTATAATAATGATAATGGGTCCCACTGATGTCGAAAAATCCAGAATTCACACCCATTACACACACAACTGGCTGCATAATGTGTGCGTAAACTCCACCGACTGACCTTCCTAATATTATAAAAGGAGAGAAGAGAGAGAGGGAATGGCATCCAAAGATGTGTGGGGCAGCCGTGGAGGCAAGATGGGTAAAGAAGAGAAGGAGGGAGGGAGGGAGGGAGGGAGGGAGGGAGAGAGAGAGAGAGAGAGAGAGAGAGAGAGAGAGAGAGAGAGAGAGAGATGGCTAGCTAGGGAGTTTTCTCCCTCTTTCTTCTAGTCTTTTTTCCTTTTCCTTTTATGTTTTTAAGAGATTTTAGCTAGATTATGTCTGGCTAAACCTCTTAGCTAGGGCTAAGAGGTGAAGCCTATAGTGTAATGGGCTGACTTCTATGTTTTGATTCATGTTTAAGTTGAACTGTCTTTGATTATAGTTTAATATTAAGGAATGCTTTCAATTTTTAATAGTTTTTTGTGACTTAAATTACAATGTATATGTGATAGCTTTGAGCATGTTCTTAGCATTATAGGGTTTGTGAATTTGGGAACCTGTTGTTCACATCTTCTCCTGGGCATGGTTGGATGACGGAATCCTTCCTAAAATTCATACATCCCTTAGATTGGATGTAGGTTGGCTAAATTTTATTGTTTACTTTGTCTCATGGGCATGGTTTTGTGATGGAATCAATTCTAATTCTCATACCTATCTGCTATTGAAAACTGGATTAAAGAAAGTTCAGATTTGGTTTTAATGTGATATCTTCCAACTGGATGAAGATGGGACTCGAAGTCTAGTTGAGTTCATGAATCAAGCATAGATCTCTCATCTCTACAAGTGGATCCTCTGAATCCCTAGTTTTCTACCTTTGAATTTTTTAAGTTTTAGTTTACAATTTCACCATTATTCCCTCATATTCACTTAATTTAGATTTCATCTTCTTTTAGTTTTAGTTCTAGTTAATTTCAGGTTACGTACAAAGTTCAGTCCCTATGGATTCGACCTCGATCTTACTGAGATTATTACTACATCACAACCCTATACTTGGGGTGTGAACAACCATGCAAGTGGAAAAGACCTCACTACCTGTTTAGCCAGTAGTTTGCCAATACCTACGCAGCTCGTCGGTAGCAGACCATTTACGAACTGGTCAAACTTAGCCTATCTTTGCCCCTACCCTCTGGCAGATAAGGTCACACCCCCTTCCAACTGACCATGATCAGTAAGAGACACTGCCTACTAGTATTCAACACTCAGGCGCTCATGTTATCCACCTGATCTCGATGTTGGAGCATCCTCTAATACCAAGAGGGTTTAGGGACTTTCGTCCACGAATATCCTAAGTGCCCATATGATAGAACTAAATATTTCTTTTATCCCATCTGGTCATCCATGATATACGTATGGAGGTCACAGCTCTGATGTCGCTAGGACGCAAAGTGATCATATCACACAAAATACAAGATACATCAACCATACATCTAGTCATGCATCAAACCTGCGTGTATTGCACGATCATGTGGGGAAACTCTGTCTCACAAGATGTCCCCTAAATGTCTCAGCCCAATGGTAAATGCTATGATCAATCATTCCTCACAATATGCATGCAAATGATGCGTATGAGTATATGTCATGATGTTATACTAAGCATGTTCTCATATATATATATATATATATATATATATATATATATATATATATATATATATATATATATATATATATATATATATATATATATATATATATATATATATAGCAGACAACAATAGACCACAATTGGCCTTCATCGGTATACTACATAAAAAGAGTAGGAGCTAAACAACATGCCCCTTCTACATCTATAGGAGTCCAGGTGGTATGTCCCACGTTACACTAACATTAGCCTCCTAAGGTACCAATCTATAGGAGACTACCTTGATGTATGAGTTAGACCCACCGTCCAAAAGAATGGTGGGTCTAACTCATACATCAAGGTAGTCTCCACAGAGTGAATATACCAAATATGGTATCACATATTCTTCCATCTACGGTAAGAAGTGACGATGTACTAAACAGTGGATATACCAAATCGGATACCACATATTCTTCCATCTATGACAAGGGGTGATTATAATGGCTATGCAACAAGGTGAGTTGAGAGGGTGAAATTATGTACAACAAGTGGGCTTCCTCACTGCCTTTTATCATATAATAAATTGGGCCTTCCTATAGGGCCCAATCCATACACAAGGTGGGCTCCAAGGTTTGGATAATTCATACAAGGCTTGGTGAAAAGCACCATCATTAACAAGGGCCCAACGGTTCGGGTTAGCCCAATGGGTGTTATTAATATAAGTGAGGACCCAACGGTTTAGGTTAGCCCACTAGGGTAAGGGTGGAAATGGGCTTAACAATGAGCCCTAGGGGAGTTTACAACGGTGGACATGTAACCACCATTATCCTAAGGTGTGATCCATTTGGGATTGGAATCAGAATCACAACGGGGCCCTCGGCCCTCTAAATATCTAGAAAACAGATGGACGAAGTGTGCAGATTACTCATACATGGTGGGCCTCATAAGGCAGCCCCATAATGGGTGTAACTCATACGTCATGGTGGGCCTGCATAAGATGGCCCATGGTCCATATAAATGAATGGATAGTGTGCATATAACACACACATCATGGCGGGCCTCACACCTCATAGTGGACCTCATACAATCACAATGGGCCTCATATATAGCCACAATGGGCCTCACACATACAGCAGGTGGCCTCACACATCATGACGAGCCCCACTAGATTGGCAGTGTAGATATAGAATACATACATTAGGTGGGCCAGTTGGTGGACGGCCAGCCTACCAGCGGCTAGCCCGCCAGGGCCTGGCTTGTTGGGCATCCAAGTAATGGACGACTTGGATAAAGCACATACAAATGGTGGGCCTGTTGGGCTTTTCACTGATAGACGGCTTGGATAAAATACACATCACGGTGGGCCTCACACGTACAATAGGTGGGCCTCAGGAGGTTTTAGTAGTGGGCGCTAACCACTGCTGCTCCAGCGGCGTGGGTGTCACCTCCCAAACTCAAAAATTAGGCTAATAGAATTTCCAATCACCGAATCCAGTCTCGACAACCTCCATAGGGCCCCATTCTCGACTCCCAACACCCATATGCCAAATTTCGATTCTGGGATCTTACAAGGAGGATTTTCAATATGAAATTCTTTTTATAATGGAGCATAACCATAAGCATAATTAAGTCACAAAACAACATCACCACCTATCCACTATAAAGAAACATTTGAGTACAATGCGGAAAGGGAAATACAAGATGATCAAAAATCTCCAAAATAATCTGCCACACACTCCTACCTCAGCGCTGCTACGATCTAACGCCACCTGTACACAACAATCATGCATAAGCTTACGAAAAGCTTTAAGGGTGGTGTAAGTATGTGTGCAAGGCAAGTACCAAGTATGCAATATCAGAGTAATGTGGGAATATGATGGTAAGTTCATGAATATTATCAGTCACACCAAGGCTATGCAATGCAAGGTATGAATCTATTGGCCATACCAAGGCCATGTGATGCGAGTCCTATGTAGCCAAATGTCATATGCGAGATACAATGCAAGCATGTTAGTCCTCATCAAGTACATATATTAGTACAGTTTCCCTTTGGGATATCACCGAGGTCTAGCACACTCCACACTGATTGATGCCTCCCTAGCTGCACATCCCAGTGAGTGGAAGAGACCACATTATCCGCCTGACTAGTAGTTTGTCAATACCTATCCGGCTTGTCAATAGCGGACCCGTTTGCAAGCTGGTCAAACTCAAACAAGCTTACAACCCCCTCACTCGGGCGAATAAGGCCACACCCTCTTCCAACCAACCACTACACAATGGGAAACGCGGCTTATTGGCATTCACTCTGTCTAGACGTTGGAGTATCTCCTCGTATCAAAAAGGTTCCGAGACTTTCACCTAAGGACATCCTATGTGCCCACAGTACTAGAAACAAGCATTTTCGGTATCCAATCTAGTCATCCACGATGTGCCTGTGGAGGCCATGGCCCTGATGTCGCTAGGATGTATAGTGAATCATGTCACATGAATACAAAATGCCTGAGTCACACCATCTAGTCATGCATCACTCCTATGCATACTGCGCTATCATGTGGGGCACTCCGTCTCATAAGGAGTCTCATAAATGTCTCAGCCCAACAGCGTATGCTATGATCAAACACTCCTCATAACGGGCATACAAATGATGCGTATGGGCATGTATCATGATGCTATACTAAGCATATTCTTAGTGTGTCGTATTAGACTAAGTATACTAGCAGGATTATCAGATATAGCAGGCGATGATTGGCCTTAACTGATGTGCTACCTATAAGAGTAAGGGCTGATCGATACACCCCGCTAAACATATAGAATTCTATATGGAATAGTCCATGTTAGACTATCATAACCTATTCAAGGTATTAATATATCGTATATCCTAAGGCGAGGTCCCCTGCAAGGATGATGGAAAGTATCATCATCAATGGGGACCCAACGGTTTGGGTTAGCCCACTAGATAAGGGTAGAAGTGAACTTAACAATGGGCCCTAGGAAAGCTTACAACGGTGGACATTTAACCACCATTGTCCTAAGGTGCGGTCCGTTTGAAAATTAAAATCGAAATCAGAATCATAACAGGGTCCTCGGCCCTCTGACTATCTACGAAATGGATGGACAGCGCGTGCCCATTACTCATACATGGTGGGCCTGCATAAGGCGGTGGGGCCCATGGCCTAAAAATGGGTAAATGGTGTGTATATAGCATGTACATTACGGTGGGTCTCACACATTCAAAGGGCCTCATAAACAATCACAAAGGGCCTCATCTCATGGGCCCAATATACATCACGATGGGCCTCTCACACAGGTCTAATATACATCAGAATGGACAGCATCTCATGGGGTGTAACAATGGGCCTCATATACATCGAGTGGGCTACATCACATGGGTCGTAAGAAAGGGCCTCAAATACATCAAGTGGGTTGCATCATCCTAACTGGACTATTTACACCATTCATCTATTTTTAGAGGTCATTTTAGAGCATCACCCAAAAAATGGATCATATTGAAAGATCATCTAAACCATACCACAAATAGCAGTGGAGATAATGATTTTCACTAGTAAATAATTCACAGCGCCCACTATAACGTTTATTTCCATCCAATCTATTCATAAGGTCATAAAGATTTGAATTAAGAGGAAAACAAATTTCATATTGATCCAGAACTTTTGGAACCCCGAACGAGTTTCAATGGTAGGCGTTCAATCCTCCACTGGTTTATGTAGTGTGGTCCATTTAATGGATAGATTTGTCTTATTTTTCTTCTCAACCCTTAAGACGAACTCGCGCAGTGGATGGACAGTTTGGATCTAACACATAACTCATGATCAAGCCCACACTTGCTGACGTAACTACAGTAGCTATATAGCTGGTGTGACCCAACAGATGGACGGTTTAGATGTAACACATACATCATGTGGGACCCACAGAACTTGCTGACACCAGTCCAGCAGTTATATGGCTAGTGGAACACACAGATAGACGGTATAGATAAGACAAATATATCACATGGGTCCCACATCATGTGGGCCACGACCAGATGGACAGCGTTGATAAAACACATTCATCATGGTGCAACCCACCATCCAGCAATCTGGATGGCGGAGATAAAACACATATATCATGGTGTGGTCCACGGTCTAGATGGACGGACGGCGTGGATGAAATCCACAGACCTTGCTGACATCAGTACAACAGCTGTGTACTGATGGGCCAGCAGATGGACGGTTTGGATACTGCATACATCAAGGTAGTCCCACACGTGGGAGGGTCCCACCGTCCAGAAAGCTGGACGGTGTGGATAAAGCAGTTACATCAGGTGGGACTCCCACATGCATGGACGGTGTGGATCAACACTTTCATTAAGGTGGGTCCATGTAGGTGGCCCACCAGCTGGACCAAGCTTATATTTGTTTAATTCCCAGCATCCAGGACTGCTGGACAGTCTGGACAACAAATGTCCAGCAGGTTCTGGCCCATCTGGCCATGCCGGGTCTGGACGACGTGGATGCACCACTCGCATACATCATATCAAGGTGGGGTCCATGTCAGTGTGGCCCACCAGATCATTTAGATCAGGGTGATATTTGTGTTTTCCCATCATCCAGACCATCCAACTAGACCAATAGTCCAGCAAGGTGGACAGCAAGGTCGTCCCACCTACTGGATGGTCTGGATCGTCCACTCAAGCACACATCTAGGTGGACCACAATCGGAGAAAGGGGAGAGAGAGAGAGAGAGAGAGAGAGAGAGAGAGATGACGATGGAGGGAGGGGCTCCGCCACTATGAGCTCTCCCTAGATGGGCCATGTAAATACAATACATACATCAAAATGGGTCCTAAATCATGTGGGCCCTAAATCATAAAAAGATCAACGGTGGAGATCCCTTTCCACCAAAAATGAAAGGTGTAGATGACCTTTTCTCATTGGAAAAATAAACATCATGATGGGGTCCATGGATAATGGCTCCATCGTGGGATGATTATAGGAAACATGGTGGGCCATCGGCCACACCTAAGGTCCAAAGTGAGATCCATACCATCAATCGGTAGGCCCCACTTGGCCCATCATCAAAAATAAAATCCTAACTCTACAAAACACCCACCGTTAGATCTTCTTGGTTCTATGGAATGACAAACTCCTTAGCTCTCTCTTTGATCGAGATTGATGAAGGTTGGAGGGTTGGAATGGGAGATGCGAGGGGTAGGAAGTGGGCTACACTTGTCTCTCTTCTCTCCTTGAGAATGGATTGGACAGTTGCTTCTCTTGGTGCTTGGGGATGGGCAGAGAATGAGAGAGACAGAGAGAGAAGGTGGTTGTAAGAGAGAGGTGATAGGTAAGTGATGGATTTACTTGACTTGAGAGTTGACTTAGGTGGGTTGCTTGTCTTGGGAAGAAAGAAAGCATGGGCTAAGGATGGGATGTGTACTTGACTTGACTTGATTGATTGATGTGATGGGTTGTAGAGATTTTCTCAAGATTTATAAATGCGCAGCATTTCTTCGAGATAAACGCTGGCCCATAACTCTTAGCCTAGGTATTGCATCGGTGCACAAGACGTGGCGTTAGAACCGCAGTGACGGTGTGGTCGAACTATACAAGTCTCGGGTTGAATCGACTCAGATCTATGGGATATGACATAGGGTCGCACGCAAACGCTGTCTATAGATTGCAGGTTGCCGAAATTCGACAGGGAGAATCGCGAGAGTTTACAGAATGGTACGAACTAGGATACGGACCTTACAGTGGGCCTAGCCTAGCTGGACGGCGTGGATTGAATAAACACCATGGTGGGCCCGCTAGATGTGGGCCACCCACAAACAATACAGTGGGCCCAAAAAATTTTAATGGTGGGCGTCAGCCACTGCTGGACAGTGTGGATTAAATAAACATCATGGTGGGTCCCATCATCCCATCTGCTGGACGGTGAGGACACAACACATACAGGTGGGTCACACCGTCCCATTCGTTGGACGGTGTGGATAAAACATACATCAAAGCCCCACCGTCCCACTTACTGGATGGTGTGGATAATACACATACATCAAGCGGGCCCTGCAGCTACTGGACAGCAGTCCAACAACGTCCCACTGGACGGACGGCATGGACGGGATATACACCATGGTGCAGCCCACAAATGGGGATCAGGCTTATATTTGCATTTTCCTTTTGTCTACGCCTACTAAAAAATGGGCAGCAAGGTGGGTCCATTTGTGAACAGCAGGTTGGCCTGCTAAATGGACAATGTGGATAAAATTCATGCATCATCAAGGTGGGCCATCAATAGGGAAAGAGAGAGATAGAAAGAGAGAGGCGCGTGGTGGAAGGGAGCTCCACCACTATGAGTTCCCTTGAGCTATATTACATACATCAAGATGGGTCCCAAAACATATGGGCCCTCAAAATAGTAAATCAAGTTGGAGACCATCCCCACCATAAAATCAAGTTCTAGATGACCTCTACATATTGATTATCAAATAAACATCATGGTGGGTTCCATGGAGAATGGCCTCATCATGGATTTACACATATAAATCATGGTGGGCCATTAGACACACCTTGGGTCCAAAATGGGATCCTTACTGTTAACCGATAGGCCCCACTTATCTCATGCATCAAAATCAAGATCTAATCCTATAAACACCCACCTATAGTCCTTCTTCTTAGCTCCTTAGACTCCTTAGCTCCTAAGTTTTCTCTTTAACGGTGGATGATGAAGTTTGGATGGTTGGATGGTGAGATTTGGGGTAGGAAAAATGGGTCTTGAGCTTGGGTTCTTTTTATCTCCTTAGGATTTTCTTCTCTTAGTTGTTAGGGATTTAGGTAGAGAAATGAGATGGGATGGAGTGAAATGAGAGAGGAGTGGTGTTATGTAAGAGGAATGATGGGAGTGTAAGGAGAGATGGGTTGAGAGGTATGATGGTGTAAGAGAAGTGACATGAGAGTTGACTTTGGGAATGGATTATCATGCCTTGTTGGTAAGAGTGGGATGGGCTTGGCATGGGTTGTACTTGACTAGTGATGTGATAGGTTGGGTAGAGATTCCTCTCTCAAGATTCACAACACACGGTATTTCGTCGAAATATATGCGGGCCCACTACTCCTAGCCTGGGTATTGTATTGGTGCGCAAGATATGGCGTTGGAACTACGGCGACGGTGCGGTCGCAAAGGTATAAGTTTCGGATTGAGTCGACTCAGGTCTTTGGGATGTGACTTAAGGTCGCGGGTCGCCGAAATTCGACGGGGAGGATCGCAGGAGTTGGTGGAACGGTACGATACCAGGATATAGGCCTTACACGACACTTGGGGTTGTGAATACTAGTAGGGAAAGGCACCTTGCTCGGCCAATGATTCAGGAAGAGCAGGGATGGCTGTAGCAATGACAACTAGAGATTTTTTCTTTCCTTTTGCTATTGTATTTTTATGGTAAAGCATAAACTACTTTGATGTCATTCCCACAAACGACGTCAAACTATTGATGTAAAAACCTGGTCCAACCTTTTTAGACCTTTGAGTATCTACAAAGGAGACCCTGGCTAGAGTAGGGGACCCTCCAATCCCAAAGTCAGGCTAGGAATATAGGTCTAGTAGTATTGAGGGGTTTTGGATAAGAGATTTTGCATACCAGCGTAGGCGAAGTCGTTATTTATAGCTTTTTGGGGGCGGTAGCGTATATGGCAATGCTTCTCTATGGTATATGTATATTGTGAAAGAGATCTTTCTCTGGACGTGTCATGATTGATTTCCTTATATCCTCAGAAAATATTTCAAGGGATAATCCTATCTTTATAGCGAATATCTCGGAAGATAATCCTATCTTTATATATTCTAACTATATTTCTGTCCTGAGGTCGATATCCAAGACTGACCTCTAAAGTTGATAACCAAGGTCGAGTTCAACCTCTAAGGCCAAGATTGATACCCGAGGCTGAGATCGGGGTGAATTTTCATCCCTCAAGCAATCTATAGTCTTCGATTCTATTCATCTTGTCAGTTTATTTTTACCCATAACAACATGGATTGTTCAAATTTTGGGATCACATGGGGTGTGATTAGTTCTCAAAATATTCTTATGAGAATTCATGATATATATATATATATATATATAGTGAGAGAGGGTTTTGCTAAGCCCACATGCAGAGTATGATAAGGCTCATCTATAGATTGCACATGTGCCAACCAGTCCATCCGAAGCGGAGAACCATGTAGATCCCCTTTCTGAAGAACCAGGTGGTCCACAATTCAGGTGAGTCACGTTTTATGAAAAAAAAAAGAAAGAAGAAGAATAAGAAAAGTTCCCAAAGTTCTCTAACGCATACTCATGTTTGGTTGTATCTAACCCGTGGATTGCTTGACCAGGTTAACTTTTGGGTGAGAATATCTACACAATCAGATCCACCTAATGGACATCTTCATATTGAATGTTCCTACACACAAACGTATGTGGTGACATGTGCATGAGTTTATTGCACGTGCACGTGAGCTTAGCAAAGCTCCTCCTAGGATCCACGACTCTTGTGGTACCATCTGTTATGTTGTTGCTCCTTAATTGCATTGGATCACTGAGCAGTCGAATCAATTTATCTGAGCTTGTCCATTGGACTCTATCACATTCCGTACATCAGCATAAAAACCACCCATCCAACGATTTTAACTATCTGATTAATAGCATATAAAATGGATGGCCAAGATTGCATATGAAAAATATGTCCAATTAGTAATTTGAGCCATCTATTTGGTGATTATTAGCGTGGATAGCTTGTGGCTCTAAAGAATCACTTTATTAGAGAATCATAGCCATCCCATCCATAGCCTGATAAATAGATGACCGTAGGAAAGAAGCATGACTTATGGATGGAACAATAACTGGATTTGTTTAACGATCATGAGTAAGCTATGAAATGCGTGTTGGATTTACTTGATGGTCCAGATCAATCTATTAGACCGTGTAAGTGTCCCTACTGTAATTATAATGTCCAGCGAGCACCGGAGATCGCATCCTATCCAAGAAAGAGAGAGAGAGAGAGAGAGAGAAAAGAATAATAGAATATTGACTTTGAAAGGACTACTTTAAATATGAATAATTAGGCGCAGTTGTCCCCACCGGACGGGATTGCCTGCATCACGGGAGTGGATTATAGAGCTTTACTCGAAAGATTAGCATAACGGCCACTAGCCGACCTAAGTATGAACTCACGGCTCGCTCAGCTCAATCCTCGATGATTGGCTAGCTCGGCTTAGTTGGATCAGCAACTTGGGCCAATATGAGCCAAGTTCAAGCAAAGAATGGGCCTTTATAGTATTTCACAAATACATAAAGTACACCTTCAATTTATCACAGTATATAAAACCACAACAACAATCTATTATAGGCAACAGCAAAATTAAGATACAAAGGTATTTGATTTATATCTCTCTAGCCAACATTTTGTTTAGTCATTTTATCAAACACTTGGCGGGCAACATCAATATCAAAATAACCAAGTCACCGAACTGGTTTGGTTCGAGTTAGGGTTTCATCCAAGTTGATTCGAGCTTGAACAAGCTCAAACTCAGTTTGAAATTTCTTTTAAGCTCAAAAAATTAACTCAACTTTGCCTGAACTTAATTTCAAACCAATTCAAATCGAGTTTTTTTTTTTAGAAGAGTGGAACAAGCTAACCATGCTAACTCGGTTCATGTACTTTAGTGGATTAGCTGTTACCCGGCCGATAACATAGTGGATGCTATTCTTGTTGTGTGGGCCCAACTTGATACATTTGTCTCATATCTAAGCTGCCCATTCGTTTTTTCAGCTCATTTAATGATGTTATCTTAAAACTTATGTAGATCCAAATTTCTGGTGGACCACACCACTGAAAAAAAGTGTTAAATGTCTATTAAAAGCTTTTTTAGGATATAAAAGTTATTAAGCTAATCTTTGAATTTTCTTTTTCTTTTTTTTTTTTAACCTCATCAATGAGTTGGAAGTAAAATAAACATTATAATATGCTTACAACGTGTCTTAGGAAGTTTTTAATGGCGAGTTTCAATGATCACTATTTCTAGTGGTGTGGTCTAACATAGATTTGGATATGCTTAATTTTTGGGAACTTCTGTGTTGTCAGATCATCTCAGGAGATTAGTTCTCAACTAATGCAGATCCATTTTTTTTCCACATGGGCTGTAAATCCATTCCATTAATCTGTGTTGTCAGATCATCTCAGGAGATTAGTTCTCAACTAATGCAGATCCATTTTTTTTCCACACGCGTGCACAACCCCACACACTCAGGCCTTAGTGGGATTTCACCACCTATGGGTACTCGAACCCTTGACCGGGTGTTGAAACTCCTGAGAGTACCACCGGAGCAAGAGTAAGGACCCTATGTCCAAAAACCTAAGTGGGTTGTTCATCTCCACAGGAATGACCTAACTAAGTGTATAAATGGCATGTAAACATTACAATTTTCTTAAATTTTTCAAAGAATTTTTCCTGCGTGCAGCCTCGTTAAGTCTTGAATCTGTCTCATTTTTGGGTCATATCTTAACATAGATCAGCCAAATATTTTTGGGTCATATCTTAACATGGATCAATTAAGTGGATTTCTCACCAACAATATAGTGGCTCGCCTTGCTTTCCCGTTGCAGCAAGTTCATGCGAAATTACGCTGGAACCTGTGACCGGCACCTCTACTTATTTCCCACCATTGACGTGGCAGGCGTACGCGGAAGTTGGAACCCCATTGAAATGCCTGCCACTAGTGTTGAAATGCCTCATCACCTCTCAACTAAGCAAGTTAAATCAATGCCACACTCAGATTCATAGCTCAACTGGCAAACTGAGTGGAGATACCTCGTTTCAACACTTCAGGTCTTGGTATCGATCCTTAGTGGGGGTGGCTAACATGGAGTTAGAGCTGGGCATCGGACAAAGTCGAATTGGATTAGGCCTAACTTGCCTAGATCCGAATTCTGCATGGCCTAACCTGAACTCGGTCAGAACTGGGACCGAGTCCTGGTCCTCTGACCCAATTCGATTCTGACCCATGTGGCCCTGGGCCGATCCGAGTCTGACTCAATCAGGAAAACCGAGTCGGATCGGATTGGCCCAGGTTCGGATCCGATCCAAGAAGAAGAAAAAAAAAAAAAGAGGAGAGAGAGAGAGAGAGAGAGAGATTTTGTACCTTGATATAGCATCGCTTCTTCTTGTTGAATTTGAGGAAGAGAGAGAGATATTGCAGCTCTTCTTTTCTTCTTCTTCTTCTTCCCCTTGGATAATCTACAAAGGTATTAGAAATAGTTAGTAAAAAGAAATTCAAAAAAGGAACCCAAAGAAAAACATATAAGTACATCTATCTAATGTTTGGTAAGATCAACCAAGCACTGACCTACAGTTGCTCTAATGAGAGATGTAACACTGTTCCCAGGAAATTCTTTAGACCCCGGAGATGACTGGCAAAAAAGGATAAGAAGAAAAATAGAACCGATTAGTTACAGAATACCACTTCATTGAAATTATCTTTCGGAAAGAATTTAAATCACAATTTGATACATTATTCACAGAGAAGTATATCACGTGAGCTGCATATCATTATTCAACCAGCAACTGCTGATCTCGACTGTTTATTCAGTGGGATCCAAAATCACAACAATCAGACATCCTAGCAATTGATAGGTGGCCAGAAAAACAACAGTTCAAATGAAAATTAGCAATTGCCCATATATAGCAGAAAATTGAAACAGTTGCAATCATCTAATCTTCGACTTTTGGGAATCCAAAGTGGCGACCACCATGTGAAATATCTTGATCATCACATGTCTAGACGTGTGCAATGAAGATGGCACCACAAGATAAAATTTCTCTTATTCATAACAATTTTCATAATCAATCAAATCAGTCGATGGCCACAATATGAACTTCTTGCAGAACTTAACAAACCCAAAATCTAGGAGAGATCGAATGTTGCTTCTTGCACAAAATAGCGATGGTATTTTGAAATCTTCATCTAATAGCCCACCAGAAAAATATCAGAAAGACAATAAATAAATAAAAAGAAAATAAATTGAAGTAAAACATTTTTTGTAAAAAAAAAAATGCCACAAATTTTCCTAAAAGCATTCAGTCTCCATGTTTAAACTCAAATTGAATTAATAACACCAAGATGATCATGCAAAATATATAACTATAAGGTATCACTTCTACTTTGCACTTCAATCCACCAAATGCAAACATCAGTCAGTACTCAGTTATGCTAGGCTGGATGTTCGATTGATCAAAACCGATTTCGCTAATGGCCATGACAATCTCATTGACCTAATCAGGTTTCACATCACCATCCTACCATGGCCGAGGTTAATTTGAAATCTTACTTAAATTAGAATTTCAAAGGATTTTGATATTGGGTTATTTTTCTTCACTTTTTGTCGATTTTCTTGACAAACCCATGTTGAACATTGAAGGCAGTGACAATGGTATTGTTGAAATAAATGGAACTTCTATACAAATCAAACAAGGGCTATGATTCAATTTGTTAAAATTACTTACCTAATGGTAGGGGTTAGATGTACTGAGAGCACCCAAGAACAACACAAAAATCCTGGTCTAAGTGGCAGTAGTTAGAAAAACCAACCATCATAATCTCGCAAGTTTGACAACTACATATAATTTGTTGGTTCAAATTGTGCCAGCCACCTTTAGTGATAGAACTTGAAAAGCTGTGTTTGGATGCCAAAGTGAAATACCAAAAGTTGCTAATTTTTCTAGCATTCAAAACGAGGAAGTAGCCCTCAAATTGTAATTGCATTTCCTCAATTCCAGCTTGAAATCAGCAAAAACTGCAATGTGGATCTTAGGCCTTGAATATGAATGTGAAAGAACAGAACTCTGCTTTGGTTATTCTCACTTTGTAAGAGGGAATTGTAATGCAGTTCAAAGTGCATCTAAACACACGTAAAATGGAACTAAAGTATGGAGTACAAAATAATAATAATAATAAATTTAGTACCTATACACACAGTACCTTCACCCTTAACGGATTACAGCCACAGGCAAGGGAAGAATCTTGGCATTCCAAGAAACTCATATTTGTCTTCCATTAAGGAATTCTGTTGCTTCTTGAAGCTTTCACGAGTCGACCATCTTCCTGGGTAATCTAAAATACCTCATTGTCATTCTAGTTTATAGATCTAGTTCAAAAGTGAACTATTTGAAGACCATGTTGAATACTTATGCTATGTCTAGATCGACATCCACTGAGTTTTAGGTCATATTGATCTAATCATTGTATTAACAGAAACTTCAAAAATCTGATGTTGGTTTTTTCTTTATTCTTTTTTTCACTCTTTATTTTTTCCTAGCTTCTCATTAGATGGGTGCCACCAAGTATTGCCCCAGCCCGATGATTTGGTCAGTAGTATGCTCACAACCCAATGATTAGGTTTGTATGTTACATTCACACAACCAAACTGCATGCCCAAACAACTATGTAGGAAGCCATAGAGGTTTGGTAATCCTACATGCATGTGTAGCTTAGAATTGATAAACATACTTACATGTACACTATAGATCTGTTTGGAAAATCTGAGCCATCCATTTGATGGGTGCCACCAAGTATTGCCCCAGCATTTATGCTTGTTCTAGCATTATTATCAATTCCCAACATCTTGGCCTTTTGGTCCCTTGCCCTACCAAATTGCATTGTTATTAACAAATAAATGAAGGATCAAACAGGATACATGATGAAAGAGAAATACCTTTAACCTGTGTTTGGTTGCACTATCGTAGTGAATTGCAATTTGATGTAGAACAGGTCACAAACAGTTCAATAGGTACTGTTTTGAGGATGTTGATGCCAAACTGAAATAGAGGGGCATAGCCAGATATTGAAACTAATTAATGATCATAGCCATCTTATTTCATTCGTTAAATTTAGACCATTGAACAATTTCTTCATCTGTAAGCATCCATTTGATAGGAAGCTATAGGATGGTGCTCAATTTGAAATGCTCCATCCACAACCAGCCCCACAATTTGGACAATCTAAATTTAAGTGCATAAAAAAATAATAATAAATAAAACAAAGGGTGTGTGTTCCACTTGCCTGATCAGTCAACAAATGCAAGGAAGTGTTTACATTTTTGTGACTAATATTAGAACCAAGTCAATCCAAATCAAGAAGAACCTTGCTCAATGCTACAAGAGTTGAAGTTTGACATGAGAAAAAAGAGAATCTTACACTCCCTTTGGAAACAAATAGAGTACAAGAAAGGACAAAACAAACGTACCTAAGCAGGAGAACACTAGAACACTCCATTCGATCACATTTTCTAAGAAGAAAAATATCTTGAAAAAGAAAAAGATTAGGTAACATGCACATACTGACATAAACCATATCCAATATCATGTCCAAAATCAAAAGTAAAAAAATCTAACGTGAATATATTGACATATAGATTAGGTAAAACTTTCATACATTCAATACCCTCTATATGATGAATATTTTTGTGGCATGTAACTATATGAACCTTGTCCGTAATAGTAACCCCCTCCTCCACCTCCACCTTCGTTGCCAGATTCATCATTCGGTTCTCTTTTTACAGATTCAACTACAGGAGAACTCTTGTGCGACTTCGAGCTGGATGTGTCCAACAAATGGTCGTTCACCTCTGCTGAATCGGATGGTGGGGATCTCTTCCCATCATCCTCATTCACAGATACAAGAACTTTTTTCAGACGTTTTTTACGATCCGATTTGGACAGGATTCCCAATAGCCTATAAAATGCTGTAAGACTTTTAACAAACTTTGATAGTTTACTTGTGTCTGCTTCAGCATCATGTTGTCTCGGAGGTGGATGTTGTTGTCTAGTACTTCTTGATCTGTATGTCATTTACATATTTTCTTTGACGGCCTCTTTAAAATCTCATTCTTCTTGCTCCTTTAAAATTCTCTCTTGTTCTTCTTCTCTACTGATTGTGGTTGTGGAAGGCCTGGAACTAGAGCTAGAGGTTGTTGCAGTTCCTCTACTAAACCCTTTTTCATTTATAACAGACCTATTTCTATATATTCTTTAGTTAGTTGTATTGGTTGTAGTTGCAGGGTGAGGGGTGTGAAAAGTCTTTGTATTAGAATCAAGAAAGGCTCTAAATAAATCTCGGACCTCCTAAGAAGCTTTGCTACAAGGTGCAGCATCTCCTCCCCGACAAGTCAAATGTAATTTGAGTCGATTTGTTTTGTGGAAAAACTGTTTTTCACACAACTTATATTTCAACTTTATCTTTCCATCCTGAGAGTAGGTTTGGACTCCATAATCCCAAATATCCGCCGATGCATCATCTTCCGATGACATATCTACTGTATATCTGGTTAGCTTAGAAAAAAAAAAAGAAATTAAAGTTATGAATGAACGCAAGTACCTAACAATATAATAAGAGATTTAAAAAATATTATCTAATTGAATATTACAAATGAAAAAAGAGAAATTGTAATGCCCGTGAAAAATCCATACTTGGGCTCGAGTACCAACTCGACCCGAATTTGCGTAGGATTCATTCCTTTGGAAAATCTGACTAGGTTAGCTAGTGCAACGTTAGAATAGCTGGGAAATGGTCCCTGACCACTTTAAATACGTTCTACAAGGCCCGAAGCGAGTGGAACTAAGGGTGCTATAATGCTCTAAAGCCTCGGATCAAACTCTAAGCCGGTTTGTTCTCTGGACCACTTTGAATCTTTGTATTGGATCTAGACCGCACGTTGAAAGTCCGATACCTCCTATCTTAGACCGTTAGGACCGTCTAGCTGGGCTTGACACTCATTCCAAAAATCAAGTCAAACCGATTATCACAGGCTATTTCATTGAGCCCGGACCGAAGAGAGTGTGAATAGGGACATAGTTGGAATTTCAAATTCAAATCTGGCACACAAATTTGACGCATCAGTATTAAGCATTCTGACCGTCAGAATACAGCCAAATTACACCCTTGGATCAGGAAAAATATCTATTATATATCACGGGACTTATAGGCCTGATCTTGGTGCGGTGACCGTTAAACTGAAACTGGGCCGCCACGTGCGATCTGGGAACCCAACCGGTCTGAAAACTGGATGTATGCTAGATCTAGTATGCATGAGCTTAAGTCCGACCGCATCTGGCCTGGGGACCTCCAGAAATGCCCTTTTGGACCGAAACGGCCCCGATTTGGTTAGGCACCAAGTAAACATTGTTCCCAAGCCTATTTTGGGAATGTTTTAGGCTATAAAAGGGGTTGAAACCCTCACTCCTCTCTCCCATCCGAATTTGAGAGAAGCCCTAGCTTGGGAGAGAGAAAAAGAGTGAGAGATTGTGAGAGAGTGGGAGAGTTCTTCCCGCCACTTGTGCTACGTGTTGCACATGCTTAAGCGACACTCCTCTACCGCTTTCCCGGCGATTCCACCGCAATCCTAGGTAAGTAAAAACCCTAAATAGTTGGTGATTTGAGTTTTTCTTGTTTCCATGGCGATGTAGCTTATGGATCTTATGTATTAGGCTCCTTACTCGCCGTAGACGAAGCATATACACTCCGCTTCAATTCCCGAGTCTACAAGACACTAGGTGAGGATTTTAGACGCTTTGATTGACGGTTCCCAATGCTTTCAATGTCGTTTAATAGTCGATTCTTGACGGCATCGCCGTTTGACATGTACAAAATGCTCTCCGTTTCCCGTTTCGTAAGCTAACGAAGAATATGAGATTTAGGGCATTTTAGTCATTTGTAGGAAGTACTGTTTGCATTCATATTTTGCTGATGTGATTGACATGGTTTGTTGTCGCATTAGGGAGTTAGGAATGCGTGCATAATTAGTTTGGCGAAGAGATTCGCCTAGTTGCACACTTTGGGTCGACATGCTATATGTAGACCTAAGTGTGTAGTGCATGTGTTTGTATAAATGCTTGTATTAGTATGTATTGAATTAAATGATGTTATTTGATACCTTGTGATTGATTTTTCAACTATTATGCCGACCTAAATGATTTTCTACATGTTGACAAAATGCATGATTTCATTACATGCATGGAATGTATGTGCTTGAGGATTTGCTTAAGTTGAATATGCATGGGAAGTATGCCTTGAAGATTTGCTTAAGTTGAATGTTATAACATGTGCTAACATGCTCACACGATGTATTTCAATTCCAATACCTTTTATAGTGATTCCATAGATGTGTGGGACTTGACTTAGTCCAGGCAGTCGGTAACCGAGCGATTTCGTGGCTGACTGGTCATAGCCACGAACGACGCGTAGATGAATGTGATTCGTGTTGAGAGTTGGCGGCAGTGGTTAGGCCACGCGAAGTGTTTTACGCACTTCATGTCGTTCAATTCGATATGCGATCGCGCTAGTCGAGCCCGTCAAGTAACCCGACTGGCCGATGTTTCTTCACCTTGTATGTATCATAACTGCTTGAACCTAGGGTACTGAACTTACCATTGTAAACCCTATTAACCGTGGTACCTTGATCCACGAAGACTCATGAGCCGGGCATGGTGGTATGGGACACCGTGGTCGAGCTGTCAGCCTACGCTGGGGCCACAAACCTCCCCGTAGTGACCAATGAGCACCTTGACTCGTGAGCAGATTATGGTGGTATGGGACACTATATTCTAGCTGTCGGCCTACACTGATCAGGCGACGAGCCCTTTGTAGTGACCGCGAGCGTATTCTGAGTTCACGGGAGGCGACGACCCTTCCGTGCAGTAGAGTACAGTAGGCCTGTATTGATAAGGTGATGGGGGAGCGGTGCAACGAGTGCGAGCAACAGCCCTGGCAGCCCTTGCAGTGACCTACGAAATGTACATCGTATGAGATTACTAGGAGTGACGACCCTAGACAGGATCCGTGTTGGGATTGATACAAGGGAGGTACCTTAGTTTCCCAATCCTGCTGTTTGAATGGACTAATAATAACTTGGTAATCATATCACCATAGCATTGCATGTGCCTGGAAGATGTGGAGCACTCTAGGGAGTGTGGCATGCCGCGGTCGTAAGATGTTGCCGTATGAGGGTGATCGTCGGTGAGGGCATACATCACGTCATATCATCTTGCATTAACAACAGTTTTAGGACTTGTCTGATTTACTGCTTTACTATTATCGCGTGATTGAATTGTGAACATGCTAATCTTTGCTCTATGATTCCACTGAGTTGATCACTCATTCCCACGTTACGGGATGGTGTTTGCAACACCCACCAGACCCTGTTGTAGTTGCAGGTGACGATGAGATCCAGGAGGTGGAGCTAGATGATGACGAGGACCAGGATGAGTTCTCGTATATGCAGTATCATGACGGCTTCCCGTAGGTGACCTGGATCGAGGGGACATCAGTGGGACTTTTCTTTTTGAACATTATTCTTTTGTTATGTACATGTATATGAGACTCAGAGATGTAGTCATACTTTGGAGACAGTTGAGATTACTTTGTTTTTCCATACAGTGATATATATCTTGTTTAGTCTTCCGCTTGCTTTTATCACTGGATCTGAAGTATGAATTGCAGTTTTGGTATACTTTTACTCATGTGAATGCTTTAAATCAGACAACATTGAATCATAACCATTTTTGTTGCATAAGTGACGGTCTGGAACTCGGGAGTTGAGTTTATACACGACCCCCGATTTTCAGGGTGTTACAAGTTGGTATCAGAGCATGAATGAGAGTATACTGGGCCTGGGTTATGGTCTTGCGACGTACGCTGTCGCTTCCTTTGACTTAGGTGGGTGCGAGAAGGGTCTAGAAACACTTCTAGGATCACAGATTCGCCGATAGGCGAAGTCTATAAGGATCGATCGCAAGATCGAGTCTGTAACGCATCTCGGGTCGCGTAAAGCGACCCGAATCACTTCTAAGCTGTAGGAAGTCGGGTGGAGATGTCCTATGAGCGGTTTTAAATCGCAAAAGTGAATCCATGGGCCGTGGAATGACCACGACTCTAGTAATCAATCGCCAGGGCTTAAAAACCCCGTTTTGCCAAAAATTCTCAAAATTCCTTCTCTAAACACTTCAACCTTCAGTTCTTTTGTATCCATTTCATGTTAGGCATCAAACCTAATGTGAAAATAACACAAATTAGTTCATTCACCAAATTTTACAGTGAATAGTAAAATTTCATAAAAAATGGCCATAAAGCCATTCTAACTTCACTTTCTTTAGCAACTAAGGAGCTAGAAAGATGTACTGGATCCTTCTACCCCAAATCCATATGCTGCATCATATGGTTTGGTATTTGGGACTGCGATGTGGACCCGGAAAGCCCCAAAAACATGTTTGGGCTCATAGGGACCAAAATACTATGAACTAAGGGGTGGGACCAGACTTTTTGGGGCCCTGGGACCATGGGGGACCAGACCCATGGGGTCCCGCTGGCCAACCTGAAGGTTGGCCGGCGATGCCATCGCCGGCCGGGCGATGCATCGCCGGCCGGCCATCTCCGATGGTGCTGCCCTTTGGGCGCACCCACTTAAATGCCTCCCACAACACCCCTAGGTACCTCCCATCCCACGAAAACCCCTAAAACACCCCTCTCCTTCACAAACAGCCCCCTTGCATGCCCTAGATTTGATTTTCAGCGCTTCATTCCAAATCCCGGCGACCCAAACCCCTCCTAATCCCTTCCTTGGCCAAAACCGACCACCACCCATCGATTATTGGGTGTTGGCAGCCTCTTTCCTTGAAGATTTTCCCATTTGGAGCTCCAAAATCCCCCAAATAGTGCTGAAATCGTGAGCAGCTCCATTCCATCTTTTTGTTCTTATTTTTCCCTGAAACTACAGCCTTGGGAAGCTTGAAGCATCCCTCTACGACGCCTAGATTTCCTTTTGTCAGATTGGGTAGCCATTTCTCCGCATTTTCGGCGTTTTCCATGGCTTTCGTGGAAGCTATTTTGGGTCTTTTGTCACTCTCATCCATCCTGTCTTTGATGGGTAAGAGGAAAACTGCAACAGACGAGGCTGGGCCGAGCCGCCCTGCTCGATTGAGAAGACCGTGGGGCGGTGCCGCAAGTTCAAGCGCCGCCGCAGGTCCAGCTGCAGTCCTGGAGTGCCGTACGAAGCGGGATTTGGATCCCCATGCACACCTTGGACGAACCATCCTATCAGAGATGCCTCATGGTGAATACACTGATCGTAGAGTGTTATTTGAGGCGGACGTAGATGGGCGATTGTTCGGCGAATATCTGTTGTTCGAACGCATTGAAGCTGCGCACTGGGGACCGATCTTTGAAGCTCGCGCTCGTGCTAATGTGAGCACTGTTCGTGCCTTCTATGCTAGCATCCAGAGTCCTACCTTGGAGCCCTTGCAGTTCAAAATCCCTTTTGGTAGAGATCGGATGGCTACGATCGACGTCCAGTTGGTTGCGCGACTTCTCAACGTGCCTCTAGGTGATGTACATCCAAGTGAGAAGAATTTGAGGACTAGACGTGAACGAGATAGCCGCACCAGGTTTCTGTGCGGTAAGTTGGTTCCATGGCAGCCTAATAATAACCTCAAGGCGACGTACATGTCTGAGGATTTACGTCTGCTGCATCACATCTGCACGTTCAATGTTTATCCTAGGTCGACGAACCGTATTGAATGTACACGTCTTATGGTCGATTTCTTATTTCTGGTGGCCCAGGGAGAGAACGTATGTATGGCCACTTTCATCTTACGGCAGATAGTTCTCATAGCCAGGTCGAGAAGAACATCCGAATCCCTTCCCTTTGGCCGACTCATTTGCAAGATTGCGCTTGAGTTTGCCTATAGACTTGGACCCGAGTTGCCGGTATCGATTCACACCATCGATGAGTCGACGATGGTTAAGATGAAGATTGGGTCGCAATATCGTGAAAATCAACTTGAAAGGGATAGTGGGGACGACTTTGATGAAGAGGAAGATCAAAGCGAAGGAGAACCTAGTGCAGAGGTTCAGGAAGAGACTCAGGAAGAAGCAGAAGAGGAGGCTCAGGATACTGACGAGAGCCCTCCTCCTTCTGCGCAGACTACTATTGACGATCGCATTGCTCGGATGGAGGAGAGTCAGACCGCTTTGCGAAGGGAAGTCCAAGAACTTCGAGCAGAGGTCGCTGATGCCAAGGCCGTTACGAAGAAGAAATTTGGCAAGGTGACTCGCACCTTGAAGGCAATCCTGTGTTGCTTACAGGATAAGGGTGCTCCTCCTCCGTCGCCAGACTCCGACTAGCAACGCGATCTTTGATGTTGTTATGAGTAGTTAGCTATTTTCTGTTTCATGTGTGTAAAGCCTATTAGGGCTAGTGCTTTGCTTTTGTCGCTGTTGCTTAACTGTCTTAATTTCCATGTCATTCTAGTCATGATGCTTGTAAGGATATATCCCTTGTATTGTGACAATTTTGATTAATTGAAATGCATGGAATGCCTTGACTCTTTAGCGAATGATTGTGGTGTATTTGTGCAATTGAGACTGACAAGGTTGCGCCCTATTTTGAATATAGGGAATGCCACCTAAGACTACGAGGAGCGCGGTTCGGCTTTCATTGTTAGAGCAGATGGATCAGGCTCCTTCTCAGTCTGGCACTCGTCCGGACCCTGCTGTGGGCCCGATTCCTGAGACTGTTCGATCGTCTCAGCCTGCTACTGGTCCTACAGATGGACCACCGCCATTTACACCATCAGTTAGAGAGCCACAGCGCGCATCTACTTCCGCACCTCATCCGCCACAGCCTGCTCCACCACCTGATAGATTCGAGCAGATGATGGCTATGATGCTACAGCAGCAGCAGCTATTGACTACCATAGTCGGGACTTTAGCCCAGGGTGGGGGTGCGACTGCACCTACTCCGCCTACACCACCTGCGCATCCAGCTGAGGATGCCTATACTTACGCCCAGGATGAGGGCATAGCACTTCCTGCGCAGCCTGCTTTCCCTGCGGGGAACCCTGCCGACACACGGGGCCTTCTGGAGCGATTTCAGCGCTTGCGGCCTCCTACTTTCACGGGTTCTCACAGACCCGAGGAGGCTGAGTTTTGGCTCGACCGAGTGTCGAAGATTCTGCGCATGTTGCACTGTACTGAGGTAGAGCAGGTAGAGCTGGCTACCTTCCAGTTTGAGAGAGAGGCCAGTATGTGGTGGGATAGTGTATTGCGGACTGTTACCGCAGACTTCGTATGGACATGGGCAGCATTCGAGTTTCGCTTCCATGAGAAGTATTATCCTCAGACCTACAGACACGAGAGGGAGAATGAGTTTCTCCGTCTCAGGCAGGCAGCGATGACGGTCACCGAGTATGAGCATCGGTTCACAGAGTTGGGCAGGTACGTCCCGACGATTTTAGCTGATGAGCAGATGCGCATACGGCGCTTTTTGGAGGGCTTGCGACCGGATATTCGGTCGAAGATGTGCTGTATCAGTTTCTCCTCCTATGCGGAGTTGGTTCACATGTCCATGCGGGCGGCAGGACGATGACTGGGAGGCAGGACGATGACTCTTGATTTGGTCGTCGATCCCTCGCTCGTATATCTCGACGTCATTCTTGGCATGGACTGGTTGACTGCAGCGAGAGCCGAGATTGACTGCGAGGCTCGTGTGGTGACGGTGTACGAGCCTGAGGGCACGCCTTTCACATTTTCAGTGCGGGTAAATCTTCCTTTCCGCATTCTTAGTTACGCCACCCTGTTGCGCGACGCTGGTGCCCAGGTACTTGAGCAGACGCCAGTTGTTTCTGAGTTCGGGGATCTGTTCAGGAAGATCCCTGGTTTGCCGCCCCGACGTGAGATCGATTTCACTATCGATCTGATTCCTGGTTCTACACCCGTCTCACTGCCGACGTATCGCATGGCACCATGTGAGATGGAGGAGTTGAGGACGCAGATTGATGGTCTACTAGAGCTTGGCCTTATACGGCCTAGCGTATCTCCTTGGGGAGCACCGGTCTTGTTCGTGAAGAAGAAGGATGGTTCGCTGCGATTGTGTATTGATTATCGCAGGCTGAACCAACTCACAGTGAAGAACAAGTACCCTTTGCCCAGGATCGATGACTTATTTGATCAGTTGAGAGGAGCGCAGTACTTCTCGAAGATTGATCTTCAGTCAGGATATCATCAGCTGCGCGTCAGAGATGAGGACGTGCAGAAGACAGCGTTCAGGACCAGTTTTGGTCATTACGAGTTCCTTGTGATGTCGTTCGGTCTCACGAACGCACCGGCCGTGTTCATGGATCTGATGAACCGGGTATTGCGGCCTTTCCTCTATCGATTCGTCGTTGTCTTCATCGACGACATTTTGGTATACTCTAGGAGTCGAGAGGAGCATGAGGAGCACTTGCGTTTGGTCCTTGATACGCTCAGACAGCATCAGTTGTTCGCACAGTATAAGAAGTGCGACTTCTGGAAGCAGGAGGTGAAGTTTCTGGGACACGTGGTGTCCAAGGATGGCATGGCAGTTGACCTGTCTAAGGTAGCTGCGGTGCAGGACTGGGAGCAGCCTGGTTCTGTCACTGAGGTGAGGAGTTTCTTGGGTCTCGCTGGCTACTATCGGCGCTTCATTCAGGATTTCTCGAAGATCGCGAGACCCTTATCTCAGTTGACACGGAAGGACGTGAAGTTCGCCTGGAATGATAAGGCGGAGTCAGCTTTTCAGGAGCTGAAGGACAGACTTACGTCCGCCCCTGTGCTAGTATTGCCAGAGCAAGGGGTTAAATACACTATATACACTGACGCGTTTAGCGTTGGTTTGGGTTGTGTCCTTATGCAGAGGGACAGGGTAATTTCGTATGCCTCGAGACAATTAAGGAAGCACGAGGAGAATTACCCTACACACGACCTGGAGTTGGCAGCCGTGATATTCGCACTGAGACTCTGGAGACATTACCTCTATGGAGAGGAGTTCGAGCTCTTTTGCGACCACAAGAGCCTCAAGTACATATTCACACAGCGGGACTTGAATATGAGGCAGCGGCGATGGATGGAGACGCTGAAGGACTTCAAGTTTGAAGTCTCTTACCATCCTGGGAAGGCGAACCTTGTGGCTGATGCGTTGAGCCGCAAGAAGGCGATAGAGTTTGCGGCTCCGCTGATGGTTGCCGAGTGGGATATGGTTGAGTTTTTGCGAGACTTTGAGCAGAAACTCACCGTAGAGGAGCCATTTGAGTTCATCGCACATGTTCAGGTGCGATCCCCGATCGATGACCGTGTCATCGAGGCGCAGAGGGACGACGCGCATCTTACTGAGCTTCGAGAGCAGGCCAGTGATGATGATGACGCCGACTGGCGAGTTGGCATGGATGGGGGTTTACGTTACCGTGGCCGCCTATGCGTTCCTGATGTCCCTGACTTGAGACGAGAGATTCTCGAGGCTGCGCATTCTACTAGACTCGCGATGCATCCTGGCAGCACGAAGATGTATCGTGACGTGAAGAGGACGTACTGGTGGGAAGGTATGAAGACCCACATTGCTGAGTTCGTGTCCCGTTGTCTCACTTGTCAACAGGTGAAGGCAGAGCATCGCCGACCACCTGGACTTTTGCAGCCTATGCCGATTGCAGAGTGGAAGTGGGATTTCATTTCCATGGACTTCATTTCTGGGTTGCCGAAGACGAGGAAGGGGCATGATTCTATTTGGGTGATCGTCGACCGATTGACGAAGTCGGCGCACTTCCTACCGATCAGAGTTACGAACTCTGCAGACGAGCTGGCTAGATTGTATATTAGAGAGATCGTGCGTCTGCATGGAGTTCCGTTGGAGATCGTGTCGGACAGAGACACGCGGTTCACTTCTATTTTCTGGACTCGCATTCAGGAGGCTATGGGTGTGAAGTTGAAGTTCAGTACTACCTTCCACCCACAGACGGACGGACAGACAGAGCGAGTGAACCAGATCCTGGAGGACATGTTGCGAGCTTGCGCATTGGACTTCAAGGACAGTTGGGATGACTGTCTTGCATATGCGGAGTTTGCGTACAACAATAGCTTCCAGGCGAGTATCGGCATGGCACCTTATGAGGCGCTGTATGGGCGACCTTGTCGCGCACCGTATTGCTGGTTAGAGGTCGGTGAGCGCAGCTTGATTGGCCCAGAGTTGGTGCAGGCGACGTCAGAGAAGATTGATATTATTCGACGTCGGCTTCTTACAGCGCAGAGCAGACAGAAGAGCTACGCCGATACGAGACGGAGACCACTAGAGTTCACAGTCGGGGATCATGTGTTTTTGCGAGTTTCCCCTATGAAGGGAGTCCTTCGGTTCGGAAAGAAGGGGAAGCTGGCACCGCGATACATTGGTCCATTTCAGATCCTCGATCGTGTGGGAGCAGTGGCTTACCGATTGGCTTTACCCACGCCCCTCGCGAGCGTCCACAACGTATTTCATGTTTCTATGCTGAAGAAGTATGTTGCTGATCCTTCTCATATCATCAGATGGGAGCAGGTGCAGTTAGGAGAGGATGTTACTTATATCCTGCGACCGTCACGCATCTTAGACCGGAAGGAGCAGGTACTGCGTAGCAAGGTGATCCCCCTTGTGAAGGTACTATGGACGCATCATACTGAGGAGGAGGCTACTTGGGAGACAGAAGCCGAGATCAGAAAGAACTACTCACAGCTTCTCAAGGAGTACGAAAAGGTACAAAATTTCGAGGACGAAATTATTTGTTAAGGGGGGTAGATTGTAACGCCCGTGAAAAATCCATACTTGGGCTCGAGTACCAACTCGACCCGAATTTGCGTAGGATTCATTCCTTTGGAAAATCTGACTAGGTTAGCTAGTGCAACGTTAGAATAGCTGGGAAATGGTCCCTGACCACTTTAAATACGTTCTACAAGGCCCGAAGCGAGTGGAACTAAGGGTGCTATAATGCTCTAAAGCCTCGGATCAAACTCTAAGCCGGTTTGTTCTCTGGACCACTTTGAATCTTTGTATTGGATCTAGACCGCACGTTGAAAGTCCGATACCTCCTATCTTAGACCGTTAGGACCGTCTAGCTGGGCTTGACACTCATTCCAAAAATCAAGTCAAACCGATTATCACAGGCTATTTCATTGAGCCCGGACCGAAGAGAGTGTGAATAGGGACATAGTTGGAATTTCAAATTCAAATCTGGCACACAAATTTGACGCATCAGTATTAAGCATTCTGACCGTCAGAATACAGCCAAATTACACCCTTGGATCAGGAAAAATATCTATTATATATCACGGGACTTATAGGCCTGATCTTGGTGCGGTGACCGTTAAACTGAAACTGGGCCGCCACGTGCGATCTGGGAACCCAACCGGTCTGAAAACTGGATGTATGCTAGATCTAGTATGCATGAGCTTAAGTCCGACCGCATCTGGCCTGGGGACCTCCAGAAATGCCCTTTTGGACCGAAACGGCCCCGATTTGGTTAGGCACCAAGTAAACATTGTTCCCAAGCCTATTTTGGGAATGTTTTAGGCTATAAAAGGGGTTGAAACCCTCACTCCTCTCTCCCATCCGAATTTGAGAGAAGCCCTAGCTTGGGAGAGAGAAAAAGAGTGAGAGATTGTGAGAGAGTGGGAGAGTTCTTCCCGCCACTTGTGCTACGTGTTGCACATGCTTAAGCGACACTCCTCTACCGCTTTCCCGGCGATTCCACCGCAATCCTAGGTAAGTAAAAACCCTAAATAGTTGGTGATTTGAGTTTTTCTTGTTTCCATGGCGATGTAGCTTATGGATCTTATGTATTAGGCTCCTTACTCGCCGTAGACGAAGCATATACACTCCGCTTCAATTCCCGAGTCTACAAGACACTAGGTGAGGATTTTAGACGCTTTGATTGACGGTTCCCAATGCTTTCAATGTCGTTTAATAGTCGATTCTTGACGGCATCGCCGTTTGACATGTACAAAATGCTCTCCGTTTCCCGTTTCGTAAGCTAACGAAGAATATGAGATTTAGGGCATTTTAGTCATTTGTAGGAAGTACTGTTTGCATTCATATTTTGCTGATGTGATTGACATGGTTTGTTGTCGCATTAGGGAGTTAGGAATGCGTGCATAATTAGTTTGGCGAAGAGATTCGCCTAGTTGCACACTTTGGGTCGACATGCTATATGTAGACCTAAGTGTGTAGTGCATGTGTTTGTATAAATGCTTGTATTAGTATGTATTGAATTAAATGATGTTATTTGATACCTTGTGATTGATTTTTCAACTATTATGCCGACCTAAATGATTTTCTACATGTTGACAAAATGCATGATTTCATTACATGCATGGAATGTATGTGCTTGAGGATTTGCTTAAGTTGAATATGCATGGGAAGTATGCCTTGAAGATTTGCTTAAGTTGAATGTTATAACATGTGCTAACATGCTCACACGATGTATTTCAATTCCAATACCTTTTATAGTGATTCCATAGATGTGTGGGACTTGACTTAGTCCAGGCAGTCGGTAACCGAGCGATTTCGTGGCTGACTGGTCATAGCCACGAACGACGCGTAGATGAATGTGATTCGTGTTGAGAGTTGGCGGCAGTGGTTAGGCCACGCGAAGTGTTTTACGCACTTCATGTCGTTCAATTCGATATGCGATCGCGCTAGTCGAGCCCGTCAAGTAACCCGACTGGCCGATGTTTCTTCACCTTGTATGTATCATAACTGCTTGAACCTAGGGTACTGAACTTACCATTGTAAACCCTATTAACCGTGGTACCTTGATCCACGAAGACTCATGAGCCGGGCATGGTGGTATGGGACACCGTGGTCGAGCTGTCGGCCTACGCTGGGGCCACAAACCTCCCCGTAGTGACCAATGAGCACCTTGACTCGTGAGCAGATTATGGTGGTATGGGACACTATATTCTAGCTGTCGGCCTACACTGATCAGGCGACGAGCCCTTTGTAGTGACCGCGAGCGTATTCTGAGTTCACGGGAGGCGACGACCCTTCCGTGCAGTAGAGTACAGTAGGCCTGTATTGATAAGGTGATGGGGGAGCGGTGCAACGAGTGCGAGCAACAGCCCTGGCAGCCCTTGCAGTGACCTACGAAATGTACATCGTATGAGATTACTAGGAGTGACGACCCTAGACAGGATCCGTGTTGGGATTGATACAAGGGAGGTACCTTAGTTTCCCAATCCTGCTGTTTGAATGGACTAATAATAACTTGGTAATCATATCACCATAGCATTGCATGTGCCTGGAAGATGTGGAGCACTCTAGGGAGTGTGGCATGCCGCGGTCGTAAGATGTTGCCGTATGAGGGTGATCGTCGGTGAGGGCATACATCACGTCATATCATCTTGCATTAACAACAGTTTTAGGACTTGTCTGATTTACTGCTTTACTATTATCGCGTGATTGAATTGTGAACATGCTAATCTTTGCTCTATGATTCCACTGAGTTGATCACTCATTCCCACGTTACGGGATGGTGTTTGCAACACCCACCAGACCCTGTTGTAGTTGCAGGTGACGATGAGATCCAGGAGGTGGAGCTAGATGATGACGAGGACCAGGATGAGTTCTCGTATATGCAGTATCATGACGGCTTCCCGTAGGTGACCTGGATCGAGGGGACATCAGTGGGACTTTTCTTTTTGAACATTATTCTTTTGTTATGTACATGTATATGAGACTCAGAGATGTAGTCATACTTTGGAGACAGTTGAGATTACTTTGTTTTTCCATACAGTGATATATATCTTGTTTAGTCTTCCGCTTGCTTTTATCACTGGATCTGAAGTATGAATTGCAGTTTTGGTATACTTTTACTCATGTGAATGCTTTAAATCAGACAACATTGAATCATAACCATTTTTGTTGCATAAGTGACGGTCTGGAACTCGGGAGTTGAGTTTATACACGACCCCCGATTTTCAGGGTGTTACAGAAATATTCATCCACCCATAAAACATAACCATAAAACTTCAATGTAACTGTTTTAACAAAATTACAAATAACATGACATAACAAAATTAGAAGGCATCAAAATCATACTACAGTTGCAGGCATTGTCTCTTCAATCTTGTCACTCTCCTCTTCATCGAACTCCTCATCAATAGAGGTCTCTTTCCCCCACATCGGACGCAGCCAATCCTGGGCACAAATGAGCGCTTCAACCGATTCAAGTGTAAGTGAACTTCTATACTTGCTTATGACCCTACTCCATATACTGAAAGCAGATTCTGAAGCCATGGTTGAAATTGAAATTAATAATATGCGCGTTCCATTAACGAGAGCACAGGGTACTGTAACTTACCAGATCTCGACCTCCACCACTTCAAAACATCAAAATCTTTGTCTTCGTTTAGAACTAGAATATCCTCCTTGAGATACTCTTCAAGTTCTGATCTATGCATTTGTACTTGAGTCCCTTTCAGCTGTGTATAGTAAGACATGAAATCATCTGTCGTGTCTTCTTGTAATTCATCAACAGAAAAACTAGAACCCACATGAGAAGATTATTCTTCTGCGGCACACGCATACAAATTGTATAATTCACTGGCTACACCAAAAATCTTTTTAGCCTCAGCAACACCTATCACACCATACAACCTATTACATATGAAGCCAACCATAAACATCTTGTACCGAGGATCAAGAACGACTACAACACTCATTACTAGACTACACTCAGACCAATACTTATCAAACTTTACCTGCATATCCATGGTCAAGAATTGTAAAAATTCTTGTCCACTACTACTTTTACGCAAGGCATCTTTTACCTTCCAAAGTTTAAGTAAAAATATATTTGTTGTTGGATACTTGCAGCTCGAAAATTTCTTCGTGCAATTGTGAAAAACAGAAAGAAACTTACGAACTGATACAGCTCTTGACCAATCATCTTCAGAAGGCAGTCAAATATATGCACTATCACGCTCCGCATAATGAGAGAAGGTAGGTCTCAAATCTATCGCTGAATCCAACATTTTAAAAGTTAAATTCCAACGTGTCGTGACATCTAACTTCATCGTTCTCTGAGTTGACAAATTCAACCGCTGCACGATCTCATTTTATGCATGTAATCGTGAAGGTGACCCCGTATGTATTTCACACTCTCTCTTATGTATTCAATCATGGGATTGATTGTTTTAAGGCCTTTTTGTACAATCAAGTTTAAGATGTGGGCACAACACCTAACATGAAATATCTTTCCACCAAAATACAAGTCACTGATGACCTTAAACTGGCTGCACAAATTCATTATCACGCTATCATTTGCGGATGCATTTTCTAGTGTAATTGTCAAGATATTTTTCTCAATTCTCCACTCCATTAAACATCTGTGTATACAGTCTGAAATCATCAAACCACTATGAGGAGGCGCGAGATAACAGAAGTTTATTATTCTCTTACAAAGCCTCCATTCAACATCAACGTTTTGAGCAGTTAGGGACATATACCCCTTTCGTTGATTGGATGCCGTTTACAAATATGATGTCAGGCTAATTTGGAAAATCGTGGTCAACTCTCCTTTCAACTCGACCTTCTTGCCTTCACACATCTTCATACACACCCTCTTGATTGTTGTACGAGAGACCTTCTCGTATTTGGGGTTAAGGCATTTGGCTAGTCCAACAAAAGAAGGACTTTCTACCATCTGAAATGGTCTTTCATTTGAAATAATTAACTTAGTCATCCACTCATTCACCAACTCTTTGTCATACGTGTAAATGGACACTGACAGACCCCCTATAGATTGTGAAAATGAAAGTGTTTGTTGCCTTAGCCCACTTCTCGATTTTTTAAGACACTTTGCTAAATGTTTCTTCAATGTTGTGGTCGAACCATCTGCTTGCTTAGCGTACTGACTCTTGTAGTGCTTGCATTGTATCTTCACTTGGTCATTCTTCAGGGTTACTTCTTCAAAATCTTTCCACACTGCTGACCTCTTTTTCAATTTTTTCGCAACATGTGACTGTGTGGTACTAGTATTAATCACGTCGAGGGGTACCTCTCTATATTCAACACCTAATCCTTCATCTTTAAGGCTCATCAGTGATATAATTGATCGACCACTAGGGGCCGGAGACAGGGTATTGGAAAGACCCTCGCTTTCCATCTGATAGTTGAAATATACTAAATCATATTAGCATTAGTAATCTAATGCTAACAGAGTTATACTAAATTCTAAATTAGTTACCCATCCAAGGTTGGATAGATTGTAATACTTTCATATTCTCATTTAAACGTGCACGCCAAAAATCCAGCAGCATCTCTCCATGCCTCTCCAGATAAGTTAATCTTACGTTACATTTCGATACCAAATATTTAAAACAATGTAAAGCTATTTGGCATTGAAAACGAAACGAAAGAAACATATCTAAAGAGAAATGAGGAGATGGATCGCGAATCAAGCATGAACATTTAAATAGGTTATATGAAAGCATACTATCCATCTGTAATACCTCGGAAAAATTCGTACTGAGACTCGAGTATCAACTCGACCAGAAATCATGTAGGATTAATTCCTTTAGAAATTAAGCATTAGTTAGCTAGCGCTACGCTAGAGTAGCTGTGAAATTGTCCCTGAACACTTTAAATACATTCTGCAAGACCCAAAACTTGGAGAATCAATGACACTATAATACCCTGAAATCCAGGATCAAACTCTAAACCGATTTGTTCTCAGGAACCCTTTGAAACTTTGTATTAGATCTAGACCGCACGTCGAAAGTCCGATACCTACAATCTTAGACCGTTATGACCGCTTAGCTGGACTTGACAATCATTTCGAAAATCAAGCCCAAGCGACGTTCAGAGGCTATTTCATTGAGCCTGGAGTGAAGAGAGTGAGAAATGGGTTAAGATTTGAAATTTTAATTCAAATCTGACACGGGTCTTTGCGCGTTATTATTAAGCGTTCTGACCGTCAGAATTCAGCCAAATTTCACAATCGGGTCAGAAAAAATTTCTCTTTCATATCATGAGACTTGTAGACCTGATTTAGGTAAGATGACCGCTGAACTAAAACTGGACCGCCACGTGCGATCTGTGAACTCTACCAGACTGAAAACTTGATGTGAGCAACATCCAGTGACCATGAACTTAAGTCCGATCGCGTTCGGCAAGGGGACCTCCCGAAACGCTCTTTTGGATCGAAACAGTCCCGATTTGGTTATAACCCAAGTATACTTTGTTCCTAAGTCTTAAAAGGTGAGGTTTTAGCCTATATAAGGGCCTTAAACCCTCACATATCTCTCTCATCCGAATTTGCTAGAAACCCTAGATTGAAAGGGAGAGAAAGTAAGAGATTGTGAGAGAGTGTGGGAGAGTTTTTCCTGCCACTTGCTACGGCTGTTACGTGTGCTAAATCCAGGCATTCAAATCACTTTCTCGGTGATTCTAACGCACTTTTAGGTAAGAAAAACCCTAACTACTTGCTGTTTTGGGTTTCTTGCGATTCGAATAGCGATGTAGCTTATGTAACTTGTGTATTAGGTCGCCTTTACGCCGTTGACGAAGCGTATACGTTCAAATCGAATCGATACACGTCTAGGGCAAAGCGTGAGGATTTTAGACGCTTTGATTGACTAATTTCAAAGCTTTCAATGTCGTTTAATAGTAGATTAACAACGACAACGCCGTTTGACATGTAGAACATGCTGTCCGTTTTTCGTTTCGTAAACGTAAGGAAAATATGAGATTTAGGGCATTTTAGTCATTTGTAGGAAATACTGTTTACATCTACATTTTGCTGAAATATTTGCCATGGTTATTTGTCATGTTAGGATATTAGGAATGCGTGCATGATCGGTTTGGCGAAGAGATTCTCCCTTATGCGCACTTGAGTCAACATACGCTATGTAGACTAAAGTGTGTAGACTAAGTGTTTGTATAAATGTTTGTATTAGTATGTATTGAGTAGATGGTGTTGTGTATTAGTTTTGAGATTTAATTCTCAATCAACATGTTGATGTATATGATTTTCACCATGTTGGCTATATGTATGGATTTCATTATATGTATGAAATGCATGTATTGGATGAATTGCTTAAGTTGTATGTTATAACACGTAACAACATGCTTGTATTGTTGTATTGCATTTCTATTACTCTCATATGATTACTGATGCTGATTTACAAATGCTTGGGGCTATGACCTAGTCCAGGCAGTCGGTAATGGATCAAATTTGTGGTTGGTTTCTATTTTCCACGAAGGACACGTCGATGAACGCGAGTCGTGTTTTGGGTTGGCGGCAGTGGTTAAGCCACGCGAAGTGTTTTATGTACTTCATGCCGTTTAACCTGAGGTGCGATCGTACTAGTCGAGCCCGTCAAGTAACCCGACTGGCCGTTGATTGTTCACCTTGTATGAGTCATAACTGCTTGAACCTAGGGTACTGAACTTACCATTGAAAACCCTGTTAACCATGCTACCTTGATCCATAAAGACTCATGAGCCGGGCATGGTGGTATGGGACACCGTGGTCGAGCTGTCGGCCTACGCTGGGGCCACAAACCTCTCCGTAGTTACCAGTGAGCACCTATGACTCGTGAGCAGATTATGGTGGTATGGGACACTATATTCTTGTTGTCGGCCTACACTGATCAGGTGACGAGCCCTTTGTAGTGACCGCGAGCGTATTCTGAGTCTACGGGAGGCGACGACCCTTCCGTAGTGACGAGAGTACATTAGGCCTGTATTGATGAGGTGATGGGGGAGCGGTGCAACGAGTGCGAGCAACAGCCCTGACAGCCCTTGCAGTGACTTACAAATATAACATCGTATGTGATCTCTAGGAGTGACGACCCTAGACAGGATCTGTGTTGGGATTGATATAAGGGAAGTACCTTAGTTTTCCAATACTGTTGAATGAAAGGACTAATGACAACTCGGTAATCATTATCCATATCGCATTGCATGTGCCTGGAAGATGTGCAGCACTGAGGAATGCAAGCATGCCGCGGGCATAAGATGGTGTCGTATGAGGGAGTATGTCGGTGAGGACATTCATTATGTCATTTCATGCATACATTAACAACAGTATCTAGGAATGTTTGATTGTCTGTTTTACTATTATCGCGTGATTGATTTGATAACATGCTAATCTTTGCTCTATTATTCCACTGAGTTGATCACTCACTCCCACGTTAAGGGACGGTGTTTACAACACCACCAGACCCTGTTTTAGATACAGGTGATGAGACGATTCAGGACACAGAGCCGGATTACTACGAGGACCAGGACGAGTTCTCGTACATGCAGTTCTCAGACGGCTTTGCATAGGTGGCCTGAATCGGCGGGACTTCTTAGTGGGACTATTTTTGACATTTACTTTTGGATTGTGATTTGTACATGAGACTCAGCGATGTATTCATACTTTGGAGACAGTCAGAGATTATTTTATTTTCTTACAGTGATATATATATATCTTTCAGTCTTCCGCTTGCATTTTATCGCTGGATCTGGAGTATGAATTGCAGTTTTGGTATAATCTTACTCATGTGAATGCTCTAACTCAGTCAACATTGAATCATAATCATATTTATTGCATAAGTGATGGTCTGGAACTCGGGAGTCGGGTTTATACACGACTCTTGATTTTCAGGGTGTTACACCATCTAACCTTGAACTGTCTAAAAATGGACAATTTGAGCAATTTCTATGCCATAAAAATACATTATATTTATGTATGGCCACATAGAAATTCTCAAACGGATAACTAATTATCTAAATTACAAGTAATATTTAAATTCTAAATTAGTTACCTATCCAAGGTTGGATAGATTGTAATACTTTCATATTCTCATTTAACCGTCCATGCCGAAATTCGACATCATCTCCTCATGCCTCTCTAGATAAGTTAATCTTACGTTACATTTCAATGTCAAATATCTAAAACAATGTAAAGATATTTGGCATTGGATACGAAATGAAGAAACATATCTAGAGAGAAATGAGGAGATGGACCGCGGATCAGGCATGAATATTTAAATAGGTTATATGAAAGCATACTATCTATCTAACCTTGAACTATCCAAAAAGGAACAATTTAAGTGATTTCTATGCCACCAAAAACACATTATATCTATGTATAGCCACATAGAAATCCTCAAATGGGTAACTAATTATCTAACTTACAAGTAACAATCACAACTAAGCTAAGTATACAATGCACAATAATTAACTAAGCAATGCACATATTAAGCTAAGTATATACATTACAATGTATAATAATTAACTTAGCAATGCACAAATTAAGCTAAGTATACAGATTATAAATGCACAATAATTAACTAAGCAATGCACATATTAAGTTAAGGAAAATTTTGAAAACTAAAGTTAAGGATTTTATTCCTCTAGAATGCTACATCTGTGGTATAGATTTTGAACCATTAATGAATTGAAATCATGATTTTCATTTTGCAGCAATGCCAAATGAATCCACTTATATTAATTCTAGATTTCAAATCTTCACTTCACACAATCCAAGATTTTGAGAATGTGTCAAACGACGCCTTAAAGATTGACCCACGTGATAAAACATAGTATACATCACAGTGGGCCTATTGTGGATTGGATTTTGGATGACCTATTGTGCCATGCTGTCACGTGTGGCATATACATGAGCTTTATTGCACACAAGTGCACTTAGCAAAGCTCCTTAAACATTTAAATTGTTTTCTATTGCCCCAAAATTAAATACCGAGTTGAGTGGATTTTTCAGGTGTTTGTACCCAATCCATGCCCTCTTCAAATGTTTATAAATCAAGTTCAAGGTAATTTTAGGCAATTTTTACTGTTAATTAAGAAGGATTGAGTTGTAGTCTTGTAAAGCTGTTTAGATCCCCGGATTGCACTGTGATGTGCTGTGCTGAATTATTATAACAATGACAAAATGCAATACTTGTCTCCAAGTACCAAAGTGTTTTGACCATGAATGTCAGTGGTTGGATACCACTATTTCTTTGAGAACCAAACACACTATTTCTTTGTGAACCAAACACTGTAATTGCAAATGCTTACGATTGGATAATGAATGAATTGAATACCAACTACACTTTTTAAAAAAAAAAAAAAAAAAGACAGGCCTAATAATTTATAAATGTATTTGTTAGGGCTGATCATGTGTTTCTTATGACTCCAAATAACACTTTTGTCTTTTGTTATGTAATCAGGACCATCCCATCCATGACTTCGAAAACAGATGGACTTGTTGCCATCAATGTTATTTATCTGAAAATAAAGCCAAATAGAGTCTGTGTTGAAATAAAGTCTATCTACCATCATTATCCAATTGCCCTAAGTTTTTAGCCTACAACATATCAACATTTAGCTCACCAGATCAACGGCCTCGATCTTCACAATGACAAATAAATAAATAAATAAAATAAAATAAAATGTGTGGGTACGAATGGATCATGCACATCTCTCTTCATTACAACGGCCTCAATCTTCACAACATATCAAATAAATGGATCATGCACATCTCTATTTCATTTCAGTCAAACAAAGGGTGGACCCTACCATGAAGTTCACCTGAAGAAGCAAAACTGAGGCTCGTCCACTTATCAGATGGGTTAGCCTCACCAGTCACCACTGTAATCAATGGATGACAAAAAGCAGTCTGGCTCAACATGTAGGTGTGGCCCACCAAATGAGCGGACGGACCTGATTTGCTGGACATGCTAACATTAACCCATTCGACAGTCCAGTGACCGCACGAGCAGCGGGCAGCGGGACGTGGCTAGCCTAGCCGACGAGCCACAACCGCACGCTCGTGCAGCGAGCCATGGCCTGTGGGTCCCATTTCAGTAAAATAAATAAAAAATAGTAAAATGGAGTGGCCGAATGGGTCCTACCTGATCAGTATCGGGAGTGTTGTGTCGGGCTGTAGAGTGAAGACTTTGATCTTCGGGTAGAGATCGGGATCGGGACGGGACGACTTGGGGATTCACCGATTCTTTGGGTGCGGGTAGGGTAGAGTCATAGAGAAGACAGTTAGGTAGGGTAGAGAAGACAGTCGAGTAGGGTCGTAGAGATCTTCAGGTGAGAGACTGCGGGTAGGGTAGAGATGACGATTTGGGGATTTCTAGGGTTCAAGCAGCGAGAGGTACTGTTACTTAGGGTAGGGTAAAAAACACAGCCGGGTAAAAGTTAAATACACACACACACACACACACACACACACAAATATATAGACCCGTATATATTTGTGTGTGTGTGTGTGTGTATATACAGGTCAGGTCGAGTCGGTCCGAGTTGGATCCTATCGGATCGGATTCCGGGTCGGGTCGGTTCGGAACAGGGCTTATCCAGGTCCGACTGAAAAATGTTTCGGATTTGGCTTATACTACCCGATCATGACCAATCTTAACTGTCGGTTCTGTTCGAATCGGGTTGGATCGGGTCTAATTGGGTCAGACCCACCGGTTCAGATATGAAATGCCCACCTCTATATGGAGTGTGTTGTGTGTACTCACATGGGTGTGTACTAACAAGCTAACCTAAAAAACCAAAAAGAAAAAGAAACAAAAAAAAAAAAAAAAGCAAGTTAAATCCCTGTAAGCAGCGGGAAGCATTGATTGGCCTTCTTTGTTTTTTTTTTTAGTAGTCTTTTTGCAATAATCATGGACCTGGTTGGTTGCTTGGGCCATCCATGGACAGGACCCACTTGGCTGAAAGATGAACGGACTGTCCATTTAGTGGGCCCTGGCCAACCAAATGCCATACGGAAGCGGATTGGCTGGTGTACCACACACCAGCTAGATACGTGTTGTGCTAAAACGAGCGCCAGGATGATGTATTTATTATATCCACATCTTGATCTCTTCTACCAACTGCTCAAAGGAGATTAAAGTTACTTGGCCCCACGATGATGTATTTATTATATCCACACCGTTCATCCATTTTTGGAGATCATTTAAGAACATTAGAGAAAAAATGAATCATATCCAAAGCTCAAACGGACCACACCAAAAATAGCAGAGGATTATGATGTTCACCGTTAAAAGTTTGTAGGGCCCATCATAACGTTTATTTTCCATCCAATCTATTAATAATGTCACAAATACATGGATGAAGAGGTGAAACAAATTTCATATTGATTTGAAACTTTTGTGACCCCCAAAAGAGTTTCAATGGTAGAAGTTCAATCCCCCACTGCTCTTTGAAGTGTGGTCCACTTGAACTTTATATCTGTCTTATTTTTAGGACAAAGACTTAAGACGAGCTCGCCAAATGGATGGAGGTTTAAGATATGACACATACCTCATAATAGGACCCACATAACTCGCTGACGTCAATACACAGTACACCAACCAATCCGCTTCCATGTCATACACGATGATCCTGATCATCAGATTTCTGGCATTCTAATGGTTTACAAAGATCAGTAACAGTATAGATTCAACAGTAAAATCTAGATTGATTGTCCGTGAAAATTGTCAAATCAACTTGGGTTCTAAACCATTAATCCCTATAATCGGTAGGCCCGTCAGAGGAACAGTTGGATCAAATAATCATTCAAACAGATGGTTTCAGAAACGTAGGTCCAAATTCAATAGTCAAAGTCCATCGATTATCCAATCACAGCAAACTTTAAGCCGTTGGCTATTCAAGGTAGGCCCTTCAGATGCAAAGATCGCATTCATTCATCATCATTTGTGCGAAACATGAATGGTGCAAGTAAAGATCATACCACCTATTTTTACGGAAGTGGATTGCGTACAGAGTAACACAGTACGGTAAGGGTGATGAGTAAACTCTGTGGGGCCCACCATCATATATAATATATATATATATATATATATATATATATTCTTATCCACTTTGTCCCTACATTTTACCGGATAATTTTTAGTGTTTGAGTCCAAAATTGAAGTACATACAAAACTCAAGTGGAACACACCACAGGAAACAGTGTGAAATTGAACGTTTACCATTGAAAAATTGTTGATGGCCTCAAAAGTTTTAGATCAATCTTATATTTTTGTTTTCCATTCATCCATGTTTACCTGATCTTATGAAAAGGTTGAATGGTAAATAAACATCACTTTGGGTGCTACAAAGGTTTCAATGGTGGAAATCATTATTCCCATTGTTTCCTGTGATGTGGTCCACTTGAGCTTTGGATATTCTTCAATTTTGGCCTCAACCCATAAAATGAGCTGGAAAAATGGATGAACGGCGTGGATATATCACATACATTTACACTGATCCCAACAAAGTTTATGCAGTACGATAAAAGCATACTGAAGCGTACTTAGTAGCCCAGTACGCAATCCAATTTCTATTTTTACCGCTTTAAAATAGGTTGGGCCAGCCCATCAATTCATTTGGTGAGCAAATGTGATCAGTTGTAAAAGTGATTCCACCAATAAACTTGCAAATATAAGACAGATGACAACATGAGTGCTAGTCACTGCTGTGGACCCTCCAACACCTAAGTCGGGCAAGAAGAATCTGGTTGAAAAAGCCCTTTAATGAGGCTTTTTGTCTCTTACCTCCTTTTAATGACAGCGGAATATGTAATGTCGAGATCGCGTATCTTGTGGGATTCATAAGATACATTGGAAGATCTTATCTTGGATTTAGATCTCCCTCTATCATTGAGCTTGCCTTGGTCGGCGTGATGTGTGAATATTACATAATTTTTGAACATGTCGGATCTAATATCTTGATTCAGGGCAGGATATTCTTTGAGATCTTCACCCTGCCCTGGTGGTGGTCTACCTGCTCAGCTTAGAAAGTGGCTCTTCCAAGCGAGTTCTGCCTTCAAGGAACGAAACACGAGGTCGGTTCGGGGCCGATCTTTTTGTGGAGAGGATCATTAACAATATCTATCATTAACAGTGTCTTCTGAGTTCTCCGAGTTTTATACCTTGTCAGTTTAGAAAATTCGCCATGGCGTTCCTCCTATGGTAGGTTATGCTTTCCGCGAGGTGGACCAATTTAGTTTTTTCCACAACAGTTGCCCCCCACTTCCAAGCTCATCTTGCATGTGCTTGGAAAGTAAGAGCCCAGACTAATCTGAAATCATGAGAGCTGAAATTTGAATTTCAAGTACCTAGGTTTTCTCAGAATTTTAAATCGAGACCGGGTTTGTTGTTTGTTGGCGAGGGCGAGGGCGAGTGTTAAAAAGGCAATGCCCGACTTAAAATTTGAAAAAGGTATGATAACAATCGCGAGATATGGGGGGACGTGCATTAATAATCAGATGGCGTTCAGACTTTAGACAAATCAGAAATTGACAGTTGTCACTTGAGCCGTTGTGTTTTCGCTTGGGCCGACCTTGCACTGCCATGTGAAGGGGTGCGACAATCGAAGCATTATCTCGGGCCCACATAGTGCTATGCAGGAATAAATGTGTTGTCAAGGGGATTCCATAAATGCTGCCATCCCCCTTCATTTGCTCGTTCATCTATTTTGTGAAGCCCGAGCTAGGTCTACCTGCGTCTAGCCTCCACTTAAGTCCGAGAGTTCTCACATTCTTCAGCGTCCTCCAATTTAAAGTTCTTGTGCCGGAAGTTTTTCCAGTACGCTTAGAGACTACCTATTCCTTCCTTTCCCTCCATGTTGTTATGTCTTCTGAGGCGGATTTCGAGGCTGCCACTATCTCTTGTGCCTTTCATGAGGAGTCGGTGGGTAGTAGCTCGGATTCTCAGTCTACACCATCTTCGAGGTTCAAGTCTCAAGAGCCCACTCCTTCTCTTAGCGCAGAACCACCATTAGGGTTGGGGCCATGAACTAGGAAGGCTTCCTCGCAACAAGTAGAGCCGACCTCCTCATCTTCAAGGGATATGACCCATACGACCAACATTTTTGTATCTAGGTTGAGGACAACTAACCTACATGCCCTTAGGTCAGAATATACGATTCCCAACTTAGCGGGGCTTCGACTTCCTCTGGTTAGAGAGATCCCTGGCCGACCTCCCACGGGAGAGGTTTCCATACACCTAATATTTTTAGCTTACAGTCTTCGCTTGCTTTTTCATTCGGTGGTGAGAGAAATGCTCCACTAACTTAAGGTCGCCCCGGGACAGCTGACTAATAATATATGGCGAGTTGCCTTCGATTGTTACGTTCTCTGGCAGCAGGTTGGCAACTCCAAGCTCATTGTAGATGAGCTCTTCTTCTTGTACCGTATAACATCCCAAATTTTCACGGCCAGAGTTTATACTTATGTCCGAGAAAATTGGGTGTTAATAATGTATGAATTGGATGTTTTAAAAATTACACTTTATTTTTTTTATTTAGATCACATCCAGATATATTCATGAAGGTAACATTCACGAGAATAAAATCAACTGTATTGATTATTTCATCAGAGTAAAAGAATTCAGTAAATAATCAAATGCCCTCACAATGGGAGCTTATTACATTTATCGAATTTGTAGCAGAAGTATAAAACTAAATTATAAAACTTTCTTATTCTTTCAGTATAATCTTTCATAGGGAGATGGTCCTCTCGGTTTTCAATCTTTATATCACTTGCATCATCTGTACGGTTGGAGAGGGTCAACACCCTACTTATAGTGATGGTTATCCTTTAAGATTAATAGTAATTCAAGATATTTATAAAAGTAATGTGTCACGTCCCAAATTCGAAAATCGAATTCATAAGAATCCCGATCGCCGAATCCGGTGCCGACAGCCTCCGTAGTACCTCATTCTCGGCTCCTAGCATTCATATGTCAGATTCCGATCCTGGAATCCTACAAGGAGGATTTTTTATTTTATTTTTTGTACATTTAACTAGTAATAAGCATAACCACAAGATTACTCAATTCACAAAGGCAACATCATCATCACATATCCACTAATATAATCATTTGATTACAACACTAAAAGGAAAATACATAAATAGAAAATCAAACTCCACAAGACCACTGCACGCTCCAAGCTCAACACTGCTGCAACCTAACATCACCTGCACGCATCTATCGTGCATAAGCTTATAGAAAGCTTAGAGGGTGGTGTAAGTGTGTGCGTAAGGTAAGTGTCAAGTATTTAATACAATGTCTGAATAAGCAGAAACACTGACAAGATATAAATCATACGATAATAGAGTAAGCGGAAGTATGGACAAGTCTATAAGTCAATCAATATCAGAATACGCAATATAGAACAGCTATGCGATAAGGAGTCATAAAGAGTCAAAATCAGATGCCGAGGATGCAATGTAATATACAAATTCTGCTAAATCTGTCTATGCTATATAAGTATAGAAATAGCAACCCAAGATGCCATATGCCTGCGGATGTGATGCAATATGCGATGCGAATGAAATAACCATGCTGGAGTGTGAAGTCGGGATAATAGTACGTAGTATCGCAGGCTATGGGGTCCACCATAAGGGACTTCTATCCAAACCAGTCCCATACCTAAATTTGGATAGTCAGACTCAACGTGGTAAACTCCTGATCTCAGGTTAGTCGCGTGCCCAATCGAAATCCTTGTCATAACGAAGGTGCATAACAATTAGTTGTGCACCATTAGCCCGAGTGGATAATGAATGAATGAGCATGCAACTCCTACTCAATAAGTCCCTATATCAGTACGGTTCCTCTCTGAAAAATCACCGGGGTCTATTACACTCCAAACCAGATTGCCGTCCCATCGCGCGCAACAAGGTGAGTGGAAGAGACCTCACTATCCGCCTGCCAATATCAAGCCCGGCTCGTCGATAGCGGACTCATTCCTTGAGCTGGTCAGACTCAGCCTAGCATTGTCCCCTCCTCTCGGACAGGTAAGGCCGCACCCCCTTCCAACCGACCACGACACAGTGGGAGACGCGGCCTAACGGTATACGGCTCTCATGAGCTCATGCATCCATTCGGTCTAGACGTTAGAGCAACCTCTGAAACCAAGAGGGTTTAGGAACTTTCACCCAGGGATATCTATAACACCCCATGTAGAACAGATTTTTGGTGTCCCATCTAGCCATCCACGAAATACCTGTGGAGGCTACAACCCTGATGTCGCTAGGGCGTACGGTGGTCATGTCACACAAATGTGAGATGCATGAGTCACACAGTCCAATCATACGTCAATCATGCGTATGTCGTGCTCTCATGTAGGGCAACTCCGCCTATCAGGGAGCCCCATGAACAACCTACCATATGGCATATGCAATGGTCAATCACATCTCATAACAAACATGCAGATGATGCATATGGGCATGTATCATGATGTTATACTGTCACATACTCATAATCGGTATCAACGATTAGCCTCGACAATGTGGACATTTAACCAACATCGCCCCCAAGGAATGGCCCACATAGAGCCAAACATATAATGGGCCTGCGGCCTCACACAAAGGTCTAATATTCAACACAATGGGTCTTACTCAAGGGCCATATATACACAACACAACAGGTGGGCCCTGCTCATGGGCCTAATACATATCACAATGAGCCTTTCCCATAGGCCACGAATACATCACAATGGACCTCGCCCATGGGCCTCAAATACATCACAATAAGCCTCATTACATAGACCTCCTATTCATCACATTAGGCCTTAAACGCGGGCTAGATACATATCACAATAGGTCTCAATTATGGGTCGCGTATACCTCATATAGGTCTCGACAATCGGCCTCGGCATTCGAAATCGGCCTTAACAATCGGAATCAGCCTCTATACTCAGCCTCATATATATCAAATGGGCCACGACAATAAGAATCGGTAAATCGACCACGTCAATCGGGATCAACAATCGGTCACGATAACCGGCCTCGATCGCTAATCGGCAATCGGCCACGACAACCGGAATCGATCGCTAATCGACCTCGATTGATTATCGAAAGTCAGAAAAATCGACCACGATAATAGGAATCGGAGATCGATCACGACAATCGGGATCGATTGATAATCAGAATCGATAAATCGATCATGACAATCGGGATCAGAAATCAGTCACGACAATTAGGATCGATCAATAATCAGAATCGATAAATCGGTCATGACAATCGGGATCAGAAATCGGTCACGACAATCGGGACGAATCAATAATCAGAATCGGTAAATCGGTCATGACAATCGGAATTAGAAATTGGTCACGACAATCGGGATCGATCGATAATCAGAATCGATAAATCGGTCATAACAATCAGGATCAGAAATCGGTCACGACCATCGGGATCAATTGATAATCAAAGTCGATAAATCGATCATGACAATCGGGATCAGAAATCGGTCACGATAATCGGGATCAATTGATAATCAAAGTCGATAAATCGGTCATGACAATTTGGATCAAAAATCGGTCATGACAATCGGGATCGATCGATAATCAGAATCGGTAAATCGGTCATGACAATCGGGATCAGAAATTAGTCACGACCATCGGGATCAATTGATAATCAAAGTCGATAAATCGGTCATGACAATCGGGATCAGAAATTGGTCACGACAATCGGGATCAATTGATAATCAAAGTCGATAAATCAGTCATGACAATTGGGATCAGAAATCGGTCACGACAATCGGGATCGATCGATAATCAGAATCAGTAAATTGATCATGACGATCGGGATCGGAAACCAGTCACGATAATCGGATCGATCGATAATCAAAATCAGCAAATAGGTCATGACAATCGGATCGATCGATAATCAGAATTCGCAACTCGGTCATGATAAACGGCCTCGATTGCTAATCAACAATCGGCCACGACAATCGAAATTGGTCGATAATTGGAATTGGTAAATTGGTCATGATAAACGGCCTCGATATTCAACTTCGGTGCGAGGTGGGGTCTATAGACAGATGGTCGATGATGGACCAATTAAAATCAATGGGGCCCAATGTTTAGGTTAACCCATAAGAGAATGATGAGGAAGGGCCCAACAAGGCCTAAGGGTAGGTTACAATGTGGAGATTCAACCATCATTACCCCTCAATGTGGACATCTAAGCAACATTGCTCCCAAGGAGTGGCCCACATAAGGGATTCATACACAATGTAGCGGCCACACATACATCACATTGGGCCTCGTTCATGGGCCTCTCATAATTGCGTTGGGCTTCATACAAGGGCCTTGAATACAACACATTGGGCCTTGCCCATGGGCTCTAAATACATCACAATGGACCTCAACCCATGGGCTACAAATACATCTCAATGGGCTATGCACGGTGAGCAGGTGGGCCTTGCGTACACGACAGGTGAGCCTTATGAATCACATAATGGGTCCCACTAGCTGGTGATACAACGCATACATTACAATGGGTCCCATGGATGGACTGAATAGGTGAAAACACATATATCATGTGGGACCCACGTCCTTATATAGGACGGCACGAGTGGAACACTTACATCATAGGTGAGTCCCAAAGATGCGCGCCGTGGATGAAGCACATACCTCATTGATCAGATCCTTAGGACTTGCTGCTGTCAACACAGCAGTCATATTACTAGTGAGGTACACTAGCCAATTTGCTTATGGTGGGTCCCACGTGATCTGGACGGCCAGGATAAAACATGTATCACGTGAGTCCCATGGATGGTGTGGATCCCATACACACATCCAGGTGGGCCGCACAAGTGGACGACATAGATGAAATACGTACATCATGCTGGCTCCCATGTGCCGGGCTGCAGCACGTCAGCAAGAGGGTCCCACCATCCCAACTAGTCTAATCGGTTTGGATATGCAGCACATACATCACATGCGGGCTCCACAGACAAACAGTATTGATATAGCACATGTATTACGATGCATTCCACCATCCAGCCATCTGGATGGTGGAGATAAAAACACGTATCATGGTGGTCTGTCCACCATCCAATCCACTAGACGGTGGGTGGAAGGAGTGGAACTCTTACATATATATATATATATATATATATATATATATATATATATATCATTATTATAATATTATTATAATGCACTCAAACGTCCAGACCTCAATATAACTTCCATGTGGGGCCCATGTATGGTGCAACCATTCAACCCATCGTAAGGTGGGCCCCATCCTCACACGTGCAGCACGTGTGAGGTGGGTCCCATGTATGGTGCAAATAGATGGTCAGCATTGATAAAACATTTACATCAATGTGCCCCAGCACCGTCATTTGTTGGACGGTGTGGGAGCAACACATAATCATGGAAGGGGCCCCACAGATGGACGCCTGGATGTAGAATACATAAATCAAGGTGGGCCCCACCCCTCAATGTGTAGCACGTGTGGGGGTGGTTCCACGTATTGCCAAAATAGGTGGATGGCATGGAGAATACAAACATCATGGTAGGGCGTCCATTGTCCAGATGGGACCCACAGAACTTACTGTCATGCAGCAATTGCTGCTGCTACAACAAAATGAATGCACGGTGTGGATGAAATCCACTTCACAGTGGGCTCCACCATGGATGGACAGTTTAGATTTATAACATGCCTCATGACGACCCACAGACTTGCTGACGCTAAACAGCAATAGTAGGAGGTGGGGTCCACATAGATGGACAGTCAGGATTAATCACATGGATTACGGTGGTCCCACGTGGGCGTGGGCCCCACGTGTCATCAAGGTGGCCCCACGTGCTATGCATGTGTGATGTGGGTATAAAACATATACAATAAGGTGGATTTCACCATCCAGCTTGCTGGACGGTGCAGATAAAACTTGTCAATCACGGTGGCCCCTGATGAATGGTATGCTTACAACACATACCTCATGGCCAGCCTACAAAACGTGCTGGCGTCCGATTAAATGGATGGTCAGAACCTTCATCAGGTGAGCTCCACCGTCCATTGCTGGACGGTGGTGGACAGTATGGTATAACACTTACATCCATGGGCTCCACATACTGGAGATGGATGAACGGTGTTAGATATAGCATGTAAGACCCGTATCTTGGTCCGTACCTTTTCGTAGACTTCCGCGGTCTTACCGGTCGAATTCTGGTAACCTTCGACCCTTAATCGATATCGACGCGCGACCCTGATCCATATACCGACAACCTGAGTCGAATCAACCCGAGACCAATACCATAGCGACCGCGCCGTCGTTGCGGTTCCGATACCGCGACTCGCACGCCGAGGCGATACCCTAGTCAAGAGATATGGGCCAACGTTTGGTGTGAGAAAACACCGTGTGTTGCGAAACTCAAGGGAATCTCAACGATGTGTCACATCAATCACATCAATCCCATCAATCAATCAACCCATCAAGTCATCACATGTCAAGTACACATCACTTTATTCCCTTTTCCCAAGCAACCATAAAAGTCTCCCAAACCCATACCTCTCTTACACAAAAAGCCACAAAAGTCTTCACCATTCATACCTCTCTTACACAAAAGCCTCAAAAGTCAAAGATTTCTTACACAACCATCACTCACCACATCCATCCATCACTCTCTCTCTCTCCCTTTACAACTCTCTCTCTTTCTCTCTTTCTCATTTTAAAAAATCCCAAGCAACAAAGAGCCCCCACGTTTAGAATTTTGTAAGAATTCCTAAACTCCAAGTGGCCCACCTTCCTACCCCATCATCTCCCATCTCAACCTTCTATTCTCCATCTCCTCCATTGAAGTTGAAGCCAAGGTGCCAAGGAACCCCTAGGAGCAAGAAGATCGGACGGTGGGTGCCTCTATAGGGTAGTTTTTCTTATTTTTATGGTGGACCAAGTGAGGCCCACCGATCAATGGTGTGGATCTCACTTGGGACCCTAATATGTGGCCGATGGACCACTCCGAAGTACCTCTTCTCGCAGTCTGAGTTGAATATGAGATAGAGGCGCTGGATGGAGCTCTTGAAATACTATAATTTTGACCTCCAGTACCATCCAGGCAAGGCAAACGTGGTGGCAGATGCCCTCAGCCGTCAGCCACGAGGCCTAGTGGCGCATATGATGATTCAGGAGTGACGGATGCTTGAGGATATCACAGTGTATGATTTTGAGTTCGGCCTGCAGTCTTCCATTGTGCAGTTATCGAGCTTGTCGATTCAGCCCTCTCTTGTCGCTAGGGTGATCGAGGCTCAGCAGGCTGATGAGTCGTTGCGGAGTTACATGGTTGAGGCTACATCTGAGGGTCAGACTGATTGGCAGATCGGTACAGACGGTGGACTTCGTTTCAGAGGCCGATTATGTGTCCCGGATATTCCAGAGTTACGTAGAGATCTTATGACCGAGGCACATCGATCGCGGTTTTCTATCCACCCGGGCTCGACGAAGATGTACCGTGACATGAGGCGACAGTATTTTGGGCGGGGATGAAGAGCCAGATCGCCAGTTTTGTGGCCGAGTGTGACGCGTGCCAGCGTGTCAAGGCCGATCATCAGAGACCTCCTGGTCTATTGCAGCCGTTGAGTGTCCCGATGTGGAAGTAGGAGCACGTGTCGACTGATTTCATTCTAGGTTTATCGAGGACTCAGCGCGGTCATGACGCCATTTGGGTTGTTGTGGATCGTCTGACGAAGTCGGCACATTTCCTTACGATGCGTGCGACTTGGTCTATGGACCGGCTTGCGAGATTATTCATTGAGGAGATTGTGAGACTGCATGGCATTTCAGTCTCGATCGTTTCTGACCGAGACTCGAGGTTCACGTCTCAGTTTTGGGGGAGCTTCCAGCGTGCGATGGGGACTGATTTGCAGGTCAGCACCGCGTACTATCTGCAGACCGATGGCCAGACCGAGAGGGTCAATCAGATACTTGAGGATATACTTCGGGCCTGCGCGATTGACTTCGGGGGTAACTGGGATGAGCATCTATGATTGGCTGAGTTCACGTACAATAACAGCTATCAGGCGACTATCGGCATGGCTCCTTTTGAGGCACTATATGGTAGACCATGCAGATCACCGAGTTGTTGGACCGAGGTTAGAGAGCGTCGTCTCCTAGGTCCCGAGCTTGTGCAGGAGACTTCAGAGGCTATTGACATCATCAGGCAAAGGATGCGCACAGCTCAGAGCCGACAGAAGAGTTTTGCTGATCGTCGGCGTAGTCCCTTTGAGTTTGACGTAGGGGACCATGTGTATCTCAAGGTCTCGCCCATGAAGGGCATAGTTCGATTTGGAGCGAAGGGCAAGCTTGCCCCGAGATTCCTAGGACCTTTTGAGATCACTGGGCGCGTTGGCGCCGTGGCCTATCGGCTTGCCTTGCCATCACAGTTGTCTGGCATCCACGACATTTTCCACATCTCCATGTTGAGGAAGTGTGGGTCAGACATAATTCCCGTCATTGATTGGCAGCCGCTGGAGGTTCGTGAGGACGCTTCTTACATTGAGCAGCCAGTCCGTATCCTTGATCGGAACGAGTAGGTTGGGGTCACCATTCTGTAGAGGAGGCTTCTTAGGAGCGTGAGGCTGAGATTCGAGAGCATTATCCTCATCTCTTTTATGGTTGATCATGTGATGTATTTTGTATGCTATCTCTGATTCTATATGATGATGTTATATTACTTCTTTTTCATGAGTAATGCTTAGTTGCGATGCTTGTGTAAATTTCGAGAATGAAATTTTTATAAGGAAGGGAGAGCTGTAAGACCCGTATCTTGGTCCGTACCTTTCCGTAGACTTCCGCGGTCTTACCGGTTGAATTCCGGCAACCTTCGACCCTTAACCGATATCGACACGCGACCCTGATCCATATACCGACAACCCGAGTCGACTCAACCCGAGACCAATACCATAGCGACCGCGCCGTCGTTGCGGTTCCGATACCGCGACTCGCGCGCCGAGGCGATATCCTGGTCAAGAGATATGGGCCAACGTTCGGTGTGAGAAAACGCCGCGCGTTGTGAAACCCAAGGGAATCTCAACGATGTGTCACATCAATCACATCAATCCCATCAATCAATCAACCCATCAAGTCATCACATGTCAAGTACACATCACTTTATTTTCTTTTCCCAAGCAACCACAAAAGTCTCCCAAACCCATACCTCTCTTACACAAAAAGCCATAAAAGTCTTCACCACCCATACCTCTCTTACACAAAAGCCTCAAAAGTCAAAGATTTCTTACACAACCATCACTCACCACATCCATCCATCACTCTCTCTCTCCCTTTACAACTCTCTCTCTTTCTCTCTTTCTCATTTCAAAAAATCCTAAGCAACAAAGAGCCCCCACGTTTGGAATTTTGCAAGAATTCCTAAACTCCAAGTGGCCCACCTTCCTACCCTATCATCTCCCATCTCAACTTTCCATTCTCCATCTCCTCCATTGAAGTTGAAGCCAAGGTGCCAAGGAACCCCTAGGAGCAAGAAGATCGGACGGTGGGTGCCTCTATAGGGTAGTTTTTCTTATTTTTATGGTGGACCAAGTGAGGCCCACCGATCAATGGTGGATCTCACTTGGAACCCTAATATGTGGCCGATGGACCACTTGGATCATCATGATCATTCCATGATGGGGCCATTCTCCATGGACCCCATCATGATGTTTATTTTCTTTAGAAAGGTCATCTAGACCATCCATATTGGTGGGAAAAGGATCCCCATCGTTGATCTTCAGTTTTGATGGTCACATGTGCAAAATGACCCACTTGATGTATGATTTCATGTAAGGGAGGGCCCATAATGTCGGGGTCCCTCCATCACAAGCCGTGTCCCACTCTCCATGTCTCTCTCTCTCTCTTTTATTTCTTTTATGTTATTTTATTTTATTTTATTTTCATGCAATAGGATTGTGTCCCACTTGAATGGATCCCACCTTGAGATTTATTTTATTCAAATTTTTATTCAAGTGGGGCCCACCATGTACATTGTACCCATGGCACCCATCAATGGTGGCCCACTTCATCAGGGCCCACACTCCTAAAAAATATATATATATAATATAAGACCGTCCAGCGTCTGGGACGCTGGACGTTTCAACCGAAAGAAGAAAAGGGAAAGAAAAAGAAGAGTTTTTGGGTGGTCCCCTTGTGTAGGCCCCACCTTGATGTATATGTTCGATCCAAGCTGTCCATCCTCTTACCCACGGTATTTTAGCCATTGAGTAGAAGTTTGGAGCTGATCCAATCACCTGGTGGGCCATAGCGTCAAATATTGCGTTTTCACCATTCAAATACTATTTTCTTATTTTATTTCATTTTCTATATAAAAAAAAATTCAAACTCTGGACTCATTTGGACGGCCTCGAGCCGCTGAACGCAATGGCTGGGGCGGATTTCATTTTGGCAGGCCCCATGTGCGAAAAACCTCAGAAAAATGAGATTTTTCCGATTTTGGGTTGAGGCATACCCTCGGCCTCCTGACACTGGTGCCGCTGCACGCTGCTGCGTGCAGCGTAAGGGCGGGCGGTGGCGTCCAGCAAGGGACCCACGGCTCTAGCCGTGGGCCCCACCTTGATGTTTTTATGCCATTTAAACCGTTCATCGGATGGGCCACCCTCTAAAGTGGCCCCCCTCCAAAAATGAGACAGATCCAAAACTCGGGTGGCCCACACCACGTGAAACAGTGAAATCGACTGTCTGCCATTGAAATTGTATTTGGGGCCCACAGAAGTTTTGAATCAAGCTGAAATTCATGTTTTCCCTTCATTCAGGCCCGAGGGACCTGATGAATGGACTGGATGGCATCTAGGAATTGTGGTGGGCCCCACATGGGACCCACAATGACGTTTGTGTTTTATGACCACCGTCCAGGCGGACGATGGTACCCACCGTGGTGGCGCCCACTTCCGTACGTGTGGCCTCCACCGTCCAGCGGACGGTGGGGCCCCTTTGTGATGTATGTGATTGATCCGCACTATCCACTGGACAGTGGGACCCACCATGATGCATGTAATGCATCCAGACCGTCCATTCGCTTAGTGGAGCCATTTTAAGGCATGAGTGGCTAATTGGGTGGGCCACTCATGTATGGGCTAGGCCCATTTAAATTGTAAAAAGGCCTATGGGTTAGGCCCACTTGAAACACATAAAGCCTATGGGCTTAGGCCCACTTGATATGTTTCAAGTACATGGGACTAGACCCATTTGATGTACTTCAAGGCCCATGAAATTGGACCCATTGTTGCATTCTTAAAGCCCATGGAAGTGGACCCAGTTGATATATTGTAAGGCCCATGGGACTAAACCCATTGATTATAAAAAGGGTCCATGAGATTAGGCCCATTGGACTTATTTGAGACCCATGAGTTAGGCCCATTTTATTTGATTAAGGCGTAGGGGTTTAGGCCCATTTGACTCACGTTAGTTCTATGGGTTGAGGCCCACTTGATCTACATGTGGGGCCTAATTGGTGTGGCCCATTTGATACATATTAGACTCATGTGACTAGGTCCAATTGATGCAATCCAAGGCCCACGGGTTTTGACCCATTGCAATGCACATAAGACCCATTGGTGTGGCCCATTTATGTGGCCCATCTGATGATTAAAAGGCCTATAGGATATGGCCCATTTGACATGTATATGAAAAGCCCAATGGGATGAACCTAAGGTCCATTGCAATGTGTAATCCCAATACCGATTATGTAGCGATATTTAAGAAGATCGTACCTGGGATGCAATGTTGGTTTGACGTCCACATTGCGAGTGTAATGTTGGTTGGATGTCCACATTACGACTCTCCATAGGGCCCATTACTGGGCCGTACTAATCGTGTTTAGGCCGTCCAGGTCCATCTGCATTATAAGATAGTTCATTTTATTATAACATATTTAGTACGGTTTCATGACTCATGATCATACGCATCATATGTATGCTTGACGTGAGAATTGTCTGATCATAGCATTTGCCTTCGGGCAGGTTGTTTATGGGCTTCCGGTTAGGCGGTGTTGCCCTACATGAGCGCACGATATGCGTAGGATTTGATGCATGACTGGATAGCGTGAATCATGCATATAGCATTTGTATGACATGGATATTGTACGCCCTAGCGACATCGGGGTCGTAACTTTCACAGATGTATCGTGGTTGGCACGATTGGATACCAGAAATCTTGTTCTACATGGGGTACTATAGATATCCCTGGGTGAAAGTTCCTAAACCCTTATGGTACCAAGAGGTTACTCCAACGTCTAAACCGAGTGGGTAGATGAGCGCTGAGTGTCGAAAACCAGTTGGCTGTGCTCTCCACTGTGTCGTGGTCGGTTGGAAGCGGGTGCGGCCTTACCCGCCCGAGAGTAGGGGGCAATGCTAGGCTGAGTTTGACCAGCTCGAGGAATGGGTCTGCTATCGACGAGTCACGCCCGATATTGGCAGACGGATAGTGTGGTCTCTTCCACTTACCTTATTGCGCGCGATGTGGCTGCAATCTGGTTTAGAGTGTACTAGACCCCGGTGATATCCCATATTTGAGCTGTATTGATGTATGGACATAGATGAGGATCTGTATACTTGAGTTACATTGCACATCGCATGGCCTTGGGATGGCCGATACCATTCATGTCTTGCATCGCATAAGCCTTGGTACGACTCATGATATTATGGTTCCATCTGCATATTCCGCATTACTCAGGCATTGCATGTTCATATTACTACCTTGTGCACACACTTTCACCACCCTCTAAGCTTTCTGTAAGCTTATGCACGACCGTTGCTTGCAGGTGACGTTGGATCGCAGCAGCGTGGAGGCAGGAGCACGTTGCAGAGCGTTTTGGAGTTTTTATTCTTTACCATTATATTTCCCTTTATGCTCATTGTACTTGTAAAGTTTTTGATCATAGTGGAAATGTAATGGAGTTCTTGGTTGTTGTTTGTGGGTTATGCCTTTGGTTATGCTTACTACGAATCAAACTGACATTTAAAATTCTCCTCGTAGCATCCCAGGATCGGAACCTGGCGAATGGGAGCTAGGAGCCGAGAATGGGGTTCTACGGAGGCTGTCGGCACTGGATTCGGCGATCGAAAATTTTGTGAGCCCGGTTTCCGAGCTTGGGGCGTGACATAGCAGGTACCTCGTGATCGGGCCCTAACCATTGTCATTCAGCTGAGAGCTGCGCGGTCCCCACTGAAATTTTCTAACGTCAATACCACAGCAGCTATATGTTATTGTGTAGTCGTGGGATCAACAGAACTTGCTGGTTGTCAGTACAGCAGCTACTGCTGCATGGCGTGGTCTGCTGGCCCACCATCCGGATGAACGGCTGGGATATAATGCATAAATCAAGGTGGCCATAGCTGGACAGCACCTATCTCAGGTGGGTACCACCGTACAGTCCATCAGGACGGTGTGAAATTAACATATACATCACAGCGAACCACACATGTGGATGCTGTGGATCAACATCAAGGTGGGCCACAAAATGGAGAGAGAGAGAGAGAGAGAGAGAGAGAGAGAGAGAGAGAGAGAGAAGCACTCACCTTTGATCCTCTTGGACTTCTTCTTTCCTCAACGCATCCTAGAGCTCCAAGGAACGTGATCCAACGGTGGAGATGAGGCTTTGATGGTAGAGATGGGAGGTAGGAAGGTGGGCCACACAGGGCTTCTCTCATGGAGAGGTTGAGACGTTGGAGAGTGAGGGAGAGAGATGAGAGAGAGAGAGAGTTGTAAGAGAGAGAGAGAGAGATGGGAGAGTGATGGGTGATGGGTGATGGAAGTGTACTTGGTTGTAAGAGAGTATTGACTTTGGGGTTGCTTGGGGATGGGTGAAAGGTGATATGTACTTGACATGAGGTGTGATGTGGTACTTGATTGATGGGATGGGATATGATGTGATTGATTTGAAAGATTGTCTTAGTTTTGTAAATGTGCGGCATCTCCTCGAACTGAACGCGGGCCCACATCTCCTGGCCTGAGAATCGCCTTGGTGCTTGAGATGCGGCGTTAGAACCACGGCGATAGCGCGGTCGCTAGGGTATAAGTCTCGGGTCGAGCTGACTTCGGTATACAGGACTTGGCTCAGGATCGTGCGCAAACATCGAATAAAGGTCGAAGGTTGCCGAAATTCAACCGGAAAGACCGCAGAAGCCTATAGAACGGTACGGTCTAGGATACGGGGCTTACATAATGTAAGGGCTCTGATACGTCATGTAGTCCACTACTATAAGAAGTATCAGTATGCATAAACAACCTATATGAATGCATGCCTAACTAAGTGTGTGCGGCTCATCATACATAATGATCATCACAATGTGGAATACAATTTATAGGAAACCCAGATTTTCCCATATTTTCACACTACGAAGATTCACCGGCATGTCCAACGCTACCATGGATTTATGTGAACACCTCGAGGCGGCACAATACATGAGTTCGATGAATTACATGTTAGATTTGTTCATGGAGTGACTATTTACAACATTTAATCCTAAAAGTGATGTAATACGCATTGCAAATTACTTACATCGATTCGTGCACTACTACCAAAAAAATCCATGGGATTACGTGTCGACCAACAGGGTCTCTACCCAAAGTGCATTACATCCATAATATAATAATTGAATCACTAATTGTGATACCTTCAACACATCACTTGCATCAAAGAAAATGTAAACTGAATTCTGGGAGTTTTGGAATATCAAGACACATACCCAAGCCTTATAAGTAAATAGCACAAGGCTTAATAAAGATGACAATAGCAATGGCTAACTCAATATAGAGGATAGTGGCAGTGACCAACTCAATAACAAGGATAGTAATGGCTAACTCAACAAAGATGAGAGTAACAATGTCCAACTCAAAATAAAAGAATAGCAAGGACTAACTCATAAAATTAATAAGGCAAAGGAAATGCTTGTATCCATGACCCCATATAAATTCATAAAGATTACATGTAATTAAAGTCATACCATAATTTTCAAAGGATGACAATTGATGTTGATAAAATTATACGATCATAGGGAGAGAATCATAATAACACAAAAATAGGCACAAAGGTAATTAAATTATATTAACTTAAATTAAGGTAAACTTAAAGGAAAAACCCACACCTTTACTGTTTTGTTTCTTCCTTGAACGTGGTTATGTGCCGAAGGGTTAGACCTTGAATCTATTATTTACGAATTTGGATGGTTAGGTTTGATTCAAACTACTAGTTTTCTTGTATCAGTTTCTAGATCGAAGCATTGGAAGGGGAAGGAGAAAAGAAGTCTAGGAGAGGAAAGGAATCTAACAAGGAGGAAGAACTGGATGTGGGCCTACCTCAAGTCTGGCTTGGCTTGGAGACCTCTGGACGTCTCCCTCCCTTTCCCTTTTTCTCTTTCTTTCCTTCTCTCTTTCTGTCTCTTTCTCTTTCTTTTTCTTTTCTTGTCTTTCCTTTTACTTTCTTTCTCTTTCTCTTTCTTTCTCTCGTTTTCTTCTTTTCTTTATCTTCTTGCTCTACTCTCTTTTCTCTCTCACCGTCAGATGAAGGAGGTCCTTATATAGGTGTGAGGGCTTCCAGGTCCTTCTGTGAAATCCCTTCCACAGGCCTATTTACACAGCAAGAAACCGAAAGAGATCGTGAGGGTTTCTCTTACGCGGATATGTTTTTTCACGCAGTGGAAATCAGAATAGCAACTTGTGTATGAAAAAACGTTAAGTGACTAGCGTCCTCACGTTAGATCTTTCCGGGTTATTTTCGTGAAAGGAGTCGGAAGGTTTCTTGGAGGAGTTTGGATGGTTAGGATAGAAAGGCGGGTTACGTGCATGGGTCTACTGTGATCGTTTTTCTCGAATTATTGATTTAGCGAAAGACAGATTTCCATCTTGCGCCCACTGTTGCGCATGCAACTGATTGCATGGGTCCTTACAAATCTTATAGTTTTGGTCGTCGTCATGAGTTAGGTTTAATGGACGGTTCAGATCATCTAGATTGGCTAGAGTGGTGGCCCACTCGGATCAACCGCAAGCTGCTCACTTACAGTCTGATAGTTTGTGTTTAAAACTGTGCACATGTGGAACTTTGGAAACGCATGAGGGGACCTAGGGTCTGGTCGGTTTTTCCCTACGGTCATAATGAACAATTCAGATCGTTTGATCAACTTTAAATGGTGGCCTACAACTCGCCCCAAATGGACGTTGTCCGTCCGTTACTGGCGGAAGATTTTGAAAAGGAAGGAGATTTCTTTCTTTGGCTCAGGTCAGCGCCCTACTGACCGAGCTTTGGATTCGGTGTTCTGTAAAAGTGTCTGCGCTGTGTGCGCACACCACTTAAGGTGGGGTCCACCGTGATGTCTGCATGAGATCCACACCAATCATCATGTTTTGAGGGTCTAATTAGGATATCCGATTAAAGACGAAGCAGATCCAAGGTTTAGGTGGGCCATACATTTAAAATCTCAGACTTTAATTGTAGATCTTCATTGACCTGACGACGTCATGTGGTCCAATCACGCAATCAACACCACTCATCTAATCAGCGGGCCACCTAAGGCCACTCTCTACTTTAAATTGATGTCACCTTGCACAGATGGGCCACGCGATGTTTATTCTTGGGTCCAGATTGTGATTTTCGTTCACCAGATGGTCAAATTATTCCCAAACTTGACCCCCAAGGCCTCTACAGTTCCCTTGCCTATTCTGAAGGGAATATAATGGTGGTTACCATGTTTAGGTAGCTAACATGCGTATTTAAGTGACCATTTGCACTTCCAAGGGTCTTAAAGTCCGTGGACTATGGGCCAAGTGACTATTGGTTTACAAGTTGGTTTTGGCATGGCTTAATCAACTTGACAAGGTGTTATCCATCATTTTATGTCAATTGAGCTTTAATGCCCTGAATTTTTACCAGTTGGGAATTGGACATCCTTGGGAAGTACATTTGATTTTTAGACTTGAGTGATTGTCTGTGTGTGTATTCGTGCATTTTTAGGAACAAAAGGAGTGACCTTAAATCCATTAAAACTGCCTGACTAAGTGAAATTTAAGAATTTTGAAGAATATGGACAGTAAGGTTCGGCTGCACCAAGTGGAACTCGGTTGCACAGAGCAAACCAGGGCAATTGGGGCAACACTGCTTGGTTGAACCGAGTAACTCTGTTCAGCAATTCTCTACATGTTCAAATTTTGACAGTTTCAGTATACTAATTTTAAAAAGTCATATCTATTTTTATACAACTCTAATTAAGGTGATTCAAAAACTAGATTGAATCTTGATGAGTTTATTTTCATGAAAAAATAAAAATATATATATAATTAAAAGAGGTTAAGTTTAAGAATTTTTAGAAACTATACCAAAATCATTAGTTTTAGGCAGCTCGTACTCCCAGAATTTTTAGAATTTTTTATAACTCAAAATATAATGAATTTTAGTATAGATAAAGCAGACTTTATGATAAACTACTAAAAAATTAATAAAAATAATATAATAATTAAAAGTACTAAAATTATTATATGAAATACACCTATCGAAGCTAGAAATTTCTGCAACTAAACATTGTCGATGAATCGCGTATATCTTTTTCATCTTAGAATTTTTGTATTCGATGTCTTCTTAGGAATTGCTTGTAATCATATTAGAAATCATTCTGTTTAATTAAATTAATATTTTCTATGTTGTGGTATATTTTACTAATTCGGATAGCTTTGAGTATAGTTAAATTATGGTCCTTGATTAGAGTGATTTGAGCCAAATCATTATTTTCATTAATTGCAAACATGTCACAATATGAATTTAGCTAATCCAAATCTCAATCATTATGCGTGAGAAATATCATTACCCAATTCATCCCGAAAATGCCCTGATTATCCGAATAAGCTCTAGAACTTTCATTGGTGGGCCACTAGACTCGAAACTATAAAATAATGACCATCTTATCGGGCTTGATGTCCATTACGAATGTTGAGCCAGGATAGTGTCTAGAACTACTTAACTTGGACCAAATGTCGAGTGCATGGGACCTGCAAATGCCCTAGGCATAAACCTAAAATTTAAGTGAATTGGGTTCTTTGCTCTTTTGTGAAGTTGCGACTTTTTGACTGTCGGATTCCAACTAAACTCAAGGTGTAAGTTAATGATATTTTCCTGCACATATCCATATCGCCACAGCCCCGATTGATCATCGGTGACCATCCATCATAAGTGAGGCCCCCACGTCTAATTGGAGTATCTGATTGCCACCCAATTATGAAGAAACGTAGATCCTATAGCGGGGCACCTTTCCCCTAACATGGATGAGCCAATGGGCCCCTAGAAGGACCCAGTAAATCGAAAACAACCCCCTTCAGTGTTAGTATAATGAATAAAAGGGTCGTTAGGGCTATTCCCACCAAATTTGGCTTTATAAAAGGTGCTCATTTGGACTCACCCTCTTCCCATACGAATTTTGAGTTGCAAGAAAGGGGAGAGGGAGAAGAGGAGAGGAAGGGAGAAATTGAGGGAGAAAGAGAGAAAGAGAGGATGAGGGAGATCTTCTGAGGGAGGTCTTGGAGCATTCCTAATGGATTTCCTTCGATCAAGCTGTAGCCTCAACCATTCTCCTTCATCAAATCCATCCCATTCTCGATTGAGAGGTAAGAAACGAACCACACTTCCCAACTTAAGTTTTTTAGGATTAATTGCATGATTCTCAACCAAATCCTTTATATTTGTTGTAGGAATCATTTTCCCCCAAATTCCTAACCCGAAGAGCTGAAAATCAAAGATTCATTCTTAAAACCCTTAGGTTGCCAATTATCAAACCTCATATCATGATTAATGATTTGTGTAATGAATGGATGATTGCATGTTAACTAGTGTACGCTCATATGGCCCATTGCTAGTCATGTGTAATGTAGCTCGAACGTTCAATTGGATGCTAGATTAAGTTGAAATTACAAAATTTGTTGCTCATGCTTCCTATTACTCACCTTTCTATACACTCAATATGCCTTACCTCACATGAATTGTTATGTTAGTTGTAACGCGGCCTGCATGTTTGATAAAATGACCAATAGAGTAGAATTTCCTAATTTGTTTCTTATATCCATTCCTATAGATGCATATTTGATTTATTAGTGTTATTGATTGACTGTGGCTATTTAGTTAATTAGGTTAGCCAGAAAAATTAGAAAGATTCACAAGGGCAGCCTTACTAGATCGGTTTCCCTGAGCCAATCTGACCGATCTAGGCTGAAGACAAATAACCGACAGTAGTTGGACTATGCGGGATGCTTGCACCTAATGCTGGTTGTTCCATACTTCACTTGAGTCAGCCAAATTAGTCCACCAGTTGGCCAACCATATATGGTCATGTTTTCTTGAATCTAAAGCACTCAATACCTTTGAGAGGCCTACTATTAACCGTTAGTGATATGACACCCAAGTCTCGACAACCGGGCATGGTGGTATGGGACACTGTGTCTGTGTTGTCGGCCTACGCTAGGGTGACAAGCCTCCTCGTAATGACCAGCGAACACAGGAGGTGATAGGTCCTTGTTTGAACGGTCCCTGTCAATTACTCAGTCGATAGTTCCGTGTCAGAGTACCATTCGAACGACCCAAGCATAAATGGAATTGGGTGACAAGCCCTTCCTTATGGTGATTTGGTTATGTGACAAGCCCGTATCTTGAAACTGAGTGATCATACTCAGTTTGGGTGACAATCCATACTGAGTTGATCCTCATGCATTTGGGTATCATGTCGTACCTTGAAATTATTGATTTGTGAGTTAAATGGTTGATACCTAAATCTGGATCATGGATTGCAGGCTCAGAGCTGCTACGGCCACCTTAGGCCAAGCGATTTGGATAAGACCATTGATTAAATAGAGGTGTTTTAGCTTTCTTAATCTTATTAGATGAATAAACTTACTTAAATACTTGGCTAATATGAACATTCATAGCATTGCATTAGCATAAGTTGTGGTGAGTTAGGTGTTGTGGTCGCGTGTTAAGAGAGTGTTGGTATTTACAAATGTGGTGTTGGAGTCGCTTATAAGGGAGTGTTGGATTGTGAGGGCATGCATCATCTCATGAAAACATGCACATGCATTAATAAGAGCATTTAGGAAATGGATGTTTAAGTTGCTTTATCATTACATATGTTAGTGGAATTGATAACATGTGTAACTTAGAGTTAATGGAACCACTAAGTTGATTACTCACTCCCACTCTAGGATGATGTTTTAAAACACCAACCAGAAGATATTATCAATGCAGGTACTATCGAGTTCTCAAACGGGTAAGCTTAGAGTGGCTTGCACCGCTGACATTGTGTTTCAGAGGATTAGACCAAATTGAAAGAATTTACACTTTAATTATTTTGGGTATGTATATTGCGGCTTCTATAATCCCCATTTTGGGCAGCCAATACTATTAGAATTTTATGTTTACTCTTAGCCTTACATTCATTGATTATTGTTATCTCTACCTCGCTTTGGATCCGCTAATTTAAATTGTGCTACTCTGATTGCTCGTATATGGAACTGATGTGAATTTAAACGAGGCCACACATGTATTTTCACTTGGTTAACACTTGGGAACTCGGGACTGGAGTCTATGTACTTGGGTGCCGATTTTCAAAGTGTTACTGTCATGCCCCAAACCCAGAAATCAGATTCACAGGAATCCCGACTGCCGAATTCGATATTGACAGCCTCTGTAGTACCCCATTCTCGGCTTCTAGCGTCTATACGCTAGATTCTGATCTTGGGATCCTACAAGGAGGATTTTCTTTTTTTGTTCAAGGTACATTTAACTTGTAATAAGCATAACTACAAGATTACCCAATTCACAAAAGCAACATCATCGTCATATATCCACTAATATAATCATTTGAGTACAATGCTGAAAGAAAAATACATAAATCAAAAATCAAGCTCCAGAAGACCGTTGCACGCCCCAAGCTCAACACTGTTGCAACCTAACATCACCTGCACACATCTATAGTGCATAAGCTTATAGAAAGCTTAGAGGGTGATGTAAGTGTGTGTACAAAGTAAGTGTCAAGTACTCAATACAATGCCATCATCATACAATACTGAAATTACTGGTAATCCATAAATCGTACATTTATCGGAATAAACAGAAATACTGACAAGATCATAAATCATACGATAACAGAGTAAGCGGAAGTATGGATAAGTCCATAAGTCAATCAATATCAGAATACGCAATATAGAACAGCTATGCAATAAGAGTCATAAAGAGTCAAATATTACTTGGGGATGGGGTGTGAGGTGATTGGAGTACTTGATTGATTGATGGATTGATGTGACATTTCATAGAGATTCTCTCAAAATTCACACCCGTGGCATTTTTCCTCACACCGAAAGTGGGACCACATCTCCTGACCTGGGTATCGGATCGGCGTGCGAGTCGTGGCATCGGAACCGCGACGTTGACGCAGTCGCTAGGGTACAAGTCTTGGGTTGAGCTGACTTCAGTATACATGACTCGGCTTAGGATCCTGCGTAAATATTGAATAAAGGTCGAAGGTTGCTGAAATTCAACCAGGAAGACCGTGGAAGCCTATGGAATGGTACGGTCTAAGATCCAGGGCTTACAGTTACATGAGCCCCTATAAATAAGCCTTTTAAGGTTCGGTGCGAATCTCTCGATGTTGTAATGATCAAACTTGGCATTCAGTGGTGAGATGGCTTGGTCTATGGATGAAAGTTATCCCTAATGCTCAGATCTAGGTTAGGATGAAAGTGAGTGTTTAGAAGAATCAGGTTTGTGTTTGTGCTAAACTTGATTCTCATGGTAACACTCAAGATCTTTCAATACTCGGGTATTGAAAAGTTCAGGGTGTTACATTCCATGCCAAGAGTATCGAGACTAGTATTATTTTTCTTCATGGTCAGGAAAGGGCCAGACCATTATTGTCACGCCCCAAACTCGGAAGTCGGGCTTACAAAATTTCTGATCGCCGAATCTGGCACTGATAGCCTCCGTAGAACCCCATTCTCGGCTCCTAGCTCCCATTCGCCAAGTTCCAATCCTGGGATGCTACGAGGAGGATTTCCAAGATCAGTTTGAATCGTGATAAGAATAACCAAAGGCATAACCCACAAACAACAACCAAAAACTTCATTACATTTTCACTATGATAAAAAACTTTACAAGTATAATGAGCATAAAGGAAAATACAATGATGATGAACAAAACCTCCAAGATGATCTGCAAAGCGCTCCTGTCTCAGCACTGCTATGTCCCAATGTCACCTGCATGCAACGGTTGTGCATAAGCTTATAGAAAGCTTAGAAGGTGGTGAAAGTGTATGCGCAAAGGTGGTAATGCAATTATGCAGTATCAGAGTAATGCGAAACATGCTGATGAATCCATGAATACCATTAGCCGTACCAAGGTCATGCGGTGCAAAGCATTGATGATGTCGGTTATACCAAGGCCATGCGATGTGAAATGCAACTCAAGCATACAAATCCTCATCTAAGTCTACATATCAATACATCTCAACTCTAGAATAACACCGAGGTCTAGTACACTCTAAACCAGATCGCTGCCCCATCGCACGTCATAAGGTAAGTGGAAGAGACCTCACTATCCGCCTACCAATATTGGACTCAGCTCGTCAATAGCAGACCCATTCCTTGAGCTAGTCAAACTCTGTCTAGCTTTTCCCTCTTCACTCGAGCGGGTAAGGCAGCACCCCCTTCCAATCGATCACGACACAGTGAAAAGTGCGACCATCTAGTAATCGGCACCTGACGCTCCTGTACTCACTCGGTCTAGACATTAGAGCAACCTCTTGGTACCATAAGGGTTTAGAGACTTTCACTTAGGGATATCTATAGCACCCCATATAGAATAAAATTTTCGGTATCCAATTTTGCCAACCACGATACGCCTGTGGAGGCTATAACCCTGATGTCGCTAGGGCGTACAGTAACCATGTCACACAATGCGAAATGCATGAATCACACTCTCCAATCGTGCAGTAATCCTGTGCATATTTTACGCTCATGTAGGGCAACACCGCCTAACCGGGAGCCCAAAAATAATCTGTCCGAAGGCATATGCTATGATCAGTCACTTCTCATATCAAGCATACATATGATGCGTATGATCGTGAGTCATGAAACTATACTAAACATGTAATAAAGTAATGAACTATCCTTACAACACAGATGGGCCTACACGGCCTATACACAACAAGTACGGGCCTATTAATGGGCCCTAGGGAGAGTTTTAATGTGGACATTTAAGCAACATTATACTTATAATGTAGACGTTAAACCAACATTGCCCCCAAGTCATATCCATCGTAAACATTATTACATAAACCGTGTTGGGATCACACATTGCAATGGACCTTAGGTACATCCCATTGGGCCTTAAATACATCAAATGGGCCATATCATATGGGCCTTATATTCATCAAGTGGGCCACATCAATGGGCCGCACCAATGGGCCTTATGTACATTGCAATGGGCCATAACCCGTGGGCCTTAGAATGTATCAAAATGGGCCTTGTCTCATGGGTCTTACGTGTAACAAATGGGCCTCAACCCAAGGCCCTAGTACATCTCAATGGGCCTTAACCCATGGGTCCCTAATACATCAAATGGGCCTCAACCCATGGGCCTTACATATAACGAGGTGGGCCTCATACATATATCAATGTGGGGTCTCAATGAACGGCCACAATAACTCAAAATGGGCCCCATACATATACCAAAGTGGGGTCCCCTTGAACTATAGATCTGACTCATTCTTTTAGCTCAAGCCATAAAATGAGCTTTCCAAGTGGATGAACAGTCTGGATGCAGCACACGCATCATGGTGGGTCCCACTGTCGTTGGACAGTGTGAATAAAACACATGCATTACCGTGGGCTCCACCATTTGCTGGACGGTGTGAATAAACAGATACATCATGGTGGATTCCACCGTCTACAGCCGTGGATGGTGTGGTAAACACATACATCAATGGTGGATTCCACATGTGTGGCCCACCATAATGTTTGCCTGCCAACCAAACCGTTTATCCGTTCACAGATAGCTGGATAAGGAGGAAAAAACAAATTTCACATTGATTCAAAACTTTCGTGGCCCATAAAAGGGTTTCAATGGCAAAAGTTCAATCTCATTATTTCCTGCAGTGTGGGCCACCTGAGCTGTAGATGGAGCTGAAATTTGGAGGGGGCCTACTGCTGGGAGTGGCCCACCTCGTGAACAGTGTGGATGTAAAATATACATCATGGTGGGGCCCACATGTAAGGCCGTGGCCCTGGCCCGTCTGCCCATACGCAGCACGTTGCTGCTGTTGTCAGGGGTAGCAGGCGTTACCCCCTTATGTATTAAAAATTTTAATTTTTATTTGAAACCCATTTTTTTAAGGTTTTTCATATATGGGCCCGCGTTAAGTAAATCCACCCCAGCCATTGGTCTCTACAAACTATGACAAGTCCATCAAGCCCAATATTGGACATGTCTTGGCGCGTAGGAAATTTTAAGCACATTTGAAAGGTGAAAATTTCCATTTTTAATGCTATGGCCCACTAGATACTCGGATCAACCTCATTTTTAGGCTCAAAGCCTAAAATAAAGTGAGAAAAGGAATGGACGGCGTGGATTAAGTCCATACATCAAGGTGGGGCCTACATTAGTGGGCCACCCATAAGCTTGGAAACAAGCTGATATTTGTGTTTTCCAAACCAGGGACGCTGGACGTTGCACGTAACAAATACATTAGAAGTGGGCCCTGCTTAGGTGGGCCACCTCATGGAGGATAGTGTGGATACAACACACACAAAGTGGGCCCCACTTGTAGATGGTTTGGATAGAATACATGCCTCATGGTGGGGTCCATTCAAGTGGGCCACACAAACATATCATGATCTCATAAAAGAAAATTAAATAGAGAGGGACAGAGAGAGAGAGATAGAGTGGGACACGCGTGATGGAGGGACCCCAATTGGGCCCTCCCTTGCAACCAATCATACATCAAGTGGGTCTCATTACACATGGGCCCATTAAATCAAAAACCAACAGTGGAGATCCCTTCTCCACTAAAATAGATGGTCTAGATGACCCTAGGTATAAAAGAAAAATAAACATCATGATGAGGTCCATAGAGAATGGCCCCATCATGGAATGATCATGATGATCAAGGTGGGCCATCAGCCACATCTTAGGGTCCCAAGTGAGATCCAAGCCATTGATCGGTTGGCCTCACTTGGCCCATCTTAAAAATATTAGAACTAATCTATCAAAGCACCCACCGTTCGATCTTCTTGCTCTCTTGGCTTCCTTAGCTCCTCAGCTTCGATTCCAACGGAGGAGATGAGGTTTGGATGGTTAAGATGGGGGATGAAAGGGTAGGAAAGGTGGGCTACACACAAATTTTTCTTTGAGAGGTTTGGGAGAGCTTGGACGTATGGTGTCTTCTCTTGCTTGGGAGAGTGCTTTGAAAATGAGAGAGAGAGAGAGAGAGAGAGAGAGAGAGAGAGAGAGAGAGACTTGTAAAGGGAGAGAGAGAGTGATGGGTGATGGAGTGATAGATGTGGTGAGTGACGGGTGTGTAAGAGATTTTTAACTTTTGTGGTAAGTGGTGTAAGAAAAGTATGGGCTTTGTAAGAACTTTTTGCTTCTTAGGGCTTGTTTGGGAAAGGGTGAAAGGTGATGTGTACTTAACATGTACTTGACATGTTGAGATTGATGGATTGATGAGATAAGTTATAGAGATTCTCTTGGGTTTTGCAACGCATGGCATTTTTCTCGCACCGAACGCTGGCCCACATCTCCTGACCAGGGTATTCACTCGGAGCGCTAGTCGCGGCATCGGAACGGCGATGACGGCGCGGTCGCTATGGTAAAGGTCTTGAGTTGAGTCAACTTGGGTTGACGGCGTGTGAATCAAAGTCGCGCGAAAATACCGGTTAAGGGTCGAAGGTTGCCGAAATTCGACCAGAAAGACCACGGAAGTCTATGGAACGATACGGTCTAGGATACGGGGCTTATAATTATTACTAATAAATCGTCCTCCAACAAAGGCTGGAAGGACAAGTGATTTTTTACAACCGAAGAATGGGAGGCCCCCATGGCAGAGTTAGAGGGATTACATGCTCGAGTTCCTACCTCCTTTACCCTCTTAAGTCGGAGTACATGTCAAGTTGCGATTTTTTTTTTCTTGATTATTTCATGTGGCCGTCTGACCTTTTCCTTTCTCTTTTTTACAGCCTTTCCCAAGTCTAAACCCAACCTCTTTGTCTCTCTCCTGTGCCAAATTAGGATCTCCAAAGAACGACTGATGGCTTAATGAGATTGTAGGAGGCTAGTCACCTGCAACTCTTTCAGTAGTTAGGCCTTACTCTAGAAGCTCTAGTGGGTAAGTTTCTTCCACATTTTCCCATGCTTGGTTGATAATCACTATATAGGTTTTTATACTGATTTTTCTCTATTAATTTTATAGTGATGTCTTAACACCCTCCATCTTTAAAGAGGAAGCTCCCATCAAGGATTGAACTCGAGAGGTTAAAGAGCGTGGGGAGGACGATGATCTCATCAACTTCTCTCATACCCCCACCTAAGTTGTTGCCCTTGCTCCCATCCCTCAGGTGAGTGAGGTCATAACCGGTGTCACCCCTGCCATGGTCCCGGCTGAGCCCAAGAATGGAGCCATTGGTGCTCTCCCTCTCGAAGTGGTCGAATTTAACGCACCTTCACCGAGGTCCAAGGGGGCAAGGGCCAAGGAGGCCATACATATTTCTGGTGCATCTATTGTTTACAACCCCAAGTGTAGGGTCGCGATGTAGTTATAACTCGATGAGACCAAGGTCGGATCCACATGGACTAAACTTGTAGTTATTCTAAAATAACTAGAACTAGAACTAGAAAAATATCTAAACCTAAATCTGGAATAGAAGAGTAATTATGAATGATGTTGATTAATACTTATGAATTTAAAGGTGGGAACTAGGGTACCAAGGATCCAGTTGTAGCTATCAGGATACTACCTTACTTTGATTCAAAGAACATAATTGGAATTGGAGTCATATCCTATCTAATTGGAAGATAAAGCAATTAAATCAAATCTGAACTTTCATTGACTTAATTCTCAATAGAGGAGAATTGTGATGATTGGAAGGGATGCCATCACCCTACCATGCCCAGGAGACAATGGTGAACAACAGGATTTACCAACCTCACAAAATCAAAACAGGAAAAGAAATAACCCAAAGCTATTATAGCATATATTGTAATTTGAGTTACAATAAATCATAAAAAACTAAAAATATTCCTTTAATATGAAACTAGAAATCAATACAGTTCATCAAGAACAAAAATTAAAGTAAGAAAATCATCCAAACACACTACAAGCTTCACTTGTTAGCCCTAGCTAAGAGGTTTAGCCAACCATAGACATGATTGGATCTAAAATCCTAAAAGAGAGCATTAAAAATAATAACAAAGGAAGAAAAACTCTTGGGAGGCTGCTCCACCCTTTGGCTTTGCTCCTTGCAACCCTAAATATCCCTAAAAGTCCTTGAGAAACCCATATTTATAGCCTTGTGAAAAGGCCGAGCTAAGAGTCCTAGAGGGAGGGGGGGTGAATAGGGCTATGCTAAATTAAAATTTAAATGCGCAATTAAGAAAGAACTAGAACAAGATAGCACTTATCAATCCCAAATATCATAAACAGATAGCAACCTCAAATGCATAAGTATTGAGACGTTGATGCAGATGTTGCTCTAAGGATAACCTTATACCAAAAGCCAATGGCTTATGGTAGGACAACCTGATTTCTAGAATAGTCTGTGTATCAAAATATCAAACCAATATAGAAGAATAAAGAATAAAGTATAAATAAATATCTACTGCTATTACAACATTTACCCCATGTGCAGAAAATAAATTACAATCATTCACCACAAATACATAATAATAAATATACACCACAACTCCATCAATTATAGTGTTTCGCCTGTGTGTACACCAACTGTTAAAAAAATAGCCACACAACTACTCCACTCCCAATATCCTCACCCACAGAATATTGGCTTTCACTATGAAATCAGTTTTCCAAGGTTCACCCAAAACCTTCACAATTGTGTTTTCAAAGGGCTACCACAATTAAAAACCCCGCTCATTGAGATTTTCTAGTTATCTCAGTTAAAACCAAAAATGAAATATTTTCTGGAAATCTTACAAATCAAATACAAAAAATTGAAATGTACTTATCTGAAGATTCTTCTTCTGATGAAGCCTAGTAGAACTAATTCAATATGGATGTTCAATGTCCAAACTCACATATGAAAGGGTTCTTAGATCGAAATGATTTTTAGATTAAATCAACCTGGGCTAGCTTGATTTAATTTTGATCTCAAAAAGGGTAAAATCAATATTTCCTTTTCAAAAGAAATAAAATTAAATAGAGATCACAAAATCAAATGCAAAAAATCCATTAAAAAAATCTTAAATACTAATCAATTAACTTCTTAAATGTGGGGACAAGTTACTCAGAGTTGTGACTTGAATATCTTTAAATGAATTAAAAAACTCCGAAAATCATCCTTAATTTATAGGCAAAAATACTGTTCACTCGACTGGCTTAGTGGTCAGCTCGACTGGTTGAAGGACCAACAACATTTCAAAATTTCTGGTGTGATAAGATAAAATCACTACTCGACTGGTTGAGTGGCTTGCTCGATTGGTTAAGTAACTTGCTCGACTGGTTGAGCCCTGCACTCCACTGGTCGAGTGGGACCCAGAAATGTTGCTGAACTTTGAGTCGAGCCTGCTCAACTGGTCGAGCAGTCTCTAGGATTGGTCAAGGGTCCAATAGAAAATTTTAAAAATTCACAACAAACCTTTGACTGGTTGAGCAAGTGTCTGGACTAGTCGAACGATGACTAGGACTGGTCGAAAAATGACCTATAAAATTATCAAATGATATAAGTGTAAATTATATGACCTATCCTAAGGCAATCGAAGGTCAAACAAACCTTACTTGTGATATTGATTTATCACATATCATTCTCTTAAAGTAGTTGAAGCTTGGAGACTTGATCTAGTACTTGAACTTCTTGTTCTTGAAAATGAACTTCTTGATGTTATACTTGAACTTCTTGATCTTGTACTTGAATGTAGACAAGATTGTCAAGGATGATATGAATTTGATCTTACAATAAGCGCTAAACAAGATACAGATTCTAAGAGGTTTTGACACTACAAAATTTAACAAACCTAGGAGCTAGATAAGATAGCATTTACAATTCTCCCTTTGTCAAATTTGTGACAAAACAAACCAAGACCAAGGAATGATGAACCAATTAGATCAATAAAGAATCATGCACCAGTTAGAAACTGGTCAGCAAAAATCAGCAAACTAATACTCCCCCTTAATACATTACTCCATAGAATCCAAGAGAAGAGAAGAAATTACTTACAACAATACCTATATATGAAACAAATACAAATAAAAAAAATAACCATTTCTCCACATCTTCTAGAAGAATCCAATATCATTAAACATACAAACACAAATTCTCCCCCTTTTTGTCACAATATGACAAAGGAAAGAGCATATAAATGATGGAAATATAAAAGTAGAATAAGAACAATGAGTAATGAGAGTAAGAAGTAAGTTCAAGATAACATAAACATAGTCAAGATAATCATTAAAAATATGTCCACAATAATAAGAAAACATGTCCAAGCATAGAGTCAAGAGAAATCCAAGTATAAAAGTTATTACAAATCAAAAATTCAACATTAATCTGAACCAGAGGAAGGAGTAGGTATGGAAGGATCTATTTGATGTAGTCCCTTGTTAATGCACCTAAGATATTTGCACATGTATTTAAATTAACTTTCTTGGGACACATGCATACTGTCTACCTTCTCCTCAAGAGATCGTAAACACGCATCAAAGTTAGAAGGTTGATAATCAGGATCAACTGCAAAGTCAAACTCAATCTCATCAAATATGTCATCCATATTGATATCATCTGGAGGTATAGCATCCTCTCCTTCAGTTGCTTTAGCTACTCCTCCAGCATCCACATCAACTTGGCCTGGAGGCAATCTCAAATTCATCTTATTTATGTTCGAGTTGTTGAATGGAAAACGGTTAATGAGAGCTTCTTCAATAGGCATAGCCACAAGACAATGTGCGGCTAGAACAATCATACGATAAGTAAAAGGTATATCATTATGACCTGGATGGAGCCAGAACTAAATAATGATGTAACAAATAAGAGATGGAAGATAAATAGAGACACCAGTAACAATAGAAGGAAAGATACGAGCCATGAAAGTAGTAAGCTCAATTTTGTTACCAAATCTAGGTTAGACATTATAAATGAAAATTCGATGGAGAACCCTGTATCTGGGTAACATAAACTTGAAAGCGAGCACATTCTGAGAACTTCATTCCACATTCATGTTGCATAAAACTCTAGTGAGCATTCTTTTCTCAGATTCAGATGGTTTTGCTATAAGAGTATGAATGGGAATACCATCATCATTGACTGAAAGATCCATCAATCCAGAAATTAGGTGATGGTCCACATCAATTGGACCTTAGCTGGTTGTAATAGTAAACGTTAGATTCTTAGTAGAGAAGTCATTAATGCAAGCAAACATAACCTACGCAATGGAACAGTATGCAGGACCGCCCTAATGTAAAATGTTATCCCGTCCTACAGATTGAAGGAGTAGAATAATATCAAAAGGTACCAAATGATTAGTGTTAACCGTCCGTTCAACTATCACGTTACGTGAGCAAATATCCCACATATACTTGGGATCTTCTTCAGGTGATCGAAGATGACGCACAGTGATAGGAGCGGAACGAGAAAAAGAGGGACCATGAGATCCTTTCTTCTTCTACTCTCCATTGCAACAAGAGAAACAAGGAATACAAGGAATGTAAAAGAGGAAAGAAGGGTTTCAAGTAAATCATATTTTTAGTTAGAAAACCCAACAAACCACCATAAACCTTGAAATAAATAACAAAAACAAGGAAATGTAAGTGCAAAGAACTCAAATCTACAAGGAAATTGAAAATGAAGCACTAACCGAAGAGGAATCGAAGATAGGTTCGACCGGTCATGGTGGGGCTTGTTGGAAGAAGATCCAAGTGAAGAAAAAGTTATTTTCCCCAAATAAAAGGTAAAACCTGAGTTATATGATGGTCGTGTACATACTCGACCGATCGAGCCACGACTGGTCGAGTGTGTACTTGACTGGTAATGCACCATTGAAAATTTATAATTTTGCATCTATTTGAATTTTAAAAATTTTAAAATAATAAATATATACGTTATGATACAAATAGGCATAAATCATCAGTTCATATTGCACATACCAAGATCAAATTTCAATTTTGTAAACCTATTTTTGTTAAGCGATTTTGTGAATATGTCTGCAAGTTGATTCTCGGTCTGAATATATTCCAATAAAATTATCTTGTCTTCCACCAATTCACAAATATAATGATATCTAATGTCAATATGCTTGGTTCATGAATACTGAATTGAATTTTTAGAAATATTAATTATGCTTGAATTGTCACAATATAAAATCATAGATTCTTACACAATTCTATAATTGCTTAGCATTCTCTTCATCCACACAAGCTGAGTGCATGCATTACCATCAATAATATATTCAGCTTTAGCTATGGAGAGCGATACAGAACTTAACCAAATAGTTCCCGACATAGAAACAACCACCACTAGTCGATTTATGATCATCAATGTTACCAACCCAATCAGCATTCGTATAACCAGCTAATTGCACACTAGTATCATGTGGATACCAAAGACCAAGATTAGTAAAACTAGTGACATATCGCAAAATATGCTTAACAGCAATCGGGTGTAACTCTTTAGGGTCTGATTGATATCTAACACAAATTTCTACGCTAAAAGCAATATCAGGTCGACTCGTAGTTAAATAAACTACCTATCATACTGTGATACAACTTCGGATCCACACTCTTACCTGTTGAATCCTTAGAGAGTTTTAGAGTAGTACACATTAGAGTATCAAAATTTTTTTCACTCTCAAATCTAAACTTTTTAACTAACTTTAGAGCATATTTAGTTTAAGAGATAAAGAAACCATCAGGGAGTTATTTAACTTGTAATCCTAGGAAATAGTTTAGTTCTCCAACCATGCTCATTTCAAATTTAGATTTCATAAGATCTACAAAACCCAGCAGTCATGTTAGCACAGGTAGATCTATAGATAATATCATCAGCATAGATTTGTATTATTAGTATATGATCATTATGCTTCTTAACAAATAATATTTTATCTACACTCCCCATAACGTAGTAATGACTTAACAAGAATTTAGCCAATTTCTCGTACCATGCCCTAGGAGCCTGTTTCAAACCATAGAGCGCCTTTTTCAGGTGATAGACATGATTAGCATGCTTAGGGTCTTCAAAACCCTTTAGTTGTTCAACATACACTTCTCCATGCAAATCGTCGTTTAAGAATGCACTCTTTACATCCATTTGATATATTTTAAATTTTTTAAAGCACGCAATGGATATAAATAATCTGATTGATTCAAGACGAGCTACTAGAAAAAAGGTCTCATCATAATCGATACCTTCAATTTGAGTGTACCCTTGTACAACCAGCCTAGCCTTGTTTCTAATAATATTATCAAGTTCATCAAACTTATTTTTAAAAATTCATTTTGTTTCGATAATGTGTTTATCTTTTAATCTTGGAACTAAGTACCAAACATCATTTCTAACAAACTGATTGAGCTCTTGTTACATTGCTACAATCCAATCTTCATCAGTAAGGGCTTCTTTTACATTAGTCAGTTCTATCTGAGATGTAAAACACACGTAGTTGTACATATCTTCTAGTTGTTTACGAATGTGCACACCAGTGAGAGAGTTTCAAAGGATTTGATCAGATGGATGGTCTTTAATTGTCCATAATTCAATGTTATTTTGACTAGATTTAGAGTTTAGTTTATCAAATAAAAAGACTTCATCATTTTCTGAACTTGAGACATGTGTATTCAAGTGATCATCTATAACCGCATTAATAGACTATTGAATTACACCAGTCCTCTTGTTAAGAACATGATACGCTCAACTATTCAGAGCATACCCTAGAAATATCCCTTCATCACTTTTGGGGTCAAATTTACTCAGATTTTCTCAGTCACGCAAGATGTAGCACTTGCTGCCGAAAACTCGAAAGTTTTTAACAGCAAGCGTCTTATCAAACCACATTTCATAAGCCATTTTACTATTTGATCTTCTAGTATAAATGCAGCTAATTATATAACAAGCAGTATTTACGGCTTCAACCCAAAGATTTTTAGAAAGCTTCATACTATTTAGCATTACATTTGCCATTTCTTGAAGAAATATTTTTTCTTTTCCACTACACCATTTTTTTGTGGTGTTTTGGGCATAGAATATTCATGTGATATTCCCTGATCACTGCAAAAAATTTTAAAACTTTTATTTTTAAACTCAGAACCATGATCACTATTGATCTTAGTGACTTGTGATTCTTTTTCAGTTTAGGTACATTTAAATACCATTTTTACTTCATTGAGAGTTTCTAATTTCTCTCTTAAGAAGACTACCCGAGTATACCTGATAAAGTCATCTAAAATGACTAGAATATACTTCTTACCACCTTGACTAAACTATGAAACTCGAGTCTATCGAAGTTGACTCGATAAAATCATGAAGACCTTCGATAGTAGAGAGTTTATGTTCCTATTTTTTATAGAAAATCATGAAGACCTTCGATATATTGATGTACTCCTCGATATCCTCGGAATTCAAAAACTGATGATATCGGAAGGCCTTCGATGATATCGGTCTTGGACACAGTTTTTCAGTAACATTTTTTAGGTGGTTTTTTATCTTGGATCGAGGGTCACTCGATATAATTGATATTCAAATATCGATGATATCGAGGCCAGGTCAATTGCATCGAGAAAGGACATAAACTGTTCAACAAGATCACTGGTAAAATCTTTAGATTTATTGATGCATCAACACGACTATCGATATCATCGACATTCAAATTCTGATGATATTGAGTGTACCTCGATCATATCCATATCTCTCTCATTTTCAAATGTTGAGGAATCGATCCTCATGTCGATGAAATCAGAGTTTGAAATTTGATGACATCGACGCAGGTTTCAATCTCCTCGACCAACTGGCAAAAGGTTTTAAAAGCGTATGACATTTGAGTTTGTGTTATTAAGCGGTCAGTCGATACAATCAAGAGTATACGTTCGATGATATCGACCCTGCTCAATAATATCAAACTCTGTTATAAATGCGACCGTTTTATATCCGTTGGAAATTTTTGCCTATATATAGAGAACTTGTCTTTAGTTGCTAGTAGAGAAAGAAGAGACTGCTTTTAAGTGTTCAACCTTAGATCATTTATCCAAAGCCCTTTCTCTCAAGGGAGTTCATCCTCCAATCCACCCTCATCATTGATATTTAATAAAGTGGATTGGGGAATGAACTTCCGCATTCAAAGATCCTCCAGCTACCACCTTAATTTCAAATCATTAAGCTGGGATGCCTTAAATGCATGGATGATTGGAATCACTCTATCTCCTTTATAGGAAAATATTTGAGAGTAGGTTTCCATCATAACCTTGACCCAACCTGTCGCCATGCATTGGTATATCTTCTGAGTTATGGTTCAAGGAAGCAGAAGATTCGTCATCAACAAAGGAGGAGATCTTCAACAACGAGCTAAAAGGGATTCATCTGCTTATCTGTAAGTTATCAGAGTCCAGAGGACCCTTGTGATCATTCCTTTGTAGGATTGGGTCTGAGGTTTTTCTCAACCCTTGCAAGTCCTCTACGAGGTCACCGGCAGGAGCGTACGTGGTGGGTGCATTGTGTTGACCCTTGCTCTATGGAGAGCATAAACAGTTAAGGTCTTGTGGAAGATCCTTCGCCAGTGTGCCTAAAAGTGGGTGCTTTTTGTTGACCCTTGCTCGTGAGAGCATAAACGAGTTAGGGTCTTGTAGAAGATCCTTGGCCAGTATGCCTAAAAGTGGGTGCGTTGTGTTGACCCTTACTCATAAAAGCATAAACAGTCAGCCTAGGTGTAGGTTGTAAAGGTTAAAGGTGAACCTGATTTAAAACCTTGGGTTTGGGGTGAACCGTGTGAAATCTCCTTAGTGAAATCCGTTACACTCAAGGGTTGAGTGTGGTTACTGGGAGTGGAGTAGACAAGTAGTTGAACAACTATAAAAATGACTGTGTTTGATATTGTTATTGTCTTTCATTTGTTTATGTGATTTTCTTAAATACTTTCATCTCTAATAATCTGAGATCACACCTCACACACACATAGTCATATCCATCATAAACTAGTTTGCATATTGTTCATCTCTCAAATAGTTTGTGATTGGATCCTCTACCGAGCTTGGAAGTTAGTAGAGCTGCTCTTGAGTAATCCTAATATATGCTTGTTATAAGGATTAGAGTGATAGGATTTTAAATTGTTATAAAATTATTAAAAATTTCTGTTCACCCCCCTCTAGGACATATTAGCATATTTCTACTTCAACTAAAGTGGTTTTTACTGCAATTTCATATACTTCTTGCCACCGTAACTCTCCATTCTAGTTGGTCCAATGAGATCTATGTGGAGAAGTTTGACTGGTTTAAATGTGGCATTAGAGTTCACCTTTTTGTGAGTACTCCTGATTTATTTACCAAGCTGGCCCTTGCCACATATTTTATCCACTTTCTTTACATTGGGTAGACCTCTTACCAATTCATTTTTACTCAATCTATATAAGTTGCGTTAGTGTACATGTCCTAGGCGTTTATGCCATAATTCGGTCTCATCAATTTGGACCATGTAACATAATAGCTTAGATGAGCTTGAATCACTGACTATGTAGCAGTTCTTAGAAGTTCTGCGACCAGCTAATATTACAGAACCATTCTTATTCAAAATTTCACATCCTTGGTTGGTAAATTTTACACTATGATTATTATCGCATATTTGAGAAATGCTTAATAGATTATGTTTTAAACCTTCTACATAAAAAATATTCTCAAATAGAGGGAGGTTAAAGAGTTAAATTGTACCTTGGCCAACAATTCTGCAATTACTACCATCACCGAAAGTGACTGAACCATCAGCCATCTTTAAGATTGGTGAGCAAATATTTGTCACCTGTCATATGTCTAGAGCATCCACTGTCTAGGTACCACTTTAATTGACTTAAAACCTTGAAAGCAGTATGACAATCAAACAAGTAACCTTAGGGACCCATTTCATTATGGTTTTGGGTTTAGGAGCATAGTTAGTCTTCTTATGTTTCCAGTTGTTATAAGTCCTACCCACTAAGTTAGATTTTAAGAGCTCCTTAAGCAAGTCAATAATTTTCTTAGCTAAAGGATAACGATTCTAATTTTTATAGTTGATATGGTTGCTTTTAGGTTTTAAAGTTTGAAAAGTTTTAGTATTTTTAGAATTATTTTGATTCAAACTTTTTCCTTTTGAGTTAGAAGACTCTCCTTTAACAAATTTAGGTGGAGTATTCTTATATTTGGAAGGAATACTTTTATCATAACCCAATCCAGATCGATCGCCACATTTTCTGGATCCGGATAAATGCTTTTCTAATTTAGGATCACCTTGGGCATACCTCCATGTGTCCTTCAAACTCAAAAGCGAAGCAACTTCTAATTTTAGCTTTTCATTTTCAGATTTTAAGTTTTCAACTTGGGACATTTTGAAATCTAAGTCACACTTAATTTTTTTCAAAGTAATCTAAAAAGTGTGATTTTTCTAATATTAGATTATTAAATTTCTCTTTTAGTTCTGAAAACTTTTCTTTCTGAAGTTTTAACTTCACGGCCATTTTGCCACTTTCCTTGTGTAGGGCGTCATAAGCATCTTGAAGTTCTTCTTCATTTTCATGGTCACTACCCAGATTTTCTTCATTGGTTGAATCATCATTATTTGAGAAAGTGAACTTGGCTAGAGTCATTAGGGCTTTAACATCATTAGCAGACTCGGTTTCAGAATCTTCTGACTCAGAAGGGACTTTAGAGCAGAAAGATTCATCCCATGTAGCCAACATACCTTTCTTTTTAGACTTGTCCTTCTTAGGAAATTTGTTTGCTAGATGCCCATATTCATGACAGTTGTAGCATTGACTGTCATTAAGTGATTTTCAAGTTTTAGATTTACCCTTTTTCTTCTCAGAGGATTTTTGAAAATCAACTCTCTTTTTTCTTTTGAACATTTTATAAAACTTTTTGGCTAATCATGTCATATCATCCTCTGAATTTTTGCAATCAGAATTATTAGAATTATGAAAAATACCTTTAGAAGATTTTAGGCCTATGGATTTACCTTTAGGAGCCTTAAAATTTAACTCGTAGGTTTATAAAGAACCAATAAGATCTTTAACCTACATGTTATCCGTATCGCAAAGTTCCTGAATAGCAGTGACTTTTGAATTGAACCTTTCAAGCAATGAGCACAGTATCTTTGAACAGACTTTACTTTTAGGATGTTATTACCTAGACCCCACATTGAGTTGATTATGTCATTTAACTTATTATAGAAGTTTATGAATGTTTCACTTTCTTCCATACGTATTTCCTCAAACCTAGTGGTGAGCATTTGAAGTTTAGATTTCTTGACAGTAGTCATATCCTCGTGTGTCATTTCTAAGATGTCCAAGGCTTTTTTTGTAGTAGCACAAGATATAATCCTTTTGAATTCATCTGGTGATAGTGCGCAAGTAATTGCATTTAAAGCCTTGGCATTGGCACTGCCCTCATTTTTCTTAAGAGTGGTCCAAGTATTATAAGGTGCAACCTTAAGAGTTTTAATACCATCAATGCCTAGAACTTCAATGGTAGGTGCGTTCCACCTAGTCACTGTGGATTGCCACACATTTTCATCGATAGATCTCAAAAAAATTCTCATCCTGGCTTTCCAATAGGCATAATTAGAGCCATCAAATGGTGGTGGCCTAGTAATTGAAAAGCTATCAAAATTTGACATTATATAAGCTCAAATCGATTAGCTAAGGAAATAAATCTAAATAAATGAGCTATTTAGCTTTGATACCACTTAAAAAGGCCAAGCTAAGAGTCCTAGAGGGAGGGTGAATAGGACTATGGAAAATTAAAATTTAAATGTGGAATTAAGAAAGAACTAGAGCAAGATAGCACTTATCAATCAAAAATATCAAAAATAAATAGAAACTTCAAACCTCAAATGCACAAGTATTGGGATGTTGATACAAATGTTGTTCTAAAGACAACCTTACACTAAAAACCAATGGCTTATCGTAGGACAACTTGATTTCTAAAATGGTTTGTGTATCAAAATCTCAAACTAATACAGAGGAATAAAGAATAAAGCAGAAATAAATATCTACTGTTATTACAACATTCATCACATGTGCAGAAAATAAATTACAATCATTCACAACAAATGCACAATAATAAACATACACCACAACTCCAACAATTATAGTGGTTCGCTTGTGTGCAACTGTTAAAAAAATAGCGACACAACTACTCCACTCCTAGTATCCTCACCCATGGAATATTGGTTTTCACTATGAAATAGGTTTTCCAAGGTTCACCCAAAACCTTCACAATTGTGTTTTCAAAGGGCTACCACAATTAAAAACCCCACTCATTGAGATTTTCTAGCTATCTCAGTCAAAACCAAAAATGAAATATTTTCTGTCAATCTTACAAACCAAATACAGAAAATTGAAATATACTTATCTGAAGATTCTTCTTCTGATGAAGCCCGGTAGAACCAATTCAATGTAGATGTTCAATGTACAAAATCACATATGAAAGGGTTCTTAGATCGAAATGATTTTTAGATTAAATCAACCTGGGCTAGCTTGATTTAATTTTGATCTCAAAAAGAGTAAAATCAATATTCCCTTTTCAAAAGAAATAAAATTGAGAGAGATCACAAAATCAAACACAAAAAAGTTATTAAAAGAATCTTAAATACTAATCAATTAACAACTCAAATGTGGAGACAATTACTCAGAGTTGTGACTTGAATATCTTTGAATGAATTGAAAAACTCTAAAAATTGTCCTCAATTTATAGGCAAAAATACAGTTCACTCGATTAGCCTAGTAGTCAGCTCGACTGGTCGAAGGACCAACAGTATTTCAAAATTTCTATCGCGATAAGATAAGATCGTTACTCAATTGGTAAAGTAGCTTGCTTGATTGGTCGAGTGGCCTGCTCGACTAGTCGAGCCCTGCACTCCACTGGTCGAGTGGGACCCAAAAATGTTGCTGAACTTTGAGTCAAGAGTCGAGCCTACTCGATTGGTCGAGCACTGTACACTCAACTGGTCAAGCAATCTCCAGGACTGATAGAGAGTCCAACAGAAAATTCTGAAAATTCATAACAAACCTTAGACTGGTCGAGAAAATTCTTGGACTGGTCCAGCCAATGTCTGGACCAGTCGAACCATGACTAGGACTGGTCTAAAAATGACCTATAAAATTATTAAATGACTTATAATATAAGTGCAAATTGTATGACCTATCCTAAGATCAATCTAAGGTTAAACAGACCTTACTTGTGATATTGATTCATCACATATCATTCTCTTGAAGTAGTTGAAGCTCGAAGACTTAATCTAGTACTTGAACTTCTTGTTATTGAACCTCTTGATCTTATACTTGAACTTCTTGTTCTTGAAAGTGAACTTCTTAATGTTATAATTGAACTTCTTGATCTTGTACTTGAACTTCTTAATCTTGTACTTGAATGTAGACAAGATTGGCAAGAATGACATGAAGTTGATCTTACAATAAGCAATAAACAAGATATACGAAAGCCGTCGTGATACTGCATATACGAAAACTCATCCTGGTCCTCGTCGATCTCTGGCTCCACCTCCTGGATCTCGGCCTCACCTGCATCTACAACAGGGTCTGGTGGGTGTTGCAAACACCATCCCGTAACGTGGGAATGAGTGATCAACTCAGTGGAATCATAGAGCAAAGATTAGCATGTTCACAATTCAATCACGCGATAATAGTAAAGCAGTAAATCAGACAATCCTAATACTGTTATTAATGCAAGATGATATGACGTGATGTATGCCTTCACCGACGATCACCCTCATGCGGCAACATCTTACGACCGCGGCATGCCACACTCCCTAGAGTGCTCCACATCTTCCAGGCACATGCAATGCTATGGTGATATGATTTTCAAGTTATTATTAGTCCATTCAAACAGCAGGATTGGGAAACTAAGGTACTTCCCTTGTATCAATCCCAACACAGATCCTGTCTAGGGTCGTCACTCCTAGTAATCTCATACGATGTGTATTTCGTAGGTCACTGCAAGGGCTGCCAGGGCTGTTGCTCGCACTCGTTGCACCGCTCCCCCATCACCTTATCAATACAGGCCTACCGTACTCTACTGCAACGGAAGGGTCGTCGCCTCCCGTGGACTCAGAATACGCTCGCGGTCACTACAAAGGGCTCGTCGCCTGATCAGTGTAGGCCGACAGCTAGAATATAGTGTCCCATACCACCATAATCTGCTCACGAGTCAAGGTGCTCACTGGTCACTACGGGGAGGTTTGTGGCCCCAGCATAGGCCGACAGCTCGACCACGGTGTCCCATACCACCATGCCCGGCTCATGAGTCTTCGTGGATCAAGGTACTACGGTTAACAGGGTTTTCAGTGGTAAGTTCAGTACCCTAGGTTCAAGCAGTTATGACACATACAAGGTGAACATACATCGGCCAGTCGGGTTACTTGACGGGCTCGACTAGCGCGATCGCATCTCAAGTCGAACGACATGAAGTGCGTAAAACACTTCGCGTGGCCTAACCACTGCCGCCAACTCTAAACACGAATCACGTTCATCGACGCGTCATTCGTGGCTATGACCAGTCAGCCACGAATTCGCTCGATTACCGACTGCCTGGACTAAGTCTAGTCCCACACACCTATGAAATCACATTAGCACTTATATGCAAAGGTATTGGAATTGAAATACATCATGTGAGCATGTTAACACATGTTATAACATTCAACTTAAGCAATTCTTCACGGCATACTTTCTATGCATGTAATGCAATCATGCATAAGGTCAACTTGTAGGAAATCATTTAGGTCAGCATATTAATCAAGAAATCAATCTCAAACTACTACATAACATCATTTAATTCAATACATACTAATACAAGCATTTATACAAACGCATACACTACACACTTAAGTCTACATATAGTATGTCGACCCAAAGTGCGCAACTAGGCGAATCTCTTCGCCAAACTGATTATGCAAGCATTCATAACTCCCTAATGCGGCGACAAACCATGTCAATCACATCAGCGAAATATGCATGTAGACCGTACTTCCTACAAATGACTAAAATGCCCTAAATCTCATATTCTTCGTTAATTTACGAAACAGGAAACGGAGAGCATGTTGTACATGTCAAACGGCGATGCCGTCGATAATTTACTATTAAACGACATTGAAAGCGTTGTAAACCGTCAATCAAAGCGTCTAAAATCCTCACCTAGTCTCTTACGGTTGTGGGATTTTGAACGGAGCGTGTACGCTTCGTCTACGGCAGTAGGGGAGCCTGATTTATGGAATACGTTAGCTAACATGTTATGAATCTAAGTAAACCCTAAATCAGTAAGTTTTTGGAGTTATTTTATACCTGAAAAAGGGGAGAAATCACCAGCCAGGTGATTGGGAAGAAGTGCTGAAGCACTAGCAGTCGGCGGCTCGGAAGCGGGAAAATTTCCTTCCTCTCTTTCTCTCAAACTCTCTCTCCTTTTCTCTAGGGTTTGGGATTTTCGGATGGAAGGGAGAAATGAGGGTTTCAACCCCTTTTATAAGCTTAAAAACGTCGAAAATAGGCTCCGGGACGAAGTTTACTTGGTGCCTATCCATTTCGGGGCTGTTTCGGTTCAAAAACTGCTTTCTGGTGGTCCCTTGGTCGATTTCGATCGGACTTAAGCTCATGTGTACCAGATGTAGCTCGTATTAAGTTTTCAGTCTGGCAGGGTTCGCAGATCGCACGTGGCGGACCAGTTTCAGTTCAACGGTCACCGCACATAGATCAGGGCTGAAAGTCTCATGATAATAAATAGAAATTTTTTCTGATCCGAGGGTATAATCTGGATGAATTCTGATGGTCAGAACGCTTAATACTGACGCGTCAAGTCGTGTGCCAGATTTGAATTTGAAATTCCAAATCCGTCCCTATTCGCGGTCGCTTCAGTCCGGGTTCAACGAAATAGTCTGTGATTATCGGTTTGACTTGATTTTCGAGATGATTGTCAAGTCCAGCTGGGCGGTTCTAACGGTCTAAGATAGGAGGTATCGGACCTTCGACGCGCGGTCTAAATCCTATATAAAAGTTCAACGTGGTCCAGAGGACAAACCCGCTTAGAGTTTGATCCGAGGTTATAGAGTATTGTAGAGTTGTTTGTTCTACTCGATTTGGGTCTTGCAGAACGTATTTAAAGTGATCAGGGACTATTTCCCAGCTACTCTAGCGTTGCGCTAGCTAACTTACGCTTAATTTCCATGGAAATTAATTCTACGCGATTTCGGGTCGAGTTGGTACTCGAGCCCAAGTACGGATTTTTCACGGGCGTTACAGTCTCCCTTTAGACTTGTCTATGAGAAGGCTTTCCACTTTCCTGTAGAGTTGGAACATAAGGCCTATTGGGTGATTAAGAACTTGAACTTCAATTTGGACAACATTAGCTCGCTATACAAACTTCAATTGAATGAACTCGAGAAAATCGAAACGATACATATGAGAACTCGAGAATTTATAAGAAAAAAATGAAGGTGTTCCATGATTGAAACATTCCTCAAGAATAATTCATGTCAGGTCATAAGGTCCTTCTGTATAATTCTCGTTTACATCTTTTTTCGGGTAAACTTCAATCTTGTTAGACTGACCCTTTTCTTATTACAGCCGTTTATCTTCATTGGGCCGTCGAGATACAAAATCCAATAAATGGAAACATTTTCAAAGTGAACAATCATCGTCTTAAGCCATTCATTGAGAATTTTGACTCAGAGATATGTCCATCCCTATAACTGATCATGTCATCATGACTGATTTCCTAGTCTAATGGATGTATAGTTAGGTTTATTGCTTTCTTAGGATTAGGTTAGATAGAATTTTGCTTTAGTTATTCGTGTTTGTTATTACTTAACCCTTACATAGCAAGGACTTTGAATATCGCCACATTCTTCTTTCTCAGGTACTATCTTCCTAACTCACTGCTCATTTTCTTACCTTTGTCTCATGTTGGTATTATTGACTATTTTTTCCATTGAGGACAATGTAAGTTTTAGGTTGAGGTGAGATTAGATGGATCTAATCAGTATTTTTCTAGGTTTTGAGCAAATTATTTACTTTTTTTTGAATTTTCTATTTCAAAACTCTCTTAGAAAGTAAAATTCTGTATGATTTGAATACATGCTGAGTATTATGATAATATATGGAATAAATCTTTGAAAATCTAGTCACTAGTTAATTAGTAACTTTTGATTAAGTTTTCTTAATTAGTTGTTTAATAGAAAATTTTAAAACATCAATTGAGTCAGCTCACATTTCACATCTAATTTATATCCTATGAAATTGTTTACTTTCTAAGTGATAACATGTGAATTACTTAAAAGTGATTACGAATCAAATTTGGAGATTATTGTGTACTTAAAAGGGATTAAAAGAAGAAAACAAATCATCTAGAAAACAGTAAGATCATAGCCACCTACGGGATGTGTTTTAAATGAAAAATTCAGAAAAAAGAATGAAAAAAGGTGAAAGCCATTGATATAAAATTAAAAGATGAAAAATAAGTGAAATAGGAGACATGATAGGAATCAGTATTTGTGTTGAACTATCCAGTTTATAGTAATGAACATGGCTAACATTATGAAAGGTATAACAAATTCATAAAATTTTAAGTTAGAACTCACTAAACACACTAGAAACTTGATGTTTGGACTTATTCTATTTGTTAAGTAATGAACAAAGACTTAGTTCATTTGATTGCTAAGGACATTGGGATCTAGATTTCTCATGTTTTATTTTCACACCCTTGAATATTACTCACATGTATAGGCATGTGCAGAAAATTACTATCTAAGGGAGGGTTATAATTTGAAAGTTCTGAGAAGTTGTGTTCACATGTTTTGCTCAGGCCTAGCAAAATGCTAGTTGGGGGTGTGTTGAGTGTGAAATATTACATATTTTCCATATTTATTTCTTGGTTTTATAAATATGATAGTGCTTAATCGATCTAATTGTACATGTTTTCATGTTTGAGGAATTTCAAGAGCTTGAGGTGAAATTGATGCTAAAAGAAATATTTATGCTGAAAAGATTACTAAATGAGCATTAATGAAGAATTCACATGCCAAAGATCCAAGAAAACTAAGTGAGGAATGACGATAATGAAGTAGTTAAAGTGAAGAAAATGAATCCTGAAAATTGGCTAAAAAAAGCATATTCTGAAACTCTTAGTCTAAAAAATGAAAGTTCTAAAATAATTTTCAAAATAGACTTTGATGACATCAAAGTCTATTTTGTAAACATGCATAGAGTGTGTAAATTGAGGCGGATTGCGAACTTTTTTAAAGTTTATGCGAAAGTTCGCGTTACAAAACTATTTAAAGGAGTCCCTAGGCTATTCCAAATCATTTTCTAGGGTTTAAAAAGGGAGAGAAGGCCTAGGTGGAGCACCAACAATGTTCTTCCACTTCTATTTCTTCATGGATTCTACTATATCTTTTAATTTTTCTTTTGTTTTTGAGTTAGTTATGAATAGTTAATCTCTTAGTTAGGGCTAAGAGGTGAAGCTGTAGTTTATTTTGATGCTTCATTTGCTTTGATTCAAGTATATGTTGAATTCCTATTGATTTATAGTTTGATTAAAGAAATATATTCAGTTTTCTATGGTTTATTGTCATTTAGATTACAATAGATGATGTGATAGTTTTGAATATCTTCTTAATCTATTTTGAGAAGTGTGTGATCTATAAAATTTACGATTCATCATAGTTTGTGACATGGTGGATGGTTGAATTCCCTGAGATTATCACATGAATGTTTCATGAGAGAATTATGTTGATGGAAAATTCAGATTTTTGGGTTTTTACTACACTATCATCCATCTGGATAAGATAGGACTCTAATTCTAGTTGTAGCTCTTTGAATCAAGTAAGGTAGCATCTTAATAGCTACATGTGGATCCTTATTACCCTATTTTCCCTTTTATTATTGATTATTAAATAATTGATCTCTCAATTCCTTAGATTATTACTTAAATCTAGTTCCTAGTTCTAGTTTATTTCCAAAAGATACACAAATAAGTCCATGTGGATTCGACCTCAGTCTCACCGAGTAATTACTACATCGTGACCCTGCACTTGGGGTTGTGAACACTACCCTAGTTCTAAGATCTTTGTGCCACTGCTTGTGATGCTAGCTAAGACTAAGGGGCTAACTACGAGGCATGAGCATCTTCAAGCTGCTCCATGTGAGCATTTATTACCATAGCCGGTGCTTTCCCCTTCTTATTTCCATCGAGGAGGAGAAGGAAGAGTAGCAACTCAAGTTAGAATTGTTGAGAATTTGGCTTTATCATCATTCCCCACAAATGGTGTCAATCTGTTATTGCCAAAATCTGGGTGAACAGATGTGTTCTATTGCATAAGTGAGTGCACCAATGAACCTTTAAAGATAAGATGAAGAAGACAATGGGGGTGCCAATAACAGGTGTGGACCCTTTGATGCCTAAGTTAGATAGGTAGACTCAGGCTAAGAAAGGCTTGAGCTAGAGTTTTTATCACTTACATCCTTTTAATGGCAATGGCAATACTTATAGGGTATGTTGGATAATGTCGAAATCGCGTATCTTATGGGATTCATAAGATACACTAGAAGATCTTATCTTGGATATGGATCTCTCTCCGGATCTATCGTCAAGCCCACCTCGGTCGGTGTGATCCACGAATATTATGTGTTTTTTGGATATATTGGATATGATCTCTTAAGTCGGGGTGTGATATTCTCTAAGATCCTCATCCTGCCCTGATGGTGGTCGACTTGCGTAGCTTAGGAAATGACTATTACGACCAAGCTTTATCCTTAAGGAGCTCAGCTCGGGGTTGGTTTGGGGTTGATCTCTCCATCGAGAGGATCATTAATAGTGTCTTCTGAGCTCTCTGATCTTTATGCCTTATTTTGAGAGTCAAATATTGCATATGTTATCCCATTTATATCTTAGTTTTATAAACATGATAAGGTTTAATGGTATATTTTAAACATGTTTACGTTGTAAGGTGAGTTTAAGAGCTTGGATTGAAAAGAGTACTAAAAGCATGGATTTGATGCTTAAGAAACACTAAGGCAAAGAATGAATCTTTGGATACCAAGATTGAAGATTTCAAGACCCTAAGATCTAAGAAAACCAAGTGAAGAAGGAAAGAAGTCAGAAGAACAAAGTGTTGGCATTCACTTCATTATTTGTGTCATCGACCACTGTTCGATGACATCAAAGCCACGGTTCAATGACATCAAACATAGTTTGATAACATTGAATTTTTACATGAAAATCAAGCTGGTTGCTGGACATATTGGATGCAATTATCGATGAATTAAAGTCATGTTCGAGACTCGAAATATATGCTCGATGATATCGAAAGCTATTCAATGGTATCAAATTTATTTAAGAATTTGAAGCAACTCACTGGACTATTTTGGACACATTCTCTATGGATCAAAGACCCTTCAATGGCATCGAAGGACTTCTCGATGACATCGAAGGAAGGTTCGATGACACAAGAACTTATACAAAGTTGTGCAAATTGTGTAAATTATGGCTGTTTTGTGATTTTATGCGAAATAGGCTATAAATATGGGTTTCCTATGGACTTTTTGAGATATCTAAGATTTGGAGGAGCATAGTAAAGGGCTAGAGCCATCATCCAAGAGTTCTTTCTTCCTTTCTTCTGAATTTTTAATGCTTTCAATTAAGCTTTTGATTCCAATCATGTCTATGGTTGGCTAAACTTCTTATCTAGAGCTAAGAGGTGAAGCTTGTAACGTTTTTGGGATGTTTTTTTTATTTGATTATTGTTGGAATACTTTCAGTTTTTTATGGTTTGTTGTAACTCAAATTATAATAGATCTGCAATAACTTTGAGTATCTTCTTTTCCTGTTTTGAGATTGTGAAATTAGGAAATCCTATTGTTCACCATCATCCCTTGGGCATGGTTCGATGATGAAATCCCTTCTAATCTTCATAATTCTCTTATGATTGATTGTGGGATTAGTATATCCTGTTGTTTGCTATTGTCTCCTAGGCATGGCTAGGTGATGGAATCACTTTCAAACCTCACAACTCTCATATATTGATAATTAGATCCATGAGAAATTTAGAGATATGAAAATCTCTTTTTTCCAATTAGATACGATAGGACTCCAATTCCAATTGCGTTCCTTGAATCAGATAAGGAAACATCCTAATAGCTGCAAGTGGATCCTTGACACCCTAGTTCTCACCTTTAAATTCACAAGTTTTAATCACTTTATTTACAATTACTTTCTCTACAATTTCATATTTAGATTCACATCTTCTTCTAGTTCTACTTCTAGTTACTTTCAGATTACACATAAGATTAGTCCTTGTGGATTTGACCTCAGTCTTACCGAGATTATTACTACATTGCTACCCTACACTTGAGGTTGTGAACAAGTTTTTGGCGTCGTTGCCGAGGATTAACTGTTGTGTTTTTCTAAAATTGATTAGTTTTAGAATTGGGTTAAGATTATGATTTAATTTCTTTCTATTTTTATAGTAGAATTTTTCCGATTTATTTTTAGAAACTAACTTACTTTCCTAATTTATTTTTAGAAACTAACTTGTTTTTCTATTTTGTAGGATCCTAATATAGAAACTTCTAATTTGGTAACTTCTTTTTAATTCTCTCTCTTTCTTTTCTAAATTTCTTAATTGCTTTAGTTTTCTCTCTCTCTCTTAGGTTTAGGTTTACTTAGTTACTTGAGGCCTGAGAGTGTTTCATGCCCAAGTGGATCCGTGATAGCACTTTACGTCTCTTGAATGAAGGCAGATTAGTTGAGAGGTTATCTATCCATCATAGGATTAGACACCGCTTAAGATCCTCAGAGTCAATTGAAGTGATGACTGCCAATCAACTGGCCAATCAACCTACAATTCAACCTTAACCTCCAGTTGTAGAAGCCCAGGATGAGAATGAGGTGCATCATGCACCCCCGTCTCATACTTTACGAGACTATTTACAACCGGCGGGGGTGAGCACACTTTCCTGTATGGTCTTTCTAGAAAATATAGAAAATATAAACATCAAGTCAGGAGTGATCCAACTTTTTCATAAGTTCCTTGGACTTGAATATGAAAATCCATATCTACACTTGATAGAGTTCGATGAGATAATAGTCACTTTGTACTTCCTAATGTGTCTGAGGACACAATTAGGCTGAAACGCTTTCCTCTTCTTGAAAGAAAAAGCAAAGACGTAACTACATTCACTACGTCCATGATCTATTGGCAGATGGAATGATATAACAAGCGAGTTCATAAAGAAATTCTACCCATATCATAAAATAAACACCATCAGAAAGTTGATCATAAACTTTGCCCAAAGGGAAGATGAAACATTCTTCCAATGTTAGGAGCGATTCAAGGATCTTGTCAGTTCATGCCCACAACACGGTTTTAAAATGTGATGCATAACAAATTTCTTTCATGAAAGACTGACATCTTCCATGTGCCAATTCGTCAAGACAATGTGCAATGGAAAATTCATGAATAAAGATGTCGATGAAGTGTGGGATTACTTTGACGAACTCACTGAAACCACATAATCATGGGACATCTCCTTAAGAACTAGCACCATGTCTAAGCTTACTCAATCAGACAAGAAGGGCAGAATATATCTTTTGAAAGAAGAAGACGATATAAACGCTAAATTGGCCAGTCTCACAAGCCATGAAGCTTAAGAGGATAAGGATAAGGAAGTTGTTTGCAGTATTTGTGCTTGCAACATCCATACAACTGAAAATTATCCAACAATACCTACTTTTCAAGAAATATTGAATGAGTAGTCTAATGCCGTAGACAACTACCAAAGGCCTTTCAAAGGAACCTCCTCAAATACATACAACTCCAGCTGGAAAAATCATCCAAATTTCAGTTGGAGGAATGGACAATCTGTTACACCTTAAGGTATCCTTAAACATTTCCTGGATTAAAGGAAACATCAAGAGGACCCAGTTTTAAAACATATTCAAGACCAAGAGCTACTCAATCAAAATACGGCACAAGCATTCCAGGATATCAAATCAGCATTAGGAACACTTGCGTCATCTATTCAAAAGATAAAGTCACACTTAACAATTGGGGAGAAAGGGATGCTTCCAGCCTAACCTCTCCCAAATCTGAAACCACAATATGAGATTAGTGGCTCAAGCTCTTCAAATCAAATGAAGTAAGCCAAGTCTATCACCACTCTTAGGAGTGGGAAAATAATTGACAAATCTATTCCGGTAAAGGATGAAAAGTCCAAGTATCCGAAAATAGATGAAACTGATAGACCTAGCAACACTCTACATGAGTTAGAACCGAAACTTCAAAGCAAACCAATTGCATCATTCCCCCAATGGTTGATGGCACCAAAACCTCTATTTAAGTCTCAGGACATTCTAGAGGTGCTTAAACAAGTGAAGGTCAGCATTCCTCTACTCGATGTCGTTAAATAAATACCTTCATATGTCAAATTTCTGAAAGATCTATACATGACCAAAAGACGGCAAAACATCTAAAAGAAAATTTTTTTACAGAAAAAGTAAGTGTCATCCTAAAGAAAGATGTGACATAGAAATGCGAAGATCCCTGTAGCCCAACCATCGCTTGTGTAATCAGGAATTACCGGATTGAGCAAGCACTTCTTGACTTAGGAGTGAGCATAAATCTAATCCCTTACTCGATCTACCAACAACTGGGTCTAGATGAATTAAAACCCAACCAGGCCATATTACAACTTGTCGATCGCTCAATTCGTGTATTGAGAGGAATAATTGAGGATTAGTTAGTCCAGGTTGACAAATTCTACTACCTAATAGATTTTATCATCCTGGATACTCAACCCATCATATGAGCACTCAAATTCCCATCATTCTTGATCTCTCATTCCTTGCTACATCAAATGCAATAATTAATTGTAGGAGTGGAGTCATGAATTTATCTTTCAGAAATATGACATTGGAGCTTAATATTTTTTTTAACATGAGCAAACAGGCCGAGGATGATGACGATTCTCATGACATTAACATGATTGATTCTTTCATGTAAGATAGAGCTCTTTTGACTCTATACTCTGACCCTCTAGAGACATGCCTGGCCCACTCTCATGATTTAGATGATGGTACAATTAAGGAGATGGGAACCATGCTTGATATCATGCTGGCACTTGAAGTTAACCGGTGGAGGCCATAATTTGAAGAATTACCTCAAACTTATGTAGTGCCTCTACCATCTAACCTCAAAGCACCAAAGCTTGACCTAAAACCTTTACCCTCTGATTTAAAATGTCTATTTAGGTCAAGATGAGACATCCGGTGGTGATTTCTTCCAGCCTTGAGCAAGAACAGGAGAGTATGATTATCTCTACTCTCATTAAACATAAAGGAGACCTTGGATGGTCGATTACAGACCTCAAGGGAATTGACCCTTTGATTTGTGCTCACTGTATTCATCTTGAGGATAATGCAAAGACCTCTCAACAACCAAAGGAAGTGGTTAAGGCTGAGGTACTTAAACTATTGGTGTAGCTACCATATATCTTATATCCGATAGTCAATGGGTGAGTCCAACTCAGGTAATTCCCAAGAAGTCTAGGATCACCATTGTAGTCAATGCCGATGATGAACTCGTGCCAACTAGAGTCACTACTGGTTAGAGAATGTATATTGACTACAGGAAATTGAATACCATCATGAGGAAGGACCACTTTCCTTTGACCTTCATTAATCAAATCTTGGAAAGGCTAGCTGGTCACTCATACTATTGAATCCTTGATGGGTATTTGGGCTATAACTAGATAGTGATAGCCCTTGGAGATTAGGAAAAGACCACATTCCAATGTCCCTTTGGCACATTTGCGTATCGAAGGATGTCATTCGGACTATGTTATGCTCCCACCACTTTTCAGCAATGCATGTTGAGTATTTTCTCTGACATGATGGGGTAATATTTAGAGGTCTTCATGGACGACTTCTCTATCTTTGGTCCATCCTTCAACGAATTTTTAGAAAATATGAAAAATGTGTTGAAGCGATGTGAAGAAAATAATTTGGTACTAAATTGGGAGAAATGTCATTTCATGGTTCGCAAGGGAATTGTTATTAGACATATCATTTCGTCTAAGGCAATTGAGGTAGATAAGGAAAAAATTGATCTTATCTCTAACCTACCTCTACTTAAGAGCATACGAGACATGCCATCCTTCTTAGGACACAGGATTTTACAAACATTCATAAAGGACTTTAGTCACCTCTCTCATCCTTTATGTAATCTACTACGAGTGGACTGAGCAATTCTAAGAAGTTTTCTCTAAGCTCAAGGGCATGTTGACTACTTCACCTATTATGCAACCACCCGACTGGAGCATTCATTTTAAAATCATGTGTGATGCTTCTAAGTATGCTATTGGGGTAGTGTTAGGACAAAGAAAATAAAAGAAGCCCTACGTTATTCATTATGCAAGTAGAACTTTAAATCCTGCCCAAGTAAATTACTTTATTAAGGAAAATGAACTCTTAGTCGTGGTATTCACTTTTGACAAATTTAGATCTTACTTGATTGGATCTAAGATCATTATCTACACTGATCACGCGCTGCTCAAGTACCTTCTTTCTAAGAACGATGTTAAGCCCTGCTTGATAAGATGAACCTCCTACTCTAGGAATTTGATTTGAAAATAAAAGATAAAAAGGGAGTAAAAACGTACTGGCTAACCATCTTCGAGACTTGACCTCTCTGATTCCCTTAAGATGGCTCCTATAAATGACATGTTCCTTGACGAACAATTATTTAAGGTCTCCCACTTACCTTGGTTTGCTAATATTATTAATTATCTTACCATAAGTTTCACACCAACACATTAGACTGCGCAAGATAAGAAAAATTCTTCGCCGAGGTACGCAAATTCTTATGGGATAATTCGTATTTATTTAAATATTGTCTAGACCAAATTCTAAGGAGATGTGTGCCAGACAATGAACACTAAAGTGTTATCTCTTTCTATCACTTTCAGGCCTGTGGTGGTCACTTTTCTGCTAAAAAGACCACGACTAAAATTCTGCAGTGCAACTTTTACTGGCCCACTATGTTCAAGGACACTCATGATTTTTACAAAGCTTGTGAGCGTTGCCAAAAGTTGGGAGCATTGTCCCATCAAAATATGATTCCTCTGAACCCCATTCTGATCATTGAAGCATTTGATTGCTCAGGCATCAATTTCATGGGACCATTCCCCCAATCCTTTAGAAATTTGTACATTTTACTATCAGTAGACTATCTCATTAAGTGGGTCGAAGCGATCCTATGCCAGAACAATGACCATCATATAGTCATTAGATTCTTAAAAGAAAACATCCTTTCCCGGTTTGGAACACCTCGGACCATCCTTAGTGATGGTATTTCACACTTCTATAATAGGCCATTTGAGAACTTAATAAAAAAATATGGCATCTCTCATAAGGCGAGCACTCTATACCACCCACAGACAAGTGGGCAAGCTGAGATTTTTAATAGAAGAATTAAATATATTATAAAAAAAATGGTTAACCCTGACCATAAGGATTAGTCAATTTGATTGACTAATACTTTATGGGCTTACTGTACAGCCTTTAAAACTCCCATTGGAATGTCTCCCTTTAGACTAGTTTATGGAAAAGCTTGCCACTTGCCTGTGGAATTGGAACATAAAGCATATTGGGTTGTCAAAAACTTGAACTTCGATTTGGATAACGCTGGCTCGCTGCGTAAATTTCAGTTAAATGAACTCGAGGAAATCCGGAATGACGCATATGAGAACTGAAGAATTTACATGGACAGGATGAAAGTGTTCCATGACAAGAACATCCTTTGAAAATCATTCTTGACTGGTCAAAAGGTCATTTTGTACAATTCTCGGTTACTTCTCTTTCTAGGTAAACTCCGATCTCGATGGATCGGCCCTTTCACTGTTACTAATGCCTATCTGCATGGGGCCATTGAGATAAAGAATCCAAACAATGACAATGCTTTTTAAGTAAATGGACATCAATTAAAGCCATTTGTTGAGAAATTTGATTCAGAAGACATGTTCATGCCTCTGACTGATCCTATATACCAGGACTGATCTCCTAGTCTGATGGAGGTATAGTTAGGTTTATTATTTTTATAGGATTTAGGACTAGGGTATTTTGCTTCCAGTCTATTTGAATTTTTTTTGTGCTAACCCATTTCATGTTGAGATTCATGGAAAAGCTTCAAATTTCATTCCTTTAGGTACTATCTTTCCATCACTACTCCCTTTCTTTTCATTGACTCATGTGCATTACATGCTTACTTCTTTTACATTGAGGACAATGTAGATTTCAGGTTGGGGGTGTGGATTAGGTAAACTAATTAGTATTTTCTTCGTTTTGAGCAAAATTATGAAATTTTTTGAGTTTTTCAAAATAAAAAACTTGTTTGGAAAGCAATAGTTGTGTGCTTAAGGATGCTTTGAGTATGATGATGGGACAGAGATTGAATTTTTGAATTGTTGGAGTTTGATTAACTAAGTAATCTATCTCCTAAGTTCTTGCACTCAATGAATTAAGAGGAAATTCGAATATCATGTTAATATAAACCATAAGACACATTAAATTTTCTTTCGGAGAGTATGCTAGAATTTTTTATTGTTAATATGTGAATCATTGATAGATGTTGAAGGATCAAGTCTCGAAAATTTTATCCACCTTAAAAAATGAAAAACCAGTTAAAAAATAGGAGATCGACAAAAAGGTCATGAAAAGAATAAAGAATGACAATGTCTTAGAAGGGAATGAAAAATGTCTCTGAAAATAATGTAAAAATCTAAAAAATAATGAATAAGAGTAACCGTCGATATAAAATCAAAAACTAAAAAAAGGAGAAGGGGATAAGTTCAGAATCAGTACTCAAAATTTTAAACTACTCTTCATATGATGAACGTGGCTAACATTTTGAAATGATAGTATTCTTTTCATGGAGCAATTGAAAAACTTCAATTAGTCGATGAAGAACTTATTTGATTGATTGCTTATATGATTCGGCTCTAGCTTTCAAAATCCCACTTTCTTACCTTAATTCTACTCAGCCATACTTGATTGTACGAAAGATTATTTTCTGAAAAAGGGTTTTAAGCTTGAGATTGAAGATTATTTCATGCAATTTTTGCTCGGGACTAGCAAAATGCTGGTTGGGGAGTGTGTCGAGGTCAAATATTGCATATTTTACCCCATTTATATCTCGGTTTTATAAACATGATAAAGCTTAATGGTATATTGTATACATGTTTGCGTTGCAAGGTGAGTTTAAGAGCTTGGATTGAAAAGAGTGTTAAAAGTATGGATTTGATGCTCAAGAAACACCAAGGCAAAGAACAGATCTTTGGAAACCAAGATTGAATATTTCAAGACCCCAAGATCCAAGAAAATCAAGTGGAGAAGGAAGGAAGTCGGAAGACCAAAGTGTTGAAATTCGCTTCATTATTTGTGTCATCGACCACTGTTCGATGACATCAAAGCCACGGTTCGATGACATCGAATTTTTACATGAAAATCAAGCTGGTTGATGGACATATTGGATGTAATTATCAATGAAATGAAGTTATTTTTGATGACTCAAAATAGATGCTCGATGACATCGAAAGTTGTTCGATGGCATTCGAATTTATTGAAGAATTTGAAGCAACTCGCTGGACTGTTTTAAACACATTCTCAATGGATCGAAGACCCTTCGATGGCATCGAAGGACTTCTCGATGTCATTAAATGTGTTACGCAGAGTTGCGCGGACTGCATAAATTGAGGCAATTTTACGATTTTACTTGGAGTAAGCTATAAATATGGGTTTCCTACGGACTTTTTGAGATATCTAGGGTTTGGAGGAGTAAAGGGAAGGGTTGGAGCCATCATCCCAGAGTTCTTTCTTCCTTTCTTCTAAGTTTTTAATGTTTTCTATTAGGCTTTTGATTCCAATCATGTCTATAGTTGGCTAAACATCTTATGTAGGTCTAAGAGGTAAAGCTTGTAGCATTTTTTAGGATGTTTTTCTTATTTAATTCCTATTCTTGTTGAACCGCTTTGATTCTAATTTGATATTTAAGGAATACTTTCAGTTTTTAATGGTTTGTTGGGACTCAAATTACAATAGATCTACAATAGCTTTGAGTATCTTCTTTTCCTATTTTCAGATTGTGAAATTAGGAAATCCTGTTGTTCACCATCATCCCTTAGGCATGGTTGGATGATGAAATCCCTTCTAATCTTCATAATTCTCTTATGATTGATTGTGGGATTGGTATGTCCTATTGTTTACCATTGTCTCCTGGGCATGTCTAGGTGATGGAATCACTTTTAATTCTCATAACTCTTATATATTGATAATTGGATCTATGAGAAATTCAAAGATCTGACAATCTCTTATTTCCAATTGGATAGGATAGGACTCCAATTCCAATTGCGTTCCTTGAATCAGATAAGGAAACATCCTAATAGCTGCGAGTGGATCCTTGGCACCCTAGTTCCCACCTTTAAATTCACAAGTTTTAATCACTTTATTCACAATTAATTTCTCTACAATTTTAGATTTAGATTCACATCTTCTTCTAGTTCTACTTCTAGTTGCTTTCAGATTACACACAAGATTAGTCCATGTGGATTCGACATCAGTCTTACCGAGATTATTACTACATCGTGACCTTATACTTAGGGTTGTGAACACCTTGTTAGTTTGTAAAATTCACCATAGAGTTCCTCCTATCGTAGGTTACGCTTTCTATGCGGTAGACCAGTTAGATTTTCCCCACAATAGCTTCATTAAAACCATAGATCATACATACGTTTGGATCAAAATTGGTCCAAAAGTTTAGGCCTATTTTGTAATTAAACCTATCTCCGATTAGGTCATTAGCTGCACCTACCCAACCCTAGGGCTATGATAATACCAAAAGACTTTTTCATATAAATGCTTTTTTTTGTTATGGCTAAAAAATCTCTTATTTTTTAAATTATTTTTATAGAATCACCTACCTTTTAAACCGTTAGTTATAAAAAAATGTTTGCCCCTAGTTTTGAAATTGGTTTTAGTTATTGTAAGCTATTTCGATAGAAGTGCTTACCTTTTGGCACCATTAGTAACAAAAAAATGTCTGTTGCTAGCCTTGCAATAGGTTTGACCTTAATATTTTTATATTGGTGAAAACAATTTCATCGGGTTTAAACCCACTATCTTCAACACCAGCCACAACCTGTGATGTAGGTGGGGCCTATCATGATAAGTTTACACAATCTATTTCGTTCATTTGTTCCACCAACTCATGTTAGGAGGTGGGCACAAAAATGAAACAGAGCCAAAACTCAAAATGAGCCACATGGAAGGAAACGATGGAAGGGAACTGACTACTGTTGAAACTTTCTCAGGCCCATGTGTTCTTTATATGTCATCTAGACCTGTCATGAGGTCATTGTCACTGCAATAAACTAAAAGGAAAAGATAGTAGTATGAGTTAAAACTTTGTGGGTCCATTAATGTCCCATGCGTTTTTGAACGGTGGGCCTTCGCTCTCTACTATTTCATTTTATGTGGCCCTTTTGAGTTTTAGAATACCTTGTTTTTTGGTTCACTTTTTAAAATGATATGGTGACATTAGTGGATGGGGTGGAATTTGCATAAACATCATGGTGAGCCCTAAGTGTTTGAAGGGTGGCCACTCATTCTCCATTGTTTCTATCATGTGGCCCACTTGTGTTTTGGATCTACCTTTAAAATGATATAGTGAAACTAATAGACATAGTGAATTTTCTCACAGACATAACGGTGACCCTTATGATAATTTCAATGGTTGGCCTTCAATAACCATTAACACGTGGTCGACCCGAGTTTTGGATCCAGATCATTTTTCAGGCCACCCTAAAATGATCTCATGAAACCAGTGGAGGGGTGATTTATCACAAACATCACGGTCGGCCTCACAATTTTTTCAATGGTGGGGTCATCACCCAAATACCAAATATAAATAATCAATTTAGAGGTGCGGGTTTGTCACTCAAAACTAAATTAATATAAAGAAAATGACATGTCGAACAATTCCATTCACACCCAGGTCATTTGAACAGTATTCTAGCAAGCAACCATCAGACAGGTATTTGATAGGGTTTGTTCGAACAACAAGCTGTCAGCTCCATCAATGCCCACTAGTCACTACAGGAGTCTCGTCATCCCAACATAGGTCGACAGCTTAAATATAATGTCCCATGTCACCATGCTCAACTCATGAGTCTTTGTGGGATCGTAACTGAAAGGACGAGCTATAGATGTCCTAGAGGGGGGCGAATAGGACAATGTCAAATAATTCAATACAATGTAGAATAATGAATCAATTAAATATAATATTATAAAGTATTAAATCCTTAATACTAAATAGTTCATAGGACAACCTTACACCTAAAAGATTTAGGTAGGATAACCTTATTTTATGACATCTTTAAACTTAAAGTATCAAACTAATTGCAAAGAGTAAGAAAAGCACAATAGCACAATATAATATCCAATTACCACAATCCACAAAAGAATTATAGTGGTTCAGTGCGTCAATGCAACCTACTCCACTCCTCAAATTACTAACCTCACAATTTTGGCTTTCACTATTTTAAGGTTTTTCAGGGTTACCTTAACAATCTTATACAGTTATTACGATTTCCATGGGCTATCACAATCAAACCCACTTTGTGATTTTATGGGGTCACCACAAACAAACTTTCTGAGATTTTTGGGCTATCTCAGAAAAACCCAAACTGAAATAAAACAAAAGACAATACTTATCTTCGATTTGACAAGTCGAAATCGTAGCTATAGCTTAAGTGCAACGATCTTCTTATTGGGATATTGATGAAGCCGACATATGAGTTTAACCTAAAAAGATGCAAAGGGATCTAATAGATTTTCAATTAAATGAATGAAATCCTATTGCTGCAGATTCAATTCTCCTTCTTCTCAAAGTAGAGTATGGATTACTCTTATCAAAACAATTTAATCTAACTTTGAAAAGGAGAATAGAATAAGCTAATAATAAAATATAAATTACAATACATAGCTTAAGGAGGCTTGAAGGATCTTTCTCTACAACATAATAAAAGAAAATGAATTTTCATGATTTAGAATGTAAGAAAAAGCCTCTATTTATATCCAAGAATCTAGGTAGTTCGGTTAGCCCAAGATTCAGTTTGGCTGGCCGAACTCCAAAGATTAATTTCTACTCAAAATCTAAAAATCATGGGATAAAATCTTTCAAATTTCGGCTGGCCTAAGCCCAGGTTTGGCTGGCTAAGCCCAGTTCGGCTGACCTAAGATCAAGTTCGACTGGCCTAACTGGTTTGGATTCTGAATATGTTCCATTGCTAGAAACTTGACCGAACTACCTTGGGCTGGCCAAAGTCAGGTTCGGCTGGCCAAACCCCACCTTGAGCTGCCTAAACCTACCGCAAAAAAAAAAATCTTATGAGATAATTTTGTTCGAATTTTATAAGGTTAGTCCAAGTAGTTAAGCTGGCCGAACCAGACATCGGGCTAGCCTAATTAGTGTGTATTTAACATAAAATGAGATTCAAAATATGCATGAATGAAATACACCTAACCTATGGTCCAACTAGGTTTATACCACCTGTTGGTTGACTCATACGAAGTGTGCCAAACTTCGAATCATGAATGATCTTGCATTAAGATGTTGAATCTTTTTTTCAGGTACTTGATCGAGTTGATAGCTTGTCTTCAGTTGAGCTTGCAATCGTAACCGGATTACGAAATTTGACAAACTAATATGTGCTTTAAGTATAATCACTTATAGTAACACACTAATGATTATGAGTAAACTCATTTAAATCGTAATAAAGGTATTCCAGATTCCATAGGGTGTATATTCAACTGTAAGCATAGGAACAATCAGTCTTGCATTAGACTGATCCAAACGACTATAGAGAATCCCTAACAAAATCAGCATCGAGTGGAAGGCATCCCACGTAGTTTTGACTACTATCAGTCATTCGAGTTCAACCTCGGTCAATTAAACAAGCCTGGGGTGGTTGACCCAAGATAGGCCACCCACTTAAATAATTTGTAACACTTAATCCACCACAATAATTTATATTATCAAATACATAATCATAAAAATGAAGCAAATTTAATACCACAATAGGTTATAACAATTGAACACATGTATGAATCAGTACAATCCAACCTACCTCAATAAAATATAATTTATATCAACACATAATAATTCAGCACCAGTACAAATCAGTATAATTCAACCTACATCAACACAATCTGATATATATCAACATTTCTTAATATTCAACACTGAAGAGTTCTATTATTAGGAATTTCATATCATTCAAACATTTTCATCAAGTGTGTTATAAACCAAATAGCAATCAGACACATTTAATAGTATAAAATACCATGTAAAAGTTTGAGGGGAGATATTTACCTTAAAGTCAAAAAATTTCGATTCGAATGCGACCCTAACGTCAAAAATTTAGATAGAACACTCCAAACCAAAATTTACCAACAATCTCATCGTTAGTAACTTAAATTATAGTGTAATTATACTTTAATTAAGGGTTAATGGTTTTACTTAACTTGATTTAAGAAAACCCCAACTTGATTCAACGAGTCGGGGCTCGAAATTGGTGTATAACGGCATTCACATGAGGTCATGCCTAAATACGACTCCTGCAATAGCTTGAGTCACTCTTAATCGATCATTGGAACCCCAAGTCCTAGCATGAACAAACCCAAGGTTAAGGGTTTAAATTATAAACCAATATCAAGGGAAACTTGTTAGCAGCTAAAAATTATAATTAGATTGTGAAATCGAAGGTTAGATGCAAGTCTTACCTCTGATTGCGAGCAAGGGTGATTCGGTAGCTCTAAAGGTTTTCATCAAGAGAAATCCAACAAAAGCAATACTTAGAACCCTTCTCTCTCTCTCTCATTCTCTTCCTCTTTTTGTAACGCCCCAAATTTCGAGGGTCGAGAAAAGTTCTACTCCCGAGATCCAACGCATTACTTACGCAACATGTATAATGATGTTTAGATGTCATCCATAGGAATGCATTAAACATGAGTGGGATTATACTAAAACAGCATTCCTACTCCAGAGATAATGTAATTAACCAACACAAGTCTGAAGCACAAGTATAAAAATATGAAAGTATTTCACAAACTCCAAAGTATGAATATGTAACCGGGCTGAACATATACATGTATCGTTTCATAATAGACAAAATATCAAAATGTAAAGTGTTCAACTAATCCATAAGTCCCTGAAATCCCACCAAATCTGAAATTGCAGTGAAGACTGCTTTAGTTGAAGTAGGAATAGGTCAGTATATCCTAGAGGGGGGTGAATAGGACTTTTTAAAATTTTTATAAATTATTAAAGATCCTTATCACACTAATCCTATCACAGAGTATTGATTAGGATTACTCAACCTTAACTCTACTAGCTTCCAAGCCTGATAGAGGATCCAATCACAAACTATTTAAAAAACAAACAATGTATAGATGAGATTGTGATGGATATGACTGTGTGCATAGGATGTGATCATATATAAAGACATTCAAGGCAATCACATAAATGAAAGATAATATCAAACTCAAACACAGTTATTTTATAGTGGTTCGACGACTTGTCTACTCCACTCTCGGCTTCCACACTCAACCCTTGAGTGACCGAATTTCACTAAGGAGGTTTCCCATGGTTCACCTCAAACCTAAGGTTTTAAATCAGGTTCACCTTCAACCTTTACAGAGGTTTCTACTCGGTTCACCTCAAACTCTGGAGTTTTACTGGCGTACTCCTAACCAGATGTTTATTCCCACACAGGATAAGGGTCCACACAATGCACCCTGAGATTTCTACTCGGTTCACCTCTAACCCTGGAGTTTTGCTGGCGTACTCCTAACCAGATGTTTATGCTCTCCATAGAGCAAGGGTCCACATAACGCACCCCGCACGTATACTCCCGTCGGAGGCCTCCTTCGAGGACTTCAAATGGTGAGCAACACTTAAAACCCAATCCTAAAAAGGAATGATCGCAAGTGTCCTCTATACTCTTAGTACTTACAGATAAGTTGATGATGAAGACCTTCTACTTGTTGATGAAGAGTCTTCAACTCCCTTGATCCGCAACATGAAGATGTATATATGCTAGGCTTAGGTTGGGTCAAGGTTATGATGGACTACCACTCTCTAAAGGTTTTCCTATAAGGAAGATAGAGAGGTTCCCATCATTTATGCATTCAAGGCATCCCAGCTTAATGATATGTCATTAAAGCAGTAGCTGAAGGATCCTTGAATGCGGAAGTTCATTCCCCAATCCACTCTATAAGATATCAATGATGAGGGTAGATTGGAGGATGAACTTTTCGAGAGAAAGGGCTTAGGTAAATGATAGGAAGGTTAAAACACTCTAAAGCACTCTCTTCTTTCTCTACCAGCAATGAAGACAACTCTCTCTATTTATAGGCAAAAGGTTCCAACGGATATAAACGGTCATATTTATGACAGAGTTCGATATTATCGAGTAGTCGTCGATATGATCGAGCGTATACTCTCGATTGTATCGGCCGACCTCTCGATGATAAGAACTCAATTGTCATTTCACTTTTGGAAACCTTCTGCCAACTGGTCGATGGGATCGAGACACACATCGATGATATCAGATTTCGAACTCCAATTCCATCGAGTGATGGTTCGATCTATCGACAGGTGAAAAATAAGAGAGAAGTCTTGAAGAATTTCAGGATCACAGATATGATCGGGGAACCAGTCAATGTCATCGGAATTTGTACATCAATTATATCGGCGACCTTTCGATGGGATCGATAAATCGTATAGATTTTACATGTAAGCTTACTGGACGAATTATGTCCTGACTCAATCCAATCGACTTGGTCTCGATATGATCGATATATGAATATCGATTTATTGACAGGCACCCCAATCAACATTAAAAGCAACCTGAAATTCATGCTGGAGAGAACATGTGCCCCACAGTCGATATGATCGACTGACTCCCGATATGATCGATATTTGAGTTCAGATTGAATCGGACAGTCATCGATATATCGAAGCAATTGATAGTTTTCTTTAGAAAAACAGGGGCGCCGGAAGCAGTCTGTCGATACGATCGATCCACTTCAGATATGATCGATTTTTGAATATCGATGATATCGACTCGAAGGTCGATATATCGATAAATCGTCCAGAAGATTGTTTGATTGCTGGACGCTTTTTTTCCTCACTCGATTGTATCAATTGATATGCCGAGGACATCGACAGAGCTGGTCGATCATATCGAAAGGGAAATCGATATAATCGATAGTGTACGAAAAACTTAGAAAATTTTCTTTTGGATAAAAAATTTTCTTACACATAAACCCTAAGATGTTCTAGTTCTTTTTAAGGGTTTAATCACCTGGTGTTTTGGGACATGGGATGTGAGGCTATGATTTACCTTTTGGTGAACTTCTATACATTCAGATGAGGCAGATGCTTGACTTGATCTTCTTATTAGGTGCTGTCGTCCGACTAACTCAATATACAACATAATTGACAAACCAGGGCACGTAATAGGTGCACTTTCAAAATCAGCATGAGGTCTACATAGACGCGCCTGAGAGCCAAATGGAGGAGAATTCTTCCTCCTCGCCTATGAAGTCCAACTCTGCTACATAGACTTCCCCATCACCTGCATCTATAACAAAGTTTGGTTGGTGTTTTAAAACACTATCCTAGATGGGAATGAATAGCTAATTCAGTGAAACTATAAAGCAAAGGTTAACATGTTATCAAGTCAATCAAGCAGTAATGATAAAGAAATACATCAATCACTTCCTAATAACTCTTGTTAATGCAGGAATGGAGTGCATAATGATGCATGCCCTCGCATGAAGCTCCCTCAAAGCAACTCCATCAACCATTCACGCATGACAAACTCCCTAAACGTGAAATTTCCTCGCTAAAGCACATGCAATGCGGTGCATGGTCGTGTTAGCCAAGTACTTAATTAGGCTTGTTCATACAGTAGATTTAGAAAGCTAAGGTACCTCCCTTTATATCATTTACCCAAACCGAAAGATCCATCTACGGTCGTCAATCCTAGTTAAGCACCTACAATAGAAAAGTTGTAGGACATCACCCCTAATGAAAAGCAGTTGATAGGAAAATTCAAGAGTTTATACTTACGGTCACTACGGGGAGGCTTGTCACCTCAGTGCAGGACGACAGCTCGAATATAGTGTCTTATATACCACCATATTCGACGCAAGAGTTTAGGTTGCTCACTGGTCACTACGGGGAGGCTCATCAGCCCAACGTAAGCCAACAACTCGACCACAGTGTCCCATACCACCATGCCCAGCTCATGAGTCTTAGCAGATCATCATACCATAGTTTAAGCGGGTCTATACATTGGTAAGTGGTACCTTAGATTCAAGCAATGATGTCCATACATGGTAAACACACAATAGGCCCATCGGTTTATTAGATAAGTTTGATTGGTATGGGCACACACCGAATTAATCGACATGGAGCATGTAAGCACTCCCCGTGGCTTAACCAGTGTCAACAATCGTCGTACGACCCAAATTCACCGAATGTATCAAATGTGGCAAGACTAACTCGACCACTCAATGAGAATCATTACCGATTGCCTGGACTACATTGTAGTCCCAATCTTACTCATATGTAGCATGTAAATATATGTGAAAATCATATCAACATTTGATAAACAATTCAAATCAATATCACATGTAAGCATTTCATTAAGCATATTGAACATGTTGCCAAACATTGCATTTTATTCATAAATTTGTATAGTCTAAATTAAGATTTCATGAAGGAAATTATACATATAAATAAGGTAATTGAGAATCCTATTTCAATACCCTTATTAAATATAATTCATCAACAATTTTCCATTCGGACATTTTATCAAACACTTAGACTACACATAACTAATTACATAGACTAGATTAGTTACGACATGAACTACGACAATTCATTACACAAAGAGATCGTGATACACACAATAAACATGAATCCTAGATTTATAGTCATGACAAGCATAAATCACAATTTCATATTCATTCAAATATTTTAACAAACACATGGAATGCATCATATATTAGACATAGTTCACACATGTATAATTTATCGAAAATGTCGTAACTAAGATCATATATCAGTAATCAAGTCGGACATAAATCATTGCTGATATTGAAAGCCTTAAAAACCATAGCCTAAACAATTATAGTCTGCACCTTTCGTTGGAATACTAGATTCAGACGCGGTTCAAACACTAGGTTCCCTAAAATGGAACGTCGGGCACCTAAACAATGAAATAGGTTATCTATTTCATCGATTACTCTATTTGGATCTTTAAATCAAGATTAAAGTTAGGATTTCTTACCTAAATCGTACCTGAGATGGATTGTGTAGTGAAACAGGGGAGGTGATTCAACACGTGGAGTAGCGGGAAAGAATCACAGAACGATCTCCCTATTTCTCTCTTCTCTCCTTACTCTTTTCTCTTCTTTTCTCTCTTCTCTCTCTCTCAAGGTTAGAGAAATTCATCTAGAACAGAAATGGGGTGGTTTAAGGGCTTTATATAGGCCCAGAACTGATGCAAATGGCCCCAAGGCCATGGTATACTTGGTTTCTATCCAAAGGGAAACTATTTTTGACAAACATGACCCATAGGAAGGTCCACAACTCACATATGCCGCAGGGTAAGTTCCTTGACAATGGATCTATTCTATGATGTGAATTTTGGTGCGGTCGGATTAGCTGATCAACCATAGAGGAAACGTGTTAGATCAATGGTCGTACTTACTCGATCGAGGCCACAAGTATATGGATATGTGCAGGAAAATTTTCTTTCCCCATGGATGAAGTTTGGTCAGAAACAGATGGTTTGAAATCCTCAATTTCGTGCGTGAGCGAATGACCCAATTCACTTAAGTTCCAATATATTTTCTAAAGATATTCACATTTCTCACACACTTCACTCAGGGCTCAAGTTTTGCATTTCTGGATAGTATCTGGTCTCGATTCCCATGATGGTTTTTAAGCCCAATAGGACGGACATAATCCTATAGTTTTACGGTCATTGAACCTTTGACGTGCAGTCTAGGTCCGATACGGAGTTTCAATGTACTCCCGAGAGCGATAGGCTCTTAGGATTTCTCCTAAGTTTTTAAGGGATATTGAGTCAATGGTATTAATGGTTTTAGCTCTTACTATTTCTGAAAATTATGGCTTTAGTTAAATCTACCAATTATTTAGTTTAGTACTTAACTAAATTTTGCCCTAATTATGAAAGAATAAGGTCCTAGGGTAGTCTATGTCCTTTTTTGGTATTTTTAGTTAGTAAATTATTTTAATTATTTTTTTATAGTTCATTATCAAGTTTAATTTATTCCCACCAAATTTCATTAAATTTTGTGTTCTAGAAAAATTCTGGAAGTAGTAGCTGTACGAACTAATAATTTTTGGACAGTTGTCACATCAACATAAATTTAACTATATTAAAATTTTTATTTTATTTTTTACTTATTTTTATATAAAACTATACTTATCATGCTTAAATTTGGCTATTGAATCACCTAAATCGGAGTTATATTGAGGTAGATATGACTTTTTAAAGTCGATTGAAAAATGTATAAAATTATAACAAGGGTCCACCAAAATTTGGTACACCGGCGGCACGCCGCCAACCGGGAAGTGGCGTCGCGGCCCTCTGGTGGTCGTGGTGGTGGTCCTGCCACCCAATATTTGAAATGAGCGTATCTTACAAACCGGAATGAGTTTTCGATGTGTAATATTTAATTTTAGGGTAGGAGAAGCTAAGCTATCCAAAAACCTGGTTATTTTGTGAGATTCCATCAGGTTAATGATCTAAAGTCCACTTTATTTATATATTTACTATTTATAGTAAATTTTAGTTTAATTATAGTTCTTCATCCTTTGAGCTTTAGGATTTGTGTCTAATATGAAAGTACTTAGAAAAATTTGAAGAATAAGGTGGTGAAAGGTGAGATCTTTGAAGGAGATGGGTTGAAAAGGGGATTTGAGACTTTGGGATTGAGTTTTGAGAAGTTGATAAGGTGTTATGATATACCCATTGCCCAAGGACGTCTAACTCCAAGTTGGCAAAAATCTGAGACGTTACACTCTCTCTTCTTCACTTTCTCTCTTTCTCCTTTTTCTCTTATTTACTAGGACAAATTCATATGGAAGAGGGGGAGTGAAATAAATGAATATTTATAATGATAGATGTGGTGCAAATGGCCCTAATGCCTCAGTACTTATTATTATAATCCTATGGGAGGTTGTTTCTAGATTTTAAGGTCCATTATAGAGTGTGTAAGTTAATCAAAGCCATATGATAGTTGCCGTAAGTAGTGATCTATGCAAGACTTTGAACGCCCCATAAATTGAATGCACCGATCATGGTTATTATCAAAAGTCAATTCGACGATTATCGATCATCTACCACAGTCGTGGCCATATGGATATGTAACGCCTCAACTTTTCAGAAACCGAGTATATGACCCGTTTTCCAAAAACTCGAGTGTTAACCTAAAAAGAGCCAAATTCCATATATGATCTTCTTCTTTTATCAGAGTTAGCAGATAAGCGTAGAATGGACAAGTCAGCATAAGGAAAATTTGTATTTCGATTTAGAATACACAAGAGGTTTCTCATAATGACTTATACAAACTAATGTCTCCACAAGTACAAATACAAGAATTACAAAACTTATACAAGAGATAATAAAATGCATGTAAATTGGAGCTGCAAGTTCGCACAGCTTCTCTTAGCAAACACAACCATGCATCCCTGGCACTCGTACTTACTCCTCATCAGTCTATACCTGAAAACCACTTAATCCACTTGTGCTACCTGTACGGTTATATATTTGATAGATGAGTGGCCAACTCAGTACGAATTCCCCTCAAGATTATACACTGCCACATTAGGTAAGCATAATTATTAAAAAAAAAAAGGCATTCAAAACAACGCATGATGCAGTCTTTTTAAATGCATGGATGTGTGAATGCACATCGACCTGGGGATGCTCATCCAGTCGGACTTAGGCTCGTCACACATGCAATCATCGACTTGGGAATGATCATCTAATCGGAACTTGGGCTCGTTACGTGAAAATAGGCCGATAGTCGGTGGTCTGGGATCTAGCGAAACGATACCCTGATAAGCCTAGGGCACATGCTACAGTATCCAGAATTAGCCACCCGTCATCACCAGTATGCTATGGATGCATAATTAGTCAAACCATTATTAGTCTAGTTACAATCAGCCATTTTAAATAAGTTCAAGGTCACTACGAGGGCTTATCACCAGTGTAGGCCGACAGCTCGGGCATAGGTCCCATACCACCATCCCTGGTTCATGAGACTACCATCTTAGGATGTTTAATGAAACCTCGTCGACTAGTCGGCAATCATATTCCAACATATGGGGCTTACCATCGCATGGTTGTACAGTATAAAACATCGAACTCGTAGACAAAAATACCAAAACAAGCCACATAGGGCGATATCAAAACAAGCCACATAGGGCGATATCAAAACAAGCCACATATGGCGAATATCAAAATAAGCTACATAGGGCGAGTATCAAAATCATGCGATAAAAGACCATCCTTAAAAACCACTTAGACACAGCAACCCTTAGATGGTAGGCCCACATCAACATTTAATTTAAACCACCATTCAATAATCACTAAGTCGAAGGTCCATTATAAATACTATTAGGCAAGTTACATCTCAAGTATGGGTGTATATCTATAAGTGGGGGTTTTCCACTGATGTACCAGTTTAAGTGTCATAAGCATTCCACAAATAATCCACAAGCCTTAACAAATATACATGATGAACATTAAGGATGTAATATAGCATTCAATTTTTACCAGCTAACACATGTGATTATAAAATGTAGATATCAATTATAAATTAAAATACAAACCATAACTTAAGCTAATGGGAAGATGGAAAGCTCAAGGGGAAGAATCATCACCTTATACTTTGAATCGCTAACTGATGTTGCAAGGAAGCACGTGCACCCTCAGAGTTGAATCCTACCATGGATTGTAAAGTTGTAGATGAGATCAATATTCTACCAAGTGTTTATAGTCAAGATTTATACAACTTAGGGTTTGGGTTACTTTTAGGGTGTTATTACAAAATTAGGACTTCATCCTAGAGTTTAGTTATAGGCTTTAGATTCTAGGATTTAAATCCTGGATTAGTATTATTATTATTATTATTATTATTGTACGATGGATCAAATAATATTCATAGTAGGAGTACTAATCCATTATTAATGATGGCTCTTAGGTTCCTATTTAAATATACCGACATTATCTAATATTCCTATAATGACTAAAATTCTCCTAAATAATGTAAGTAATAATGATAGAATCTTTAGTAATGATAATAATAAGGGCTTACGTTAATAATTATGTTGACAAATATTATACTAATTTCATAAGGAAAATGATAAATATTTTCTAATGCTAATAGTCACATGTCATGCCCTAAACCCGAAAATCAAATTCACAGGAATCTCGATCATTGAATCCAGTGCTGACAGGCTCCGTAATGCTCCATTCTCGGCTCCTGGCAATCATATGCCAAATTCTGATCATGGGATCCTACAAGGAGGATTTTTAGAATAATTTTTTTTTGTAATGGAGCATAACCAAGTCATAAAACAACATCACCACATATCCACTATATCAAAAACTTTAAGTACAATAGGAAAGGGAAATACAAGGTGATCAAAAACTCTAAAATAGCCAGATGCGCACTCCTGCCTCAGCACTGCTGCTGTCCAACGCTACCTGCACGCAACGGTCTTGCATAAGCTTACAAAAGCTTAGAGGGTGGTGTAAGTGTGTGCGCAAGGAAAACACCAAGTGTACAATATCAGAGTAATGCTGAAGTATGCGGTAGTCCATGAATACAATCAACCGTACCAAGGCTATGTGATTCAAGGCATGAATGCTATCGACCATACCAAGGCCATGCGATGACAAACATGAATGCTATCAGCCACACCAATGCAATGCGAGGCCTACATAGCCAAATGTCATATGCAAAATGCAATTTAAGCAAGTCGGTACTCATCAAGTACTCATATCAGTACAGATCCTCTCTGGATATCACCGGGGTCTAGCACACTCCACACTGACTGTCGCCTCCCTAGCCGCGCAGCCCAGTGAGCGGAATAGACCTCACTATCCACCTGATAAGTAGTCGGCCAATACCTACCTCACTCGTTGATAGCAGACTCATTTGCGAGCTGGTCAAACTCAACCTAGCTTATAGCCCCCTTACTCAGGCGGATAAGGCCACACCCCCCTCCCAACCGACTATGAAACAGTGGGAGACGTGGCCTACTGGTATTCGGCACTCAGGCGCTCGTGTATCCACTCAATCCAGACGTTGGAGCAACTTCTGGTACTAAAAAGGTTCTGGGACTTTCACCCAAGGACATTCTAAGTGCCCACAGTGTTAGAACAAAGTATTTTCAGTATCCAATACAGTCATCCATGATGTACCTGTGGAGGCCATGGCCCTGATGTCGCTAGGGCATGCAGTGATCAAGTCACACATATACGAGATGCATGAATCACACCGTCAAATCATGCAGCAATTCAGCGCGTACTGCACGATCATGTGGGGCACTTTGTCTCATAACGAGTCCCGTAAATGGTCTGCCCAATGGCGTATGCTATGATCAGTCACTACTCATATCAAGCATACATGTGATGTGTATGGGCATGAGTCATGGGATTATACTAAGCATGTTATAAAGTAATGGACTACTCTTATGATGCAGATGAGCCTAGACGGTCTATACACAACTGGTATGGGCTTACCAATAGGCCCTAAGGAGAGATACAATGTGGACATTTAACTACATTGTACTTACAATGTGGGCGTCAAACCATCATTGCTCCTAAGGCACGGCCCGCCATAAAACATCATTACACAAACCATGGAGGAATCACACATTGCAATGGACCTTAGGTACCCCCCATTGGGCCTTAAATACAACAAATGGGCCATATCATATGGGCCTTCTAGTTATCAAGTAAGTGGGCCGCATTAATGGGCCTGATGTACATTGCAATGGGCTATAACCTGCGGGCCTTAGAGTACATCACAATGGGCCTTAACCCACGGCCTTGGAATACGTCAAAATGGGCCTAATCCCATGGGCCTTAAATATGTCAAATAGGCCTGATCCCATGGGCCTTATATATGTCAAATGGGCCTGATCCCATGGGCCTTATATATATCAAATAGGCCTGATACTATGGGCCTTATATATATCAAATAGGCCTGATCCTATGGGCCTTATATATGTCATATGGGCCTAATCTCATGGGCCTTATATATGTCAAATGGGCCTAATCCCATGGGCCTTATATGTACACCAAGGTGGGCCTCAATGAATGGCCACAAATAAGTCAACATGGGTCCTATACACATACCAAGGTGGGCCCACTTGAACCATAGATCTGACTCATTTTTAGCTCAAGCCATAATATGAGCTTACAAAATAAATGGACGGTTTAAATGCAACATATGCGTCATGGTGGGGGTCCACATTAAGGTTGGACGGTCTGGATGTAACACATACATCAAGGGTGGGGTCCACTGACTGTCCAGCACTAAGCCAGATGGCTGGACAACGTTGATAAAACACATACATCAATGGGGTCCCACCGTCCAGTGATGTGGACGGTGCGGACGAAACACATATACCATGGTGGGGTTCCACCGTCCACGGTAGTAGACAGAGTCAATGAAACACATACATCACTGTGGGTCCCACGTGGGGCCCACCATCATGTCTATATGCCATCCAATCCGTTAATAAGGCCACACGTACCTGGATTGAAGAGGAAAAATGAATTTCATATTGAATCCAAAACTTCTGTGGCCCATAAAAGGGCTTCAATGGTATATGTCTAATCCCACTATTTTCTACGGTGTGGCCTATTTAAGCTTTGGATGGGCCTGATTTTTGGGTGGGGCCTGCTTCAGGTAGGGGCCCACCATATGGACGGGTTAGATGGCAAATAAACATCAAGGTGGGGCCTATATGAGTGGCTCTTCTCCAATGCTTGGAAAGCCAAGTTCATATTTGTATTTTTTGTCCAGCAATGTCCAGACGCTGGACATTTTTGGGCTTAACAACATATTTAAGGTGGGCCCTATTTAGGTGGGCCACCACATGATGGATGGTGTGAGTACAATACTTATAAGATGGGCCCCACTTTTAGATGGCTTTGGTCAATACATACCAAATGGTGGGGTCCATCCAAGTGGGCCACACGGCCATTACATCACAGACAAAAAAAATATACATGAAAAGAGAGGGAGAGAGGGATAGAGTGGGACACGCGTGTGATGGAGGGACCCCGACACTATGGGCCCTCCGTTTCATGATCTACATCATAAATCAAGTGGGTCACATAACATGTGGGCCCATAAAAATTGAAATCCAATGGTGGAGATCCTTTCTCCATGAAAATCGACAGTCTAGATGACCCATATACAAGCTAGGAAGGTAAACATCATGATGGGGTTCATGGAGAATGGCCCCATCATGGAATGATATTGATGATCAAGATGGGCCATCGGCCACATCCTAGGATCCAAAGTGAGATCCATACCATTGATCGGTAGGCCTCACTTGGCCCATCTTTAAAAAAATAGGAAAAATTAGGTTATGGAAGCACCCACCACTTGATCTTCTTGGTCCGTTGGAAAGTCACTCTCCTTATGCTTCACTTTGATGGTGAAGATGAGAAATTGATGGCTAGGATGAGAGTTACAGGGATGGGAAAGGTGGGTCATACAAGGTCATTTTTTTCCTCTCTTGAAATGGCTTGGACATGCACTCTCTTGCTTGGGATTGTTGCTTGGAAAATGTGAAGGAAAAGAGAGAGGTGTGGTGGTTGTAAGAGAGATGTGAGTGATGGATGTGAGGTGAGTGATGGGTGAGGTGATGGATTGGTTGACTTTTGAGTTTGCTTAACATGTGGAGAAAGGAAGCATGGGTGTTTTGTACTTGACATGAGAGGTGATTGATGGGATTGATTTGACATGTTGTAGAGATTCTCTTGAAATTTGCAACATGCGGTATTTTTCCTCGAACTAAACGCCGAACCACATCTCCCTGCCAGGGTATCGGATCGGTATGCTAGTCGCGGCGTTGGAACCGCAGCGACGGTGCAGTCCCAATGATACAAGTCTCGGATTAAGCTGACTCAAATGTATAGGATACAACTTACGGTCATGCACAAACGTCAATTACAGGTCATAGATTGTTGAAATTTGATGGGAAGGATCGCGGGAGTCGACGGAACAGTACGGTCTAGGATACAGGTCTTACTTCACAACTATCGATAACAAGTCTAGTCATGATAATGGATTCTATGATCTACCATGAATTATGAAATTCTACACTTAGGCCAAACCTAACACACTATCTATACTTAGGGTATTTGTAACGCCCTAAAAATCGAGAGTCGAGCGGAAGCTCAACTCCCAAGTTCCAACGCATCACTTATGCAACATAGATAATAATGTTTAAATGTTGTCCATATTAGTGCATTAAACATGAGTGAAATTATACTAAAATAACATATCATACTCCAAAGATAATTAAGTTAAGCAAGCAGAAGACTGAGATAGGAATATGATGTATAGAAGTGTTTCTCAATTCCTAGAGTATGAGCATGTTACCAGGCTGAACATATACATGTGTTGATCCAAAATTTACAAAATATAAAAATGTAAATGTCTAAATAATCCTTATAGTCCTTATAATCCCATCAATCAGTACATGATCTACATAAACCCGCCTGATAGCTGAATGTAGGAGAATCCTTCCTCCTCGCCTATAAAGTCCAACTCCGCTGTATAGACTTTGCCATCACCCGCATCTAAACCAAAGTCTGGGTGGTGTTTTAAAACACTGTCCCAGGTGGGAATGAGTGGCCAACTCAGTGGTACTATAAGGTAAATGTTAACATGTTATCAATTCAATCAAGCAGTAACGATAAAGCAGTACAACAATCATGTCCTAAGTACTCTTGTTAATGTAGGAATGATATGTTATAATGATGCATGCCTTCACCTGTACTCCCTCAGCGATATCATCTCACGGTCATGCATGTTAAACTCCCACTGTACTCTTCCTCGCCAACGGTACATGCAATGCGGTGCATGGTCGTGTTAGTCAAGTTCTTAATTAAGCTATTTATACAGTAGAGTCGGAAAGCTAAGATACCTACCTTTATACATTTACCCAAACAATGATCTATTTAGGGTCGTCAATCCTAGTTAATCACATACGATAGGCAAGTTAAAAGGTAACATAACCCCTAATGAAAAGCAGTGAATAGGCAAGTTCAAAAGTTTATACTCAAGGTCACTCCACCAATGCCCTACCAACTGGAGCGTTATCTTCAGAGGGGGTCCAGATCAGACGGTTCACCCCAACCCACGTTGGGACCGCAACCAGGCTGCGCTGGTGTAGCCGACAGCTCAAACACAGTGTCTCATACCACCATGCCTGGCTCACAAGTTTGGGTTACTCACTAGTGACTACAGGGAGACTCGTCACCCCAGCATAGGCCAACAGCTCGACCACAGTATCCTATACCACCATGCCCGACTCATGAGTCGGATCGTGGTATCATGGTTGAAATGGGTTTTCCATTAGTAACTAGTATCTTAGATTCAAGAAGTAGCGTCCATACATGATAAGCACACAATAGGCCAATCAGTTTATTAGACAAGTTCGACCGATACGAGCGTATGGTGAATTAATTGACATGGAGTGCATAGGCACTCCACGTCGCCTAACCACTGTCGACAATCATCGTACGACTCAAATTTATCGAATGCATCAAATGTGGCGAGAATAATTCGGTCACTCAAACAGAAATTATTACCGATTGCATGGGCTACGTAGTATTCCTAATCATACTCAAATGTAGCATGTAGAGACATGTGATAATCATATAGGCACTTAACAAACAATACAAGTACAACACTCATTTAATCATTTTATCAACATATTGAACATGGTCCGAACATTTCAATTCATCCATAAATTGTATAATTGAAATTAAGATTACATGAAGGAAATTATACATATAGATAAGGTAATTGAGAATTCCATCTTAACACCCTTATTAAATATAATTTATCAAACACTATCTCATTCAGACATTTTATCAAACACATAGAACATGTTATTACACATATGCATTTTATACATATATCACGTAGTTAAAATTAAGACTTCATGAAGGAAATTGTACATCTAGATAAGGTAGTTGAGAATCTTATCTCAACGCCCTTAATAAATACAATTCATCGAATAATTTCTCATTCAAACATCTTATCAAACACTTAGACTACACATTACCACATATATGAACTAAATTAGTTATAGCATATATTATGGCAAATCCTTTCACAAAAGAGTTGTCATACATACAACAATCATATATTCTAGGTTAATAGTCATGACAAGCACAAATCATAATAGCGATTTCATTCAAACATTTCAACAAACACATAGAATGCGTTATATATTCACATAGTTCACACATATGTATTATTTATCTAATACATCGTAACTAAGATCATATGGGGGCAAACAAGTCAGACATAAATCATTAACTGACATTGAAAACCTTGAAAACTATAACCTAAACATTTATAGTCCGCACCTTTCGTCGAAAAACACATTTTGAATCCTACGCTTCCGTCTATAGAACAACGGCTACCTAAATCATGAAATAGGTTAGCTATTACATTGATTACCCTATCTAGATTCCTAAATCAATATTAGGGTTAGGATTTCTTACCCAAATCGAAATCGAAATAGGTTGAGTAGCGTTATAGAGAGGTGCATCGATGTGAGGATTTGTGGGAAAAGATCCCAGCAACTATCTCCAAGAATCATTCTTCCTCCCTTCCACTTTTCTCTCATTTCTCTCTCTCTCTCTCTCTCTCTCTCTCTCTCTCTCTCTCTCTCTCTCTCTCTCTCTCTCTCTCGTCTAAGGTTTTTAGGAAATTCGTATGAGGGAGAGAAGGGGTGGTTTAAGGGCTTTATATAGGCTCAAAACTAATGTCAATGGCCCCGGGGCCATGGTATACTTGGGTTATAGCCAAAGGCCGACTATTTCGTGCCAACGGGACTCATCTGGAGGCCTATTTCTCGCCTAAGTCATAGAGTAAATTTCCTGATCATAAATCTAAGCCAATTAAGGTTTCAGTCCGACCGGATTTATAGATGATCGTGGAGGGCCTGTTTTAGTTCAACGGTCATCGTCACTCGATCAAGGCCACAAGTATACCGACATGTGTAGGGAAATTTTCCTGATCCATGGGTGAAGTTTGGTCAAAATTTGACAATCTAAAATCTTCAATTTCACTCGTAAGCGTACGGTCCAATTCACTTAAGTTCTGTTTCACTTTCTAAAGATATTCACGTTTCTCACACACTTCACTCAAGGTTCAAGTTGTACATTTCTAGATACTATTTGGGCTTGATTCCTGCAATGGTTATTAAGCTCAATAACGTGGTCATAATCTTATAGTTTCATGGTAATCAGACTTTCGATGCACGATCCAAGTTCGATACGGAGTTTCAATGTGCTCCCGAGAGCAACTGGGTTTTGAGATCCTAGATTTTTAAATATTGTTGAGTTAGTGATTTTAAAAGTTTTGGGTCTTGTAGTTTTTATAGAAAGTGGTTCAAGCTAAATCCATCAATTATTTAGTTTAGTACTTAACTAAATTTCACCCTAATTTTGACAGAATAAGGTCCTAGGGTAATTCTATGTCCCTTTTTGGTACTTTTAGTTAGTAGATTATTTTAATTATTTTTCTAGTAGTTTTTCATCAAGTCTACTTTATCTCTACCAAATTTTATTAAATTTTTATTATAAAAAAATTCTAAAAATTCTAGAAGTAGCAACTGTCCAAACTAATAATTTTTGGATAGTGTCACATTAACCTAGATTTAACTATATTTAAATTTTTATTATATTTTTCACTTATTTTATATGAAACTAGACTTATCAAGCTTTAATCTGACTTTTGAATCACGTAAATCAAAGTTATAACGAGGGAGATATTACTTTTTGAAGTCGGTCAAAAACTACAGCGAGGGTCCACCAAAATTTAGTGCACCCACGATGCCTCGCGGTCGGCATGATGGCATCACGGTCCACTGGAGAGCCAACTTCAAGGCCTTGTGGTAGGTGCAATGGCATCGCGCTCGCCTGATAGTGGTCCTGCCACTCATTTTCTTAAAACGGGTGTATCTTCCACTCCGGAATGAGTTACGCGACGTGCCATATATGAATTTAGGGTAGGAGAAGCTGATTTATCCAAATAAACTATTTTTTTTGTGAGATTCCATAAATTTAATGGTCAAAAACCTATTTTATTTATATATTTACAATTTATAGTAAATTTTAGTTTAAGTATTTTTCTTCATCATTTAAACTTTAGGATTAGTATCTAATATAAAAGTACTTAGAAAATTTTAAAGAAAAAGGTGGTGAAAGGTGAGATTTTGAGGTAAATGGGTTGAAAGGGGATTTGAGACTTTTGGATTGAGTTTTGAAAAGTCAATAAGGTTTTATGATCGACCCATTGCCTAAGGACATCTAACTCCAGGTTGGCAAAAATCTAAGATGTTACAGTATTGACCTAGAGTTTAAATTACTTAGGTCTAGGATAGATTTTAGGTTTTAAGTGTTAATTGGAGTGTAATTACAACCATTATCATTAACCATATAATTAAGGTTATTTATATGACATTAGTGATCATTGCGATGAAGTAGTATGATCTACTATTAATGATTGTACCTAAGGATGATAAGTAAATTACTAATGTTTAATAATGGTAATTTTATTTGTAATAACTACTATTAGCATGGATAATCTACTAACAGTTAATCATGCTCGAAAATCACAATTATCATCATAATACTAATAATAAAAATGACTCAAAACAATCTATTTTGGAGGAGAAGAGTTGACTCTCCTTGTTGACTCAGTTCGAGCTGCGTCCAGTTGACTTGGCAGTGAGTGCCAAGAAGAGGACAATGTTCCTCTCCTTCTTCTTCTTCCCTTTCTTTTCCTCATTTCTTTCTTCCTTTATTATTTTCCTTTCCTACTGCTGGGAACACAACATGGCCTGAACCAGGTCCAACTCGCACAACTCGACTCAGTGAGTTTCAGCCGAGTCGAGTTGACTTGGGATGACTCCCTCTCCCTCGTTCCTCATTCTCTATCACTCTCTCCTCCTCCCTTATCTTTCTAACTCAGCTAAGGCTCAACTCAACTCGTCAGCGAGTTGAGACAGCGAGTTGAGATAGAGTAGCGCAGTACCTCTGTGAGTCAACTGAGTCAACTCGGTTCGACTCGACATGTGGTGCAACACCACCTCCTCTCTCTTCCATCGTTCCTTCTCTTTCCTCTCTCTCTTCTCTTTCTCCTCCTCACCCCTGCCTGCTACTAGCCTAGGAGCATCTGGACCGACACAACAAGCCCATCTCACAGCATGGACAGTCGGTCGAGGTGGCATAGTGCGACGGCCGCACCACCTCACCCTCACTTCTCTTCTCTCTCTCTCTCTCTGTTTACTTTTCTTTCTTTCTTTCTCTTTCTTGTTCTCCCTGCTGGGATGTCCAGCAGTGAGTCTAGATGGACCAAACCCAGCCTGACTTGGTCTGGCCTCGACTCGGTTCGAGTCAGCAATGTGGTGCAGCTGCACCACGTCAACCCTCTCTCTATTTCTCTTCTCTCTCTCCCTTCCTCTTCCTCATTCTTCTCCCTTTTTCTTTCTTCTTTCCCTTAAACACGGCACCCAGCAGGCTTGCTAGCGTAGCCCGGTTCGGGTCAGACTGGTATGGTGCAGCACGGTAATAGTTGTCATCCCCTGCTTCTCCATTCTTCTACTTTCTTCCTTTCTTCCTTCTTCTCCTCCATTCTCCTCACTGTCTCTCCTTCCCTCTCCTTCTTTCTCAACGATTCAACAACCAGGCTGAACCAATGAGCTCCTTGCCAGGGAAGATGATTTGTCGTTAATGGCATATCTGGATTCGATGGGTATCTCTCCAAAATGGAGTTTCTAGAGGATCATGACCTATCCTAGGAAGCTTGAAGAATGAGAAAAAGGAAGCTATATGGATATTTGGGTGGTGGGTTAGAGCTTAGGGAGGAACGACCATTTTTCTTCCTTTTTTTCTTTTTATTTTTCTTTTATTCACCCAACTGGATCTGCTGGCATTTGAACGACCAAGATTCTCCCCCAAGGGATGGCTAAGATGAAAGGAGGAACAGTTCACGCGAATCACCAAGCTAGTGGTGGAGACAGTTTCCATTTTCAGAAACTTTATGTTTTTGAGCTCACTTATGGCGAGGATTGTGCCCATGCATGCACATCTTAACGTGCAAGATGAGGTGGGTTTTAGTGGGGCCAAAGCCATGGACACGATGAACGGTCTGGATCGACCAGGTGGGTGATCATAGTGGGCCACGGACATCCCAAACGGATGCCCATCCATTAACTGCTAGAAAACAGAGAGAGAGAGAAAGAGAGAGAGTTAAGCTCTCTATTTTGGGCTAGGCATGGGTCAACGCGTGCTGACCGACTAGGTGCATCTGGTGCACAGCGGGTGTGCACTAGTTGTGTACATGTGGCCCATCAAGTGGGGTCCACCATGATGTTTGTGATAAATCCACACTATCCATCCTATTTGGTGGGCCCTGCCATGGCCTTTTACCAAAGGTGGGGCAGATCCAAGGTCCAGGTGGGGCCCACAACTTGATTTGGGTCCCGTTTATGGATTTCTCATTGATTTGTTAGTCGGATCAGTCCGCAATTTAATGTTAACAGTTAAAAGAGTTCAAGGGTCCATTTAAGGCTTTCATCATGTATTATTAACTAACACTAATATTAATATAGATTTACTTGTAATTAAAATAATTAAAAACTCATACATATATAAATATAATTTCTAATATTAACATGCTACTATTTACATTTTATTAATCACATATTTATTAATATATAATTCCTAATATACAATTTCATATTACACATTTGTATGGATTGAAAATTGTACAATATCTCTTTTAAAAATCACATTGTTAAATAATATACCATCTCATTAAAATATCTCAGAATTTTTTTGTATATATGTTTAATATTACATTAATATTTATAATTCAATTATATATTGTAAAATTATTATTCACTATGTTTAGTTAATATAATATTATTTTCATAATATTTTATACACATTAAATATATACATATCACTCTATTAAAATACGATTTTCATGCATTTCTATGTTAAATAGGTTCCCAAAATACATCTGTAGTTTTTTATCTATGTTTGTGTAACGTTTATAATATAATAAATAAAGAAAATATACTCATTAAATATTATTGGAGTGCTAACGGACAAATGGGTTAACATATGGATGGGGACTGTTTTAACAATCAAATTTAAACTAGGATGAACGTGAATGTTTACTTAGGCCTGGCTTGTATTTACACTAAGTTTGGTTATACAGTAACACCCGACTACTGGAAAGTACGGGGTGTTATAGGATATGTGCATGATATTAACCTAGATTAGTGTCCTTAATTTGATCATGATATAACAATCTGAAAGCCACAACTTCGGTAAAGTTAGCACAGGGATAATTTAAAAGTGCCCTGGTTTGTCAATTAGCGTGAGTGTTGAGTTTACTTGAGAAAGAAGCTCCATAGGAAGATCAATCAGTTGTCTGCCTTAACCGGATGTGTGCCAAACTCGCCACAGGTAAATCTAAGCCTCACATCCCATGTCCCAAAATACCAGGTATATAAAACCCTTAAAATCTATTAGAATATCATAGGGTTTTGGGGTTAGAAAACTTTTTTGCAAAAATTAGAACATCTCTAAGTTTTCTAGCTCTATCGATTTATCGATATCAGGTTCGATAAAATCGATGTGTGTTGTCGATGTCCTCGAAAGCTCAATCGATAAAATCGAATGAGGACAAAGTGTTCAACAACCACATATTCATCTGGATGAAATTATTGATGTATCGATACCCCTATCGATATCATCGATATTTGAAAATTGAGTTTATTGAACTAGACTCGATATGATCAACAGCAGAGTATTTTTGTCCCTGTTTTTTATAGAAAAATCATGAAGACCTTCGATATATCGAAGTACACTCGATATCATTGGAATTCAAATCTCGATGATATCGGAAGGCCTTCGATGATATCGGTCTTGGACACAATCTTTCCAGCAACAATTTTTCAAGTGATTTTTATTTCAGATCGAGGGTCACTTGATAGAATTGATATTCAAATATCGATGATATCATGGCTGAATCGATGGCATCGAGAATGGACATAAACTTGTCCAGCAAGCTTACTGGAAAATTCTTTGAATTTATCGATGCATCGACACGATCGTCGATATCATCGACATTCAAATTCCGATGATATCGAGTATCCCTCGATCATATCTTTTGACCTGAAAAATATCAAAGCAAGTCTCTCTCATTTTTCAAATATTAAGGAATCGATCCTTGTATCGATAATATCGGAGTTTGAAACCCGATGACATCGACACGTGTTTCGATGCCCTCGACCAGCTGGCAAGAAGTTTCAAAAGCGTATGAAATTTGAGTTTATGTCATCAAGTAGTCAGTCGATACAATCAAGAGTATATGCTCGATGATATCGATCCTGCTCGATGATATCGAACTCTGTCATAAATGCGACCGTTTTATATCCGTTGGAACTTTTTGCCTATATATAAAGAGCTCGTCATTAGTTGCTGTGAGAGAAAGAAGAGAGTACTTTTGAGTATTTAACCTTAGATCATTTACCCAAAGCCCTTTCTCTCATGGGAGTTCATCCTCTAATCCACCCTCATCATTGATATTCAATAGAGTGGATTGGGGAATGAACTTTCACATTCAAGGATCCTCCAGCTACCACCTTAATGGCAAATCATTAAGCTGGGCTACCTTGAATGCATAGATGATTGGAATCACTCTATATCTTTTATAGAAAAATATTTGAGAGTAAGATTCCATCATAACATTGACCCAACCCATCGCCATACATCGGTATATCTTTTGAGTTGCGGTTCAAGGAAGAAGAAGACTCTTCATCAACAAAGGAGGAGATCTTCAACAGCGAGCTAAAAGGGACTCATCTTCTTATCTGTAAGTTATCATAGTTCAGAGGACCCATGTGATCATTCCTTTGTAGGATTGGGTCTAAGGTGTTTCTCACCCTTGCAAGTTCTCTAGGAGGCCTCCGACGGGAGTGTACGTGGTGGGTATGTAGTGTTGACCCTTGCTATATGAAGAGCATAAACTTTCGGTTAAAGGTGAACTAGTTTAAAATCTTGGGTTAGAGGTGAACCGTGTGAAACCTCCGTTAAGGTCTTGTGGAAGATCCTTGGCCAGTGTGCCTAAAAGTGGGTATGATGTATGGACCCTTGCTCGTGAGAGCATAAACAGTCAGCCTAGGTGTAGATTATAAAGGTTAAAGGTGAACCTGATTTAAAACCTTGGGTTTGGGGTGAACCGTGGGAAACCTCCTTAGTGAAATTCGGTACACGCAAGGGTTGAGTGCGGTTACCAGGAGTGGAGTAGATAAGTAGTTGAACCACTATAAAAATGACTGTGTTTGAGATTGTTATTTTTTTTTTTGTGTGATTTACTTTAATATTTGAATATTTGAATATCTGAGATCACACCTCACACACATACACAGTCATATTCATCATAAACTAGTTTGCATATTTTTCATCTCTTAAATAATTTGTGATTGGATCCTCTACCGAGCTTGGAAGCCAGTAGAGTTACTCTTGAGTAATCCTAATATAGGGTTGGTGTTAGGATTAGTATGATAGGATTTTAAAATATCATAAAATTATTAAAAAGTCTTATTCACCCCCCTTAAGGACATATTGGCATATTCCTACTTCAACTAAAGCGATCTTTACCACAATTTCAATTGGTATCAAAGCGAGTCTCTTTTTAAGGGCTTCACCGCTTAGAGAGTGATCTTGACTGAAGTTGGGAATATGGCCAAAGGAAAGGGCTCATCAGTCTCTAGACCTCTAGTATTTAATGGAACAAATTATGCATACTGGAAGGTTAGAATGCACTAATTTCTGAGATCCTTGGACCATGATGTTTGAGATATAGTTGAAAGAGTATATGTGCCACCTTCTGAACATATAGTACTTTATAATGGTACAACTATCACCAAACTAAAGTGGACAGCAGTCGATAAGGAAAATCAAACTACTGAGGCTAAAGCTATGAATGCTATCTACTGTGCTATGTTACAAAATATTTTTAATTAAATCAGTATGTGTGGGATAACCAAGGAAGCATGGGATTTGTTGGAAACAACCCATGAAGGCACAAGCATTGTAAAGAGATCTAAACTACAACTACTAACCTCATAGTTCGAAAGTCTCAGAATGGAAAAGCATGAGACTTTTATAGAGTTTTTCACAAAGTTGAATATCATCTGCAACTCCATGGGTATATTGAGAGAGAAAGTTCCAGTACCTAAAATCTATAGGAAAATTCTAAGATCCCTACCAGAATGATTTAATCCCAAAGTAACAACGATTGAAAAATGTAGGAATATAGATGAGATGAAAGTAGAAGAACTGGTAGGTTCCCTACAAACTTTCGAACTGCACTTCAAACAAACCCAAAAATTTAAAAATACTGTCGTGAAAACTTCAAAGAAAACAACAAATGAGGACTGTGGAAGTGAAAAAGAAGATGAAGATAAGGAGGTGGCTATGTTGGCGCAACGATTCAAGAAGTTCTTTCAAAAGAATCGTGGTTATCCTTCCAGAGGAAGAAAGGTGGACAACAGACCTTTTGCAGGTAGATTTGGTAAAAAGACCAAAGAACTACAATGTTATGCCTGTCAGAAGTACAGACACCTGTCGATTGAATGCCCAAACAGAAAAACTAAGGGCAAGGCAATGGCTGCCACATGGGATGATACAGAAGAGTCAAATTCAGAATCTAGTGACTCAAAGAGCGGTGGAGATCAGAAATCATTAAAAATTCTTATAGTCTCCACTGCTCCAATCATTCCCATTAAGACTAAGAACGAGGAACCGCAAGCCATTGAATCATTTCTATCTGATAATGAGGAAACAGAGGAAGAAGAAGAGAAACGGGATAAACTACAAGATGCTTACAATCAACTCTATACTCATAACATCCACATCCTGAAAAGACTTGGAATGTTTGAAAATAAAAAAGAATTGTGGCAAAAAGATCTGGACAAAACCTTAGAAATTAATACACATCTAATCAATGATTTACAGCAATATCATTTAGACAATGATAAGTTGGAAAGAGTTAATCTATCCCTAAAAACAGAATCATCAGAGCTTACTAAACAAGTTGAATTACTAAAAGATGAAAATGAGCATCTCCAGAATGAGAATCACACACTCCATTTTAACTTAGAAAAATCCAGAAAATTTGTTGAAATAAACTATAAATTTTCTCAGAGTGGTGAAAAGCTAGAAAAATTGTTAGGTATGGGTAGAAGAGGAAAAGACAAGAATGGCCTAAGGTATGATAAAACTAAAAAGAAAACTGGAAATGCAGCACCATTAACTGAAAAATCAGCTACTTCAAGTAGTAATATGAGAACTACTCCAGTTTGTCATTTATGTGGTGATTTGGACCATTATAAGTTTAAGTGCTTGACACCTAGAAGGACTCCACATAACTCTAGTCAAAATCATATTGATAAATTCAAACCGACGAGAGAAATACAGAATGTTAAAAGTCCATCTAGGAGATTGGTTAAAAGAAATACCCATCCATCACCACCTAGAATGAATGACAGAATGATGGAGTCAGTGGATCAAGTGGGTAAGATAAATGTGAAAAATAAATCTACCACAGTAAGAATTCTATCTCAAAATGGGTAGTGAAAGAAAAGCCGAATTGTCAGATAACTCACTCTATTCATATATCCTGAAATGTTAAGCATGAATGACAAGACTAGGTCATGCATTAAGATCTAGATATTTGCTGAATGATGCAATTTTTCTTAGTTCTTAATAATATATCTGCAGTTCCTCACCTCAATTTTTTGTATAAACATCTTAATGTTTATAATTTTTATTTGTACAATGCTTGTACAGAATTTTGTCGAGTATACTGCTGATACATAGATATACTAATAGTATACATGAAAGATTGTCTGAATGCTGAAAATTGAAAACATTCACCTTTGAGATACCTATCGATACATCGAGTGAACGATTCGATTGCATCGATCGTGAATCGATACCATTGACGATCTCTCGAGAAGCTGAATCATCGGGTCGGTTAGACTTCCCTCTGATCTTTATTAAAAATATCAAAAAGGGTACCCCGAAGTCATCGAAATGATGTTCGATGATATCGACAGTTACTGCTGAATTAAAGATGGAAGAACGGAAAAAGTGACTCACTATTTGATCCCAGAATGGGACTGCAATTTCTCAGAACAGTTTTTTTCTCAAAGAAAAAATGTCTAAAGGAGTATCTCCTCCACAACAGTTCTCAATGGAAAGCAAGAAAGGTAAGAAGAGTGTAACTGCTCCACTTTTCAACTTAAACTTTGTGGCAGAACGAACTGTTCAGTGAAGATGCATTGAACCCTTTAGGATTCTTGGTCTCTTTGAACTAATTGGGTGGGGGAATTTCATGAATTTTGGTGGTGGATTTTAGCATAATCTGGTGCATCAGTTTTTGAGTTTAATCTACAATGTTGAAAATAATCCTCTAATCATTTCAATCACTGTCACAAATCAGACCGAGCACATCACTCCCAGACTAATAAGCCGACTAATTGGGGTAGAAGTCACTAGGATACCTATATCAGAACGAAATATGAATGGTCTTAGTGTATGTGGAGAAGTTACTCATGCACTATGTAATGGTGTTACTATACTAAGAAATGCAAAGAATGCACTTCATGTTAAATACCTCAATCCTGCATACAAAATTCTTCACAGCATTTTTAACACAAATGTCTATCCCTGTGAAGTCTCTGGGAACAAGCTTTCTCCATACATTCTAAATGTTTTGTATGATGTTCATCTTAGTATTCATGTCTGCCTACCCACTCTTATTCTACAAAAATTGATTCGGGTGCCTTCAGATGAATCCATCACTATACTTCCATTCCCATGTCTTGTGACCAAGCTATCACGACAATTTGGGTTGCCTCCTACTAACGATCTCCCACGCCCGTGTACTTGGTTTAATCAAGAAGACATCTGCAATATCGTTGCCAACGCGCCTCGTGGTGGAATCGATTTAAGCTCAGACAAAGGCTATTCTATACATAGCCCCGTCCCTATTGAGAACATTCAGGCTGTCACCAATCGAGACACTATCCAAGATCTGCTTGATGGACAATCCTACATAATGAAACAGCTGAATGACTGTGAAGCCTGTCTATTGGAGATCAAGACCATGCTGGCGACTCTGCAACATGATAAATAACAAATTTTGAATGTCTTACCAGCACAGTAAAGGTTTTTATTGTCTATAGTACGACCAATGCATCACAAACCTGAATTCTCCCTGAAATGCTTAAGACATAAAATATCTTTTTGAATGCCCTTCGCTCATACATAAGTGTGATGCATTACTAACTTATAAAGTTGAAAAGTCTCTTTTTGGTGTAATGACCTCTAAGTAAAGAATACATAGTCGTTGATGGTTTTCTGTTCTACTACTGTTGAACTGGGGCAGTTCGTATTTTATAACATTCTGAACTATGGCTATTATAATTCACATTTTTACTGCCATGATAATGAGTTAAGATCCCCCAGTTTATCTAGTTTCTGATATGGGATGCATGTGATGTTTTTTATGATTATTTTATCTGCTTCTATCACTGCTTTACGTGATCTAATATGCATACATAGTTTTTAAACATGATGTCTACTTAAAACTGCTTTGATCATTATACATCTATACCTTATATATGTATGCTCTCTAAATGTTGTTTCTCCTAAGTTGCTTTAACTTAAGTCAATATCAACTGCTATATCTATCTTTGCCAATGATTGACAAAAAGGGGGAGAACAATTCAAACACCCCGCAAGGAACATTGCATATCTACTTGAATTATGATATAGGTGTTAGGGGAAGCAGCTTCATCAAGATAGGGGAAGAATGCTGTTAGGGAGAGCAGCTACTGGGTGTGTGTATGATTTTACTAGACATTGTAAAATTATGTAAAATACATGTACACACAATTTAGGATGAGTCTGTCTAGATATTGTTCTAGGGTGTTTTGGTATTTTTTCCACGTAATTGACAAAGGGGGAGATTGAAAGTGCCCTTGTTTATCAATTAGCGTGAGTGTTGAGTCAACTTGACAAAAAGCTCCATAGGAAGATCAATCAGCTGTTTGCCTAAACCGGATGTGTGCCGAACTCGCCACAAGTAAATCTAAGCCTCACATCCCATGTCCCAAAACACCAGGTATATAAAACCCTTAAAATCTATTAGAATATCATAGGGTTTTTGGGTTAGAAAACTTTTATACAAAAATAAAAAAATCTCTAAGTTTTTTAGCACTGTCGATTTATCGATCTCAGGTTCGATAAAATCGATGTGTGCTGTCGATGTCCTTGAAAGATTAATCGATAAAATCGAATGAGGACATAAACTGTCCAACAACCACATATTCATCTGGATGAAATTATCGATGTATCGATACCCCTATCAATATCATTGATATTTAAAAATTGAGTTTATCGAACTAAACTCGATATAATCAACAACAGAGTATTTATGTCCCTATTTTTTATAGGAAAATCATGAAGACCTTCGATATATCGAAGTACCCTTAATATCATCGAAATTCAAATCTTGATGATATCGGAAGGCCTTCGATGATATCGGTCTTAGACAAAATCTTTCCAGCAATAATTTTAATAATTTTTTAGGTGGTTTTTATTTCAGATCGAGGGTCATTCGATTGAATCGATATTGAAATATCGATGATATCGAGGCAGATCGATGACATCGAGAATGGACATAAACTTGTCCAACAAGCTTACTAGAAAATTCTTTGGATTTATCGATGCATTGACACGACCTTCGATATCATCGACATTCAAATTCTGATGATATCGAGTATCTCTCGATCATATCTTTTGACCTGAAAAATTTCAAAGCAAGTCTCTCTCATTTTTTAAATATCGAGGAATCATCCTCGTATCGATAATATCAAAGTTTGAAATTCGATGACATCGACACGTGTTTCAATGCCCTCGACCAGCTGGTAAGAAGTTTCAAAAAAGTATAACATTTAAGTTTGTGTCATCGAGTGGACAGTCGATACAATTGAGAGTATACGCTTGATGATATCGACTCTACTCGATGATATCGAACTCTGTCATAAATACGACCATTTTATACCCATTGAAACTTTTTACCTATATATAGAGAGCTTGTCTTTAGTTATTGTAAGAGAAAGAAGAGAGTGCTTTTGAGTGTTTAACCTTAGATCATTTACCCAAAGCCCTTTCTCTCATGGGAGTTCATCCTCCAATCCACCCTCATATTGATATTCAATAGAGTGGATTGGGGAATGAACTTCTACAATTAAGGATCCTCCAACTACCACCTTAATGACAAATCATTAAGCTGGGATGCCTTGAATGTATAAATGATTGGAATCTCTCTATCTCCTTTATAAGAAAATATTTGAGAGTAGGATTCCATCATAACCTTGACCCAACCCATCGCCATGCATCGGTATATCTTCTGAGTTGCAGTTCAAGAAAGTAAAAGACTTTTCATCAACAAAGGAGGAGATCTTCAACAGCGAGCTAAAAGGGACTCATCTGCTCATCTGTAAGTTATCAGAGTTCAGAGGACCCATGTGATCATTCCTTTGTAGGATTGGGTATAAGGTGTTTCTCACCCTTGTAAGTCCTCTAGGAGGCCTCCAGCGGGAGTGTACGTGGTTGGTACATAGTGTTGACCCTTACTCTGTGGAGAGCATAAACTTCCGGTTAAAGGTGAACATGTTTAAAACTTTGGGTTAGAGGTGAACCGTGTGAAACCTCCATTAGAGTCTTGTGAAAGATCTTTGGCTAATGTGCCAAAAAGTGGGTGCGATATGTGGACCCTTGCTCGTAAGAACATAAACAGTGAGCCTAGGTATAGATTGTAAAGGTTAAAGGTGAACCTGATTTAAAACCTTGGGTTTCGAGTGAATCGTGGGAAACCTCCGTAGTGAAATCCGATATACTCAAGGATTGAGTGCGATTGCCGGGAGTGGAGTAGACAAGTATTCGAACCACTATAAAAATGACTGTGTTTGAGATTGCTATTCTTTTTTTGTGTGATCCACTTTAATATTTTCATATTTGAATATCTGAGATCACACCTCACACACATACGCAGTCATATCCATCATAAACTAGGTTGCATATTGTTCATCTTTCAAATAGTTTGTGATTGGATCCTCTGCCAAGCTTAGAAGCCAATAGAGTTACTCTTGAGTAATTCTAATATAGGGTTGGTGTTAGGATTAGTGTGATAGGATTTTAAAATATTATAAAATTACTAAAAAGTCCTATTCACCCCCTTCTAGGACATATTGGCATATTCCTACTTCAACTAAAGCGGTCTTTACCGCAATTTCATAATTAACTCAAGTTTTTTATAGTTTCAGGGGCATTCACACACTTCTTATGCTCAACTGTTGAGCTAAATTTGAATGATTTGAGAGGCAATCTTTGTTGTTCGTCCCGTGAAGGACGTTAAGCCTGCAAATATGAATGTCTTACTATAGTTTCGGGTTTAATGGCCCACCAACGAGCGGTCTAGAGCTTGTTTGGTTAGTCCGACAATTTTCACAATAAACTGGGTGGTAAGATTTCTTATACGCAACAGCTAGGGTTTGGATTATCTAAGTTCACAACATGGCCTTTTCACAATTAGTGGAAATGGTGATTCAACTTTAATCACCATAATCCATAGTCATAATTCAACTAAACTGTAAATTATTTAGAATAGTAAAATATACTTTAAAAAAATATAATTTAATCACATAAGATGATTTTTGGCATGATTAGAAGCAATTTGGAAGATGTCATGGAATACTAAAACTCTAAGATGAAAAAGATATTTCTGATTCATCTGCAACTTGTATTTGTAAAAAATTTCAGCTTGAATAGGCCATTTTCTTGTAATATTTTTAGCACTTTTAATTACTGAATTATTTTTATAATATTTCTACAAGTTTATCATCAAGTCTACTTTAGCCTTATCAAACTTTATTTCATTTCAAGCTCTATAAATTATAAAAATTCTAGAAGTATCAGTTGTCTGAAACCAATAATTTTCTATATAGTTTTCAAAATATCCATATATCAACTTCATTTGAGTTTGTTTTTTATTTTTTTATTTATTTTTCTATAAAACTATATCATCAAGGTCCGTTTTAACTTTTGAATCACCTCAATCGGAGTTGTATTGAAGAAGATACATATTTTTTAGGTCAATACATTGAAATTATCTATTGTTATCTAAGACTGCTTGCTGTAATCGAGTCCCATTTAGTTAAACTGAACCCTATTGTCCAGATTTGCTCGATTACTCAATGTTTTCTTAGTGCAACTAAACATTGTTATCCTGAATCCCCAAAATTATACTTCCACTTGAGCATTTGGTGATAGAGCGCAAGTTATTACATTTAAGGCTTTTGCATTTGCATTGCTTTCATTTTTCTGAACAGTAGTCTAAAAAGTATATGCATTTTCTTTTATTAATATGGTTCCATCATTGGCTACTACTTCCATAATAGGAAGGATCCATTTAGTTACAGTAGCTTGTCACACACTTTCATCAATAGATTTGAGGAAAATCCTCATCCTGACTTTCCAATATGAATAATTAGAGCCATCAAAGGGTGGTGGCCTGGTAATGGATAAGCTTTCAAAATTTGACATCTTATAGCTCTGGATCTAGCTCAAGGAAGTATATCCAAAAATAAAAAGAGCAACCTACTCTGATACCACTTGAAATGGAGAGCTAGTGATGTCCTTGTCCTTGGGGGGGGGGGGGGTTGGGGGGTGAATAGGACAATGCCAAATAATATAAATAAATGCAGAATATGTAAAGATCATAAAAATCTCAATCGGTTGAGTATTGAAACCTTGATTCTAAATAATTCATAAGACAACCTTCACCTAAAATATTATGCAGGATAACCTTATTTCACGAATGTCTTTAAAATTAATCTTTCAAACTAGTAAGAGTATATAAAAGGATTATAACATTCACTACAAGAATGAAATAAACAACATCCACCACCAAACGAATAAAGTATTCACCACAAGGCACACGGAGTTATAGTGGTTTGGTGCTTAAAACAACCACACCTACTCCACTCCCAAAATTACTACCCTCATAATTTTAGCTTTCACTATAATAAGGTTTTCACAAGTTCACCTTAATAACCTAATATAGTTTCGTGTGATTTTCATAGGCTCACCACAATAAAAACTCCTTTTGTGATTTTGACAAGCTATCATAAATAAAAACCTCTGAGATTTTCACAGGCTAACTTAGAAAAAAACTAATTGAAATAAAGTAAAAAAATAATGTATTTATCTTCAAATGCAGATTCGAAGACATGGTGGAAGCTTGTAGCAGAAGAACTTCTTTCTAGATTGTAGATGACGCAGTGATCGATCAAACAGAAAGAGTATAGGGTTCTATAGACTTTAGAAATGAAAAAATTAAATGCTAATTGATTCAATTCTCTTAGATCTCAATGAAGAGTTTAGATTACTCTTTTACAATAAGATTAAAAATGATCTTGAGAAAGGGAATTGAATAAGTTAAAATTAAATTATAAATACCACACAATTAACTTACCAAGGACTTGAGCTTCTTCATATCTTGCAAAAGGATCAGAGTGAATTTTCATTGTACTTCAGAATGAGAGAAAGCCTTTATTTATATCCAAAGAAGTTGTAAATTCGACTAGCATAAGACTGGCTTCGACTGGCTAGATTCCATCGGATTCGTTCCAACGACTATCGGATTGCGCAGGATAAGATCTATACAAAAGTTGGCTAGCCGGGAGTCAAATTCAGTTGGCTGAATTTCTCCAAAATTCAAAATATTGCATTGAATAAAATTTGACCCGAACTCACTCGAGCTAGCCGAATTTTAAGTTTAGGCTAGCCGAACCAAAACTTAGGCTAGCCGAATTTTCAACAAATTTTGTTATTTTGCTCGGGTTTAACCAAAAGTTGGACTGGTCGAATTCTAGAGTAAAAACACTATTAAAACCCAAGTATAATGACTTTTTGAAAGTACTTAAACCTAAGGTCTTTCCAAGGTTATACCACTTGTGTTTTAGCAAATATATGGGATGACTTGTCTTGAGCTTTAACTTGATCTTGTCTTGAAATCGAGTGTCAACTTCTTGAGAAGATGTGCTGATCTTGAGTTGATCATAAGCCGATCTTGAGGTGATCTCCAGGCATATAGAGTAGTTGTGATTCCATACTTATGATCAGACCTTGAAGCACTTGTCTTACCAAATTTGACAATTCATGTGTGCTAAACATAAAAGCACTTACATAATCGATCGCAACAATTATAAAAAAAATCCATTCACAATGAAGGTGGGTGGATTTGACTAATCAAGTCGATTGTCTAACCTTGGAAAGGCCAGGGCTTTATAACATAATGTATCTCTATGGTGGGTACATGTTGGTTAGCCTATTTCTTTAACAAGCCTCATACCCCTTGGCATACCAAATATAATTGGCCATCATCTTTAGCTAGAAATACCCATAACACCTGAGCATGAGTCTCATTTTTCTTCCTGCCTGATGGGCCTCACATATTCCTTCATAAACTTCACTCATTGCTAGTAGAGCCTCTTTCTTGGATAGACATCAGAGTAAGACTCTATCGGCCCCTTTACGATACAATTTGCTATTGATCATGGCATAATTGGCGGTCGATCTCCTCTCATTCCTATCGACCTTAGTATGCGGGCTCTTCAGGTAACCTACGAGAGGAGCCCTCCAATCTTCTTCCCCTAACTCTATCTAGCATACCTCCATAACATCTCCTCTTTTGAACACATACAGTAGGGACCTTTTATGGGCGGTAATCGTTTGCTCGGCCGGCCCTCTCAAGGCATCAAGCACTGCGGGTAGCTGTGCCATTTCATTGGCATCCATGTTATGTTCCCTTGTTACATGTACCAACTCCACTTCTTCAAAATGGTCTAACATTTGGGTCGCTAAGGCATAATATGGCAACAAGGTTGCACTGATGCATTTGAATAACCCCACCATTTGATTGATTACTAACTGTGAATCTCCTATTACCATCATAGTCCTTACACCCAATTCTACTAATAATTCTATGTTGATTATCATGGCTTCATATTCTGTCTGGTTATTGGTGCAATCGAATTTCAATTAGGATGCAAATTCTTACCTATTTCCATTCGCGACAATCAAAATTATACCACCTCCTAATGCATTGTGTGTTTTTGACTAATCAAAGATCAACCTCCATGGTGTCATTTATACATAATATAGATTCAAGATTTCTAGAGGAATTTTTTCTTCTAGATCAGATCAGTGGTCAGCTAAAAAATTGGTTATGGCATGACCATTTAGTGCTTTCTACGAAATGTAACAAAGATCAAATTCAGAAAAAGCTAGCACCCATTTGCTAATTTGACCATTTCAAGATCGACTGATTTAACATATATTTCACCAAATTCATCACCGTTATTACATTGACTCTTTCGACCAACAAATAATATCTTAATTTAGTGACCGTAAATATAATGATAAGTATAACTTTTCTTATAGCAGAGTATCGTCTCTCAACATCAAGTAATGTCCGACGTAAATAATAGACCGCATGCTCCTTTCGCATATCATCGTCCTAGGCTAGGAGAACTCCTACTGACTCTGTAAAGGCTGCAACGTGTAGCTTGAGCGGTCGACCTTCGATTGGTGGCATTAGAACTGGTGGTCTCATCAAATACTCCTTAACTCTATTGAAGGTCGACTAGTGCTCTACATCCCAAACAAACTCAGACCCCTGCTTTAGCTTTATTAATGGAGAGAAAATATTAGTCTTTCTTGCACAATTGGATACGGATCTTCGCATAAAATTGACTTGTCCTAAGAACTTTTGCAGCTTCGATTTATTCCTTGATGGACGAGTGTTGATGATCGCATGAGCCTTATTTTGATTCACCTCAATTCCTCATTAATGCACTAGGAATCCCAAGAAATTACCGGTCGAGACTCCGAAAGCACACTTCAAGGGGTTCATTTTTAGCTTGCAAAGCTTCATCCGCTCGAATGATTTGTGCAGTTGGGTCACATGATCTTCCATGTCAATCGACTTGACGACTACATCATCCACATAGACTTGCATAAATTGGTCGATCATATCATGGAATATGGCATTCATCACCCTTTGATATGTGACTCATGCATTTTTAAGTTCAAAAGGCATCAATATCCAACAATAAGTTCTTAATGGACTTAAACATATGAATGCCATCTTGGGCACATCGTCCGTTACAATGTAGATCCGATTGTATTCGGAATGTCCATCCATGAAGGACACAATTCCATACATGGCAGCCCTGTCAATTAGCTGATCGGCCACAGACATCGGGCATTCATCTTTTGATGTTGCTAAATTAAGTTTCTGAAATCAATGCAAATCGTCAACTTGTCATTCTTTTTTATTACATGAACGACATTTAACATCAATTTGTCATATTTGATAGGCTCAATGAAACCTCAAAAGTTATTTGATTTCTTCCTTTATCTTATGGGTTACTCTTGTTGTCATTCGCCTAGGTGATTACCTGTGTGGTTGATATCCTTCTTTTATAGGTAGCCTATGCTAAGCTAAACCCTGGTCGAGGCTTGGCATATTGTTATAGTCCCATGCAAAACAATCCGTAAATTCATTTAGCAGACTAGTCAATTGCTCCTCGTAAGGCTTTAATAAATCATTAATGAATGTAGGCCTTGGATCTTGCTCGATCCCTAATTTGACTTCAGCTAATGGATCTTGGACTTAGGGTCGAGAATCTTCCATCTTATCGGGAACCTCTTCAAGCTCGATGCCCTCGTCTTCAGCTGAAATATCCACATCGGCCAAGTTTACAAGGTAGCCATTGTTTATTTGCCTCCAAGTGCAGAGGTTCATAAGTAGTATCCTTTGAATACAAGGTCAATCCCACAGAGAGATGGTTTAAGAGAATGAAAATATCAAATGCAAAACTAACTAAGTAATGGAAACTAAAAGGATGTAATGATTTTGAAAGTTTTGAAGGTATGACTTTTAAATGGAATTCAATTAAATTAAAAACAACATTCAAGCTTCAAAGTTCCACACATAGGTTAATAATCTATAAATCATGATGACTTTGATAACACAATTAGGATCCGAGCACTATGGTTGGCCTAATCGAAAAATAAAATAGTTTAAATATTTTTAGTAAATGATATAAGAGATTAAAGAATCATATATTAGCACCATTAGCATATATTCTCAAGCGCCAGTGATTTTAAGCATTCAATATCCATGAGATAATAAATCAAATCTAATTGATCTAGGTTAGGCCTGAGCATCTATCATATGGATCTTACATGATGGATTGAAAACTTAAACCTAAATAATTGATAACATGCATACATCATTCATCTCATCATAAAAAAATCAATCATCTTAACTTAAAGAATCATTAAACCCAGGTGCTTCCCTTCTAGCTTGGGCTAGAGGGAACTAGAAAAACATAACTAAATGGTAAATAGAAAGCAATAAGAGAGCAAGAAAAAATTAATAAAGATCTAAAAACTTATAAAGAAAAATAATTTCTAAAACTATGAAACTTGAGAGCTCTCTAAAAAAAAACCCTGGATATCCCCTAAAGTCTTAGGAAACTCATATTTATAAGCTATTTTTTGTAAAATCACAAAACCGCCTCACATTTATGCAGTCCGCGTAGAATTTGTGTAACATTTTTCTAGCCTAAGCAGAGCTTCGTCTAGCTGACCGACACCCGGGCTAGCCGAACTCCCACAAATTCTAGAAGAATATCTTGTTGGATTTTCAGCCGAACTTTCTTAGGCTGGCCGAATTCTTAGGCTAGCCGAACCAACACTCGGGCTACTTGACCAATACTTCAAATCTTGGATTCTCTTCATTCCTCACTTAGTTTCCTTGGATCTTTGGCATGTAACTTCTTCAATCTTGGTCTCCAAAGGTTTATTCTTTGACTTGGTGATTTTTTAGTATCAAATTCATGCTTTAAACATTATTTTCAATCTAAGCTCTTAATCTCACCTTACAGCACAAATACGTATAAATTATACCATTAAGCTTTATCATATTCATAAAACCAAGATATTAATGGGGGAAAATATACAATAGTTGAGTCTCAACAGCCATTGTGGAATTCTTTGAGGCTTTCTTCTAGCTTTCTTATTCTGGCCATGAAATTTACCAGGTATTGCCTATTTCTTAGCATATCGTTCATTCAATAGTGCAATGCGAGGCTGACCAATACAAAACGATGTCCCTCGGCAAGTGTCACTTGATTGCATCACTTCTACAATAGCATGTACAATGCTTTTTGGATTCTTCTTGATTGATATTCCAGTTGGTCGATCGAACTTGTTTCTCTTAGTAAACCGAATCGGTCCCACCTCTTTCCCATAATAATAAGCCTCATTGGCATTCGAAGTGGCCAAGAAGGGTTTATTATCAGCCAGGACTAGTTCAAAATTATCTTGGTTCCAGAAAATCATGAACTGATGTAGGGAAGATGAGATACATGCAAATGAATAAATCCATTCCCTACCCAACAAAGCATTATAGCTTGACGAAGTATCGACCATGAAAAATGGCACCGATAATTTCTTAGTTCCAACAGTCAAATCGACTGGCAAGACACCATGAGTATTTGTAACATGACCGGCTAAGTTACTAACAATTACCTCTGATGGAATCAATTTAGCCGATGTTCTCCAATTTAGATGTAACGTCCCAAATTTTTTAAACCAATTATGGGCCTATATAAGACCCTTAACCCACCCCTTCTCTCTCACATACGAATTTTCTCCAAACCCTAGGAGAGAAAAGAGAGAAAAGAAGAGAAAAGTGTGAGGAGAGAAGAGAAAGAGTGGAAGATCATTGCTGGGATTCTCTCTCACAACTCCACGCCTCGATTCACCCTTCCACATCGCTTCACGATCGTTTCCAACTTTGATTTAGGTAAGGAATTCTAACCCTAATCTTGTTTTAGGAATCCAAGTAGAAAAATCAGCGAAATAATTAACCTCTTTTGTGATTTAGGTAGTCGTTGTGCCATAGACAAAGACGTAGGGTTCGAACGATCGGTGTACCGACGAAAGGTGCGAACTATAAACATTTAGGTTATAGTTTTCAATGCTTTCAATGTCAGCTAATGATTTATGTCTGACTTGATTGCTGTCATATGATCTTAGTTACAATATTTTTCATATATTATACATGTATGAACTATGTTGGACAAATATGCATTCTATGTGTTTGTTAAAATGTTTGAACGAACTTGAAATCATGATTTGTGCTTTCCCTGACTATTAACCTAGAATTTATGTTTGTTGTGTATATGACAATCTCCTTGTGAAAGGATTTACCATAATATATGTAGCAACTAATTTAGTATATGTATGTAGTAATGTGTAATCTAAGTGTTTGATAAAATGTATGAATGAGAAATTGTCCGATGAATTGTATTTATTAAGGGTGTTAAGATAGGATTCTCGACTACCTTATCTAGATGTATAATTTCCTTCATGTAGTCTTAATTTCAACTACGTGATTTATATATAATAACATATTCTATGTGTTTGATAAAATGTCTGAATGAGATATTATTTGATGAATTATATTTAATAAGGGTGTTGAGATAGAATTCTCAATTACCTTATCTATATGTATAATTTCCTTCATGTAATCTAAATTTTAACTATGCAATTTATGGATGAATCGAAATGTTCGGTACTATGTTCAATATGTTGATAAAATGCTCAAATAAGTATTGTACTTAGATTGTTTGTTAAATGCCTATATGATTATCACATGTCTCCACATGCTGCATTTGAGTATGATTAGGATTACTACGTAGTCCAGAAAATTGGTAACGATTCCTATTTGAGTGGCCGAATTAGTCTCACCACATTTAATGCGTTCAATGAATCTGAGTCGTACAATGATTGTCGACAATAGTTAGGCCACGTGGAGTGCTTACGCGCTCCATGTCGACTAATTCGGTGTATGCTTGTATCAATCAAACTTATCGAATAACCCAATTGGCTTATTGTGTGTTTACAATGTTGGATGCTACTGCTTGAATCTACGGTACCACTTACCAATGTAAAATCCATTTCAACCTTGGTACCACGATTCGCTAAGACTCATGAGCCGGGCATGGTGGTATGGGACACCATGGTCGAGCTATCGGCCTACGCTGGGGTGACGAGTCTCCCCGTAGTGATCAGTGAGCAACCCAAACTCGTGAGCTGAATACGGTGGTATGAGATACTGTATTCGATCTGTTGACCTACCCTGACGCAGCCTGGCTGTAGTTCCCAGTCGGGTTGATGATGAGCCTTCAAAAATAGACTGCCGGTTAGTAGGGCGTTGGTGGTGTGATCTCGAGTATAAAATAGGCCTACGCTGACGGTGACGAGCCTTTCATAGTGACCTAGAGTGTAAAATCTCGAACTTACCTATCGTATGTGATTAACTAAGATTGACGACCCTAAATGGGTCATTGTTTAGGTAAATGATATAAAGGAAGGTACCTTAGATTCTCAAATCTACTGTATGAATAGTTCTAATTAAGAACTTGGCTAACACGCACATGCACCGTATTGCATGTGCCTTTGGTGTTGTAGTTGAGCACAACGGGAGTGTTGCATGCACGATCATGAGATGATGTCACTGAGGGAGTGCAGGCGATGGCATACATCATTATAACATATCATCCCTGTATTAACAAGAGTACTTAGGACATGCTTGTTATACTGCTTGACTGAATTGATAACATGTTAACCTTTACTTTATAGTTCCATTGAATTAGCTACTCATTCCCACCTGGGATGATGTTTTAAACACCACCCAGACTCTGGTTTAGATGCAGGTGATGGCGAGGTCTATACCATAGAGTTGGACTTTATATGCGAGGAGGAAGAGTTCTCCTATGTTCAACTATTGGGCGGATCTATGTAGATCTCATACCAACGCGCAGGGACTACTGAGATACTTATTTAGTTGAACATATTTACTTCCCACATTTTATATGGTTAGAAACAGCACACGTATATATTTAACCTAGTTTCATACTCATTCTTTAAAATTTTTGAAACGTTTTCATAATTAAATGCATATATTTCAGTCTTTCACTTGCCAAATTACATTAAATTTAGAGTATGATATGTTGTTTTAGTATAATCTCACTCATGTTTACTGCATTGCTAATGGACGTCATCTAAACATCATTATTCATGTTGCATAAGTGATGCATTGGAACTTGGGAGTAGAGCTTTGTTCGACCTCTGAATTTCAGGGCGTTACATTAGACACCATCCTTAATGGCAGAAGGTCGACGACAACCCTATTGTCGACCAAGATTCTGTTGTGTGGGCATCCTTCTACGTGAGCCGATATGTACATCGACTTAAGATGCTACATCATGTCGTGGGTAGCCCTCTTCATGACCACCCTTTCAGATGTAGCCCCCACCTCTACTGTGATGGCGTTGACATGAGGTGATTCGTCATCCTTAGGTTCATTTTTAGCATCTTCTTTGAACGAGAAAGAAGTGTGTTGTATTATTACTGGGGAGTATATTCCTCCACATCTCTTACCATTCTAGTTGGTTGGGTTGTCCTGGCTTGGAAATCGGATGATAACGTAAAAACTATGTTACAATGGACATGACTGGTGGCAATGTCCCAAATACAATTCCCTCGATTGGACATTGCCCCTCTAGTGTTTTAGAGTGTGTTTCCATTCTAAGGTCTTCTATCTAATCAACACCTTCATCAGTCACAAGGCTGGCTAAGGCATTTGCTGGTGAGAGAATTTTCAGCACTTCAGCGGTCGACGTTAGTTCATTAGCCAACCATTCATCCATTGAGAAGCACTGATCGTTGAGATAGTCTGATAAGTTACCATAGTTGTCCTCCTCTTTAGGATTGGCCAATCGATCAGGTCGATCGAGAACATCCGAATCCTGGTTTTGTAACATAAGAGACAACACTACCCCTACTGTGTTTTACAGCCACCTGTCCTTTGAACGTAGGGACCCTCCAGAAAGGTCTAGGTTGAGTTACCTCTGATTGAGGTGGTCTTGCGGCTTCTTTTATTTTTCTTCTTATTGCGGCTCGATGCCTTTACCATCGATGTTTTTATGTCCGAGTTAATGCCTTTGGTACGACTGAAAAATTTGGATGGTGATCCGCTTCCACATTCCTTCACGAGTCGCAGTGGGTTTGACCATCCTTTAACTTGGGCAGTCGGGAGCCACCTGTTGTGGTCAATGCTAGTCATTCCCTCCGACTTGCCTAGGGGCCATGTAATGACCTCTCCACCTTGATTCAGGAGGATCTCCCTATTTAGGAACATTCCTCCAAGCACATCGATCACACAATTGGGAGACTTGACCGACCCATCGAACGGTGTTCGACCAATTGTCATTCGAATGAAAGGAACAATGCCGCCCCCATACTGGTCATCATGACACCTCGCCTTGATTGTCTAGGCTGAGATCGATCCTCAACCATAGTTAATTTCTGACATTAGCCATGACCATGTTTAACTCAAGGTTGGATGGGAATTGGTCCGTATCGATCAACATGGCTTCCTCACCTTTTTCATGAAACTTTAGCAATCCGCGGTCAATGTATCCTGGATGACGTTCATGAATACAATGCATTTATTAGTCGAATGAGACCGAGTTTCATGCCATTTGTAATATTTGGTCTTTTGCAATTCATCGGCCGAGGGTATCTTATGATTCATAGGATTTTTGATAAATTTCTCGGCCAACAGAATGTCAAATATTTCCTTAGCTCTGATGATGTTAAAAGTGTAAATTTTTTGATCTTTCTGTGTGGTCGATATGTTTCATTCCACTTTAACCAATGCCAAACATACCATTGGCTTCTTAGCCACCACTCCGGCAATTGTAACTTCGTAATTCGGGTGGTGGTAATACGTCCGTAATGATAAATTCTTTTTCCTAGTTCCTTCTTGCAGGAGTTCTTCATATCGGGAGACCTTGGTTAAGTCGTATAAATCTAGGAACTCCGTGCCTATGAACTTCTTATGAAGTTTGTATTCAATCCCATCTTGTGCAAGTTGCACAAATTCGGCTTCAGTCATGATGACCTTACAATGCCTCCTTGCCCGTTTGAACTGTATGATGTAACTCTCACATGTTTCTCCAGGAAATTGTCAAAAGCGGGCGAGATCAACCATAGTTATCACTATGTTTTTAGAGAAGAACTAAGCATAGAACTTCTCCTCCATCTCTTACCAACTGTGTACTGAGTTTGGCAATAAGCTTAAATACCATGTAAAGGTTGCTGTTATTAGCGAATGCCCGAACAATTGTAATTTATAATAGCCATTATTTGCCAATTCTTTGCACCGCATTGTAAATCGACTGACGTGTATGATAGTTGAATGACTGGGCTTGCCTGAAAACAAGGGAAAATTTGGTTGATAGTTCCTTGGCAATGGGTGTTGCCGATCTATCCATTCGGGGGTATGGTTTATGATACACCAAGATAATGTTGCAACCAAGTACTTGATCAACAACTTATTCGACAATTTGCACAATCTAGTCACGATCCACCCGCTGAGTTCCAAAGATCGGTGGTGGGTCAAGGTCGAACTGGTTCAAATTGTCTTGGAACATTGGATTCATGGGGAATTGCTGAGGATTAAATCCTCTAGGTAACCCTTGTTTCTGATTCTCAGGTATAATGTTCCTAGCCTCTTGATCCGGTCTCCTAAGTTCCACAGGAGGTAAAGCATTTCTCATCTCCTTAATTGGGACTGGTGGTGGATTCTGTTGTGGAGGTGAAATTGGTGGCAACGGAGTTACATTACCGATAGAACTTCTCTTAACATTGTAATGTATTTATGACAACGATCACTCGACCATCATAATCATTAGTTGATGCATGGCCTTAGTCTGGCTGACTATATAACGATTAATATTTTCAGCTTGAATATGGAATTGCTTTCCTTAGGCTCTCCATATTCTCGTACAAGCTAAATACTCAGTTATACATCTCGAAGTATGACAACTATCTCATCTATAAGAACAATATGAGAGGTCAGTGCTCCTCCTTGATCCCTAATACTAGGCGTTGGACTACTGTTTAGATTTAACGCCTCAGGGGTGACCGGAACTGGCACGTCCTGCAATTTGTGTAGATGGATCGATCCCAGTAATGCGATAACACCAGTAAACTAGAGACAGGGTCCCACCGGGCGTGCAAAAAACTATTGGTGGTCGGTTTTCGACTGCAAGTGTGCGGGATTGCCATAATTGGAATTGTGGCTCAATTCAAACCAAACAGCTATTACCCCAAGTGCCAAGATAGGCAGACACGTAGTGTATAACTGAGATTTGATGAGATTGGTCGCTTATTTAGCCACTCGCTTAACGTGTAAACAAGATAAGATAATATCCAGAGGGTGGGATTCGTCCATTGATAATGGGTTAAACCTTTACCTTCCATACAAAATGATATTTCAATCGAGATAAATGAAAATGAGGAAGGGATTCTTATAGTTGGTCACAAAGAACAACTATAAAATACATTTTCAAATGAAGAATTGAATCCATCATGTGAGCGTAGACTCAAACCACAACTAAGATTACCAGCTACTTGATTAGCGTTACGGATTACATTATAGAATGTAAATTGTTGATGCCAAAATCTGGTTAGCCCTCCCTCCTCGTCGATCACCACGTATGATCCCTGGAACCTGCACCAGGAAAGCAAGCAAAGGTGACCCTGGCTAAGTCAAGGGACCCTCCGTTGCCTAAGTCAGGACAAGGGAATCGGGGTCTGAATAGAGTGTAGAGGAGAGCTCGATTTTTTGCATACCTGTAGATATGGCATGATGTAGTATTTATACTTGACTGTCGAGTGGTCCAGATCCGATAATCTCGGCATGATCAGGGGGATTCCCAGATCGTGGAGATACCCCCGCGATATATCGATCACGTAGCGTATCTGGTGGATTATGCGTATCTGCGAGTGAGGTTATCGGCCACGTTTGGTTATGACAGTTTCCACGTTCAGCGAGTGGGGTATGCGCATCTGAACGTGCATTCGGCTTGGAACGGTCGCTCTGTTCGGACTGTATGCTCGGCTCGAAACTTCGTTCACCTCGGAACGTAGGTTAGAGCAGAGCAGTTATAACGATTACGATCATCCGATCGAATCGTAATCCGGAGTCCGACCGCAACTAAGTCGGTTGCTCGGATGGATCACGTCTTAAAACAGGTCGGGAGGGTCTCGGCTCGGACTTGCCCCCTAGGCGGCGTTCTATTGTGAGCTCAGATTTCCCACAACAGAAGCCCCCTACTCTTCGAGTTTGCTTGTCAGCTCGGAGAGTACATAGGTAGGAAATCTCCTGCCATCGTCGCAATGATGACGGAACTCGAACCACATGCGCGCCAGTCGCCTTGGCCAACACCTGGCGACGGTTACGATCCCGAATCTTCCTCCGGTCTATGAGAAGTCGCTACGCAGGCTGGAGGAGGCATGCGCCTGACGGCTCCGAGTACCGGGGCATCGTTTCACCTATCGAGGCACACAGCCCGATGTCAGAGCCATACAATCGGTTTGTATCCCGCCAATGCAACGTCGCCAGGTGTACTCGGAGATTGGGTCATGCCAATTCGGCTGCTGTCATTATGGCTCGTCATTAATGCCGAATCCCTTCACTACCTATATAAGGCATCCCGGGCTTCTCTTTGTCATTTTACATTCTGATCGTAAGAGCACACCGGAGGAGGCGATTTCCGACGAGAGGCGATTCTGGCCGAATTCGAAGTATTCCGGCTAAAGGCGATTCCCGGCAAACACCCGGTGAGTTTCGTCGACCCTCACTTCTCTGCAATGTCTTCCGACCTCGAGATGGTTCGTGAATATGCTAATGACTCCGAGCCGGGGAGTACTGTAAGTGAGAGTGGATCTTCCAAGGGCCCTTTCGAACCCACTCTCCCATACCCCCCACCTCAGAGGTAAAAAATATTAGGTTCTAAGACCAAGCAACTCGGTAAAAAGACAACCACCCGAGCCCGTCGAGTCGAAACCATTACCACCACTGAAATGCCCGCGAATCTGCGCAACGCGGAGGTAGTCCCCGGAGGCTCTGTCATGTCGAAGTCTCAGATGGAATGGATTCATTCGGAGTTTCAGATCCCTGACTCCGTTCAGATAAGGGCCCCTGGGCCTTTGGACTCGGCCGGCGCTCCAGCCAAGGGAGAAGTAGCCATCTTCCTTTGCGCGCTGCAGTGCGGGGTTCGGCTCCCCCTACACCCCTTCGTGAGGAAGGTTGCGGCCTACCTTGGGTTGGCACCTAGACAGTTCGCTCCGAATGCCTGGAGAGTAATGATCTCCGCCTGCATCATTTGGAAGCAAGCAGGAAACTCCGAGCTGACTCCAGAGGAGCTAATGAGTCTTTACATGGCCAAGCATGGCGATAATGATCCATGGTATTATTTTACGACTCAAGGGAGAAAGGGGTCGGAGTTGGTGATGCACCTGCCGTCCTCTAATAAGGACTGAAAAAATAAGTGGTTCTGGGCGGCAAGTAAATGGGAGGCACCCGCGGCTGAGCTTAGAACCTCAACGGTTCGGGTTCCAACTCATTTTGCGAAATTAGGTCAGACTTTATTTTACATCCAGTCTGCTACTTTAGTTTTTCCTCGTTTTAGTTGTAATAAGACTTTTTTCCTTTGCAGCTTTTGCAAAGGGGTTGCCGCTTCTAGACTCGGACCAGAAGAATCAGGTCGCAAAGGCCAGAGCACGGTCGGAGTCACTTCGCTCCTGGGCCGATCTGATAATTGCGGCCAACCTTCACCGGTCCGGGCTCTGCAAATCCCAACCTCTAGCCACATCTCTGAGTAAGCTGTCCTGACCTCTTCAATAATCTTTCCTTCACTTATTAGCTGACGATTTTCTTTCGCAGGCATGGCTGAGGCATCTGGGCACGGAAGAGGATGGCAGCTCCGAGCGCAGCGGAGCTACTCAAAGAAGCCCCTCGAGTGAAGATCACTCGGAAGAAGTCAGCTCCCCCTCGTGTGGGAGAATCTTCTACTGCCCCAACTCCATCAGCCCTGACTCTGAAGCCAGTTGGCTCGTCCTCTGAGCCACTGACTCTGGCGCTCCTCAGCTCTGCCGCGGTTCCTCCGGCAGTCTTGCGCCCAGTGGTACGTCCTCCTCTGGGGGTCGTCCGAGTGACGGAGGCTGATTCCACAGCCGTACCGAGCACTGTTGCTTACGACCCTGCCATCGTTGTTCCTCCCTCCGCAACCACCGTTCCTGCCACAGCCCCCGAGCCCCCTATCGCCATTCCCTCATCCTCTGAGAGAGAGGGAGCCAACAGGGTAGCTGAGGATGTGCTTCCCCCTCCCCCCCCCCCCCCCCCCCCCCCCCCCCCCGAGGTTGAGGGGGAGGGTCAAAACTCGGCCAGCAGTCGGGTAGGGGTCGAGGGAGCTGAGGCCTCGGCCCAAGTGGGCACGAGCGGGGGGAGGTTCGAACCTGGCTATCACATGGCGTGCCTGACCTCGTGGGCCACCAAGCATGCCAAGGAGGAAGACATCGCCCAGACCCTTGAGCGATCGGAAGGAGGCTTCCTGAACGACTTTGCCTCCGTATGTTACATGGTAAGTCTCCGAGAAGACCTCCTTTCCTTGATGTTGTTATGCACATTCCGTTGTATATGTTTTGTAGATTCTGATCTTTATTTTCTATTCAGGTCGTCCCGGTGCTGCTCTCCATTCGGCAGAGAGTGCGAGAGTACAAGGGGAAGGAGGCGGAGTTGGAGGCTCTTCAGGCCGAGATGGCGGCTTTAAGGTCGGAGGAGACTGGCCTCCGTCAACAAATTACAGGCGAGAAAGTCAGGGTCAGGCGACTGCAGGGAGTCGTTGTGGACTTGGAGGCCAGGGAGCTACATCTGCAGGAAAAGGTAGATGATTTTAAGAAGAGCGGTGACGCAGCGACTGCTGAGCTGATTCGTGCCAGGGCCCACGTGGACTCCTTGGCCGTGGAGACGGTTTGGCTTGGAGAAGCTCTGAATAATGCCAAGGCTGAGGTGACTGAGGAGCGGACACAAGCCGTGAACCAAGCCGTGGAGGCCCAGAGGGTGAAGGACTAGGCCTCTTTGGCCGCAGTGGTTGCTGCTGCAGTCGAGAGCTTCAAGACTTCTAAAGAGAGGGATGCTGAGGCCGCAACATTCTACAATCGCGGCTTCAACGCATGTCTCGAGGTGGTTCTGAGTTTATACTCGAATCTAGATCTCGATTCTCTCTTGCCCAACGACTTCGAAGATACCTCGGCTGACATCGTCCACTCGGAACCAGCTCCCAACGCCCAGGTTCCTGATGCCCAAGCTCCTCCTACCTGAAGACTTATCTTCTTTTTTTTGATGTACCTATGTACTTTTGCCCCTCCGAGGGAATTTTAATGAAAAATATTCTTGTCACATTGTTGATTCGCTTGAGATGTTGAGCTGATGAGCTTAGTCCGCTGTCGTTTAGTTAGTTTTTAGAGTCAGTTGTCCGAGCTTCCTCGGCCCAAGCCTTAGTTGGGTCCAACTCCATAGGATACTTGGCTCGTCGTCTCTGTTTTGTTGTATGCCGAGTTGAACACTTAATCGGGTGGTCGGATCGTTATTAGGCTCTTTTCCCATGAAGGGATGCCTTGTCGATCTTTCGTGAGGTTAGGTTCTGATCCTTAAAGGATCAGACCATTTATCTTGTACTTATGCGGATAGGGCAATCGAACAAGCATTCAAAGGTAGAATCGGTCTTTTATTAAGAGCCTAAAAGGCCAATCACTCTGAGGCATACATTGCATCATGAACCTTAAGGGTTATTTCCTTACGAGTAGTAGATCTTCAGGTGCTCGGCGTTCCAGGGATGAGGGAGATGACGGCCTTCGAGGTCTTCCAGGTGGTACGAGCCTGGTTTGGCAAATTTGACCACACGATATGGACCTTCCCAATTGGGTCCGAGCGCTCCTGCCCCTAGCTCGGCCGTGTTCTGAAAAACCCATCGGAGGACTAAATCTCCTGGTCGGAAGCGCCTAACTTTAATTTTAGAGTTGTAAAAGCGCGCTACCTGCTGGTGTCGAGCCGCCGCTCGGATCTTGGAAACTTCTCTAGGTTCCTTGAGCAAATCCAGATTAACTGCTATCTGCTCGGAGTTATGACTTTCTTCGAAGCCCCTGACCCGCTCTGTAGGGAGTCCGATTTCTACCGGCACCATTGCCTCCGAGCTGTAGGATAACGAAAATGGGGTTTCGCTCGTCGAAGTCTGGGCTATAGTCCTGTAGGCCCAGAGGACGAAGGGGAGCTCTTCGGCCCAGTTTTCTTTTGCCTTTTCCAGCTTCTTCTTGAGATGATGCTTGATGATCTTGTTGACCGCCTTTACTTGTCCGTTCGACTGTGGATGTCGAGGCGATGAGTAAGCGTTCACAATGCCGAGCCCTCGACACATGCTACGGAACTTGTCGTTATCAAATTGGCAGCCGTTATCAGAAACGATGGTCCTCGGAATCCCGAACTGGCAGATGATATTTTTCCACACAAAGTCGATCACTTTCTACTCGGTGATCTTTGCAACTGACTCAGCCTCGGCCTACTTGGTGAAATAGTCGACCGAGACTATAGCAAACTTGACTTGTCTCTTCCCAGTGGGCAAGGGACCGATGATGTCAATCCCCCACTGAGCGAACGGCCATGGCCCACTCATGGGATTCATTTCTTCTGCTGGTTGCCTCGGCATAGCAGCAAAATGTTGGCACTTATCACACTTTTGAACGAAATCCTTGGAGTCTTGCTTGAGGGTTGGCCAGAAATACCCTTGACGAAGTATCTACATGGCTAAGGCACGGCTGCCCGAGTGATTTTCACAGATTCCTTCGTGAATCTCCCGAATCACGTAATCGGCCTCATCCGGTCGGAGACATCTAAGGTAAGGCTGAGAATGCCCCTTCTTGTAAAGCACTCCATCCAATATGGCATACTGGGACGCTCAGACCCTAAGTCGTCTTGCCTTAAGCTTATCCGAGGGGGTTTCGCCGGTTGATAGATAATTGAAAATAAGGTCCATCCAACTGGGGATGGACTGGACGGGGCTGACCTTTTCTGACTGGCCGATGCTTGGGTGCTCAACGAACTCGACCAGAACGAAGCGTGGGATCTTACACTCGGAGGCAGAGGTGAGCCTTGCTAAAGTGTCGGCCCATGAGTTCTCGGCTCTGGGGACTTGTCGGATAATGCAACTCCAGAATTTCTCGATCAATTTCCTCGCCTCTTCAAGATAGGCGATCATTCTGACTTCCTTAACTTCGTATTCTAAGGAGATATGATTCACCACCAACTGTGAGTCGATGCGGACTTACAGAGTCTGAACACCCAGGCTCGCCGCCAGCCTGAGCCCAGCCAGCGGCGCTTCGTACTCGGCCCCATTGTTTGAAGCTTTGAACCCGAGCCTGATGGCGTATTGGATTGTCGTTGAATCAGGCGCCACTAGGACAACACCGGCTCCTGCTCCTTTAACGTTGGAGGATCCATCAACATAAAGGACCCACCCCGGATTTGATGCGGGCTCTTGATTGCTCAGCGGGGCGGGCAGTGTCATCTCGACTTCTTTCCTGGCTTGCTCTTCGTCCAGAGTTGTGAACTCGGCGATGAAGTCGGCTACGGCTTGTCCCTTAAGTGTTGTCCTGGGCCGGAACTGAATGTCAAACTCTCCGAGCTCTACAGCCCATTTGGTCATTCGGCCTGACACTTCGGGTCTCTAGAGGATCTGCCTCAGAGGGGAGTCCGATAACACGATTATGGAGTGGGCCTGAAAGTACGGCCGTAGTCTTCTAGCCGAGACCATAAGGCTGAGCGCCAATTTCTCTAAGGACTGGTACCTTGTTTCTGCTGGTACCATGGCTTTGCTTATGTAGTAAACGGGATACTGCTTGGTTCCGACTTCTCGGATCAGAGCCAAGCTGACGGCTGAGGTCGAAATGGCGAGGTAGAGGAACAAGGGCTCTCCTTCTACCGGCTTGGACAAGAGAGGCGGCGATCCCAAGTACTGTTTCAACTGTTGGAAGGCTTGCTCGCACTCCGGCGTCCATTCCCCCCTCTTGTGGCCCTTCAACTGCTGGAAGAAAGGAAGGCATTTGTCTGTAACCCTAGATATGAAACGTCCGAGGGCCGCGACTCTTCCCGTGAGACACTGTATTTCCTTGAGGGTCCGAGGTGAGTTCATGTCCAGTAGAGCTTTGATCTTATCTGGGTTCGCCTCGATACCCCGTTGGCTGACTTGGAAGCCCAGAAATTTCCCTGACTCAATCCCGAACATGCACTTGGCGGGGTTAAGCTTCATCTGGTATTCACGGAGGACGTTGAATGTTTCTTCGAGATCAACAAGGTGGTCGGAGGCTTTAATACTCTTCACCAACATGTCGTCCACATACACCTCCATGGAGTGTCCGATCTGTTTGGCGAACATCTGATTCACCAGTCTCTGATACGTTGTCCCAGTATTTTTCAGGCCAAATGACATGACCCGATAACAGTAGAGTCCCCTGTCCGTGACAAAGGTGGTCTTCTGCCTATCTGGGGGGTGCATGGTGATCTGTTTATACCCGGAGTAGGCGTCCAGAAACGAGAGTAACTCGTGTCTGGCCGTACTGTCCACCAGTTGGTCGATCCGAGGTAGCGGGAAGCTGTCTTTGGGACACGCCTTATTCAGATCGGAGTAATCTATGCACACCCGCCACTTCCCGTTTGACTTCCTGACGAGCATGACATTTGCTATCCAGTCAGGGTAGTATACCTCTTCGATGAAGCCAGCATCGAGCAGGATGGAGACCTCCTCGGTAATGGCTTCATACCGTTCAGCATCGAACGACCTTCTTTTTTGCTTAACTGGACGGTGGTCTGGGTCCACGTTCAGCCTGTGGACTTGCACATCGGGTGAGATCCCCGGCATATCTGCATGTGACCGTGCGAAGACGTCCCGGTGTTGTCTCAAGAAGGCCAATAACTAGTTCCTTTGCTCGGGATTCAGTGATGATCCGAGCTGAACAGTTTTGCTCGGATCTGATTCATCGAGCGGCATTCTTATCAGATCTTCGACAGGAGAATTCTCTGTCGCTCCGCAGGGGTCCAAGGCGTCGACTACGAGCGTTTGTTTAGCGGCCCCTTTTCTCACGGCTATCGCATAACATCTCCGGGCTTCGCGTTGATCGCCCCAGAGGTAACCAATCCCGCCTTCAGCCTGGAACTTTATCATCAGATGATAAGTTAAGACAACCGCCCTCATTGCGTTGAGGGAGGGTCGGCCCAGGATCACATTGTGGACTGATGGAACATTGACAACTAAAAAGTCAACCAAAAACGTGACTTGATGTTGCCCTTCTTCCGTTGTCACTAGGAGGGAGATGACTCATTCGGAGATGACTCTTTCTCCGGCAAAGCCATGCAAGGGAGTCTTCACGGGTTGGAGCTTGGACCGTGAAATTTTCATCTTCTCAAACGCCTAGGAATACATTACGTCAGCTGAACTCCCGGTGTCGACCAAGATGCGATACACTTTGTGATTAACTATGGTCATAGTGACCACTAGCGCGTCATCGTGCGGATGCTGAATCCCGCGTGCATCATCTTATGTGAAGGTCAGGCTGCACGGAGCGACACAGAGTTCCTTTCTGGGACGTTCTGTTAGGTGAATGTGGTGTTCTGACTCGGAGATCCGGGAATGGGCTTTCTGTGCCCTGTTTGAATCCCCTCCCCTAGCTGAGCCCCCGAAGATGGTGTAAATTTCGGCAGGCTCTTTTGGGGGGTTGTTCGACTGCTCTTGCCACCGTTCTTCTCTCAGAGCGAATTTCTCCTTTTTGGCATAACGACGTATATGTCCCTTGCGGATGAGGGACTCAATCTCGTCCTTCAGATCCACACAATCGTTCGTGTTATGACCGTGATCCCGGTGGAAACGGTAGTATTTTCGTTTGTCCCAATGCTCGGGATCAGCTCTCATACAGACTGGCCAATTGAGCAGTCTGTCTCCTCAGATGTCTAGCAGGATCTGCTCGGCGGACGTATTGAGTGGAGTGTAGGAACGAAACTTTCCTTCTGACCTATGGCTTGGACGACAATCGCGAGAAGCGCGGTCATCTGTCCTTTTGCTAGTCGGCTGGGAGCCTTCGTTCCGGGGTCTCTTCCCCTTATTTGTCGAGTCAGACGTCTACGTGCCCTTTCGGGCGTTGGTGAACTCCTCTGCGTTAGTATACTTCTAAGCTTTCGCCATGAAGTCCGCTAGCGTCTTTGGTGGATTCTTTCCGATGGAGAAGGCAAACTTTCCTTCTTTCAGTCCGCTCAGAACGGCGGCGAGGGCCATCTTATCATCGTAGTCCTCGACATGCAATGCTTCCTCGTTGAAGCGGGTGATGTAATCCATCAACGACTCCTTCGGGGTCTACTTAATGGTAAGCAGGTGAGTGTTAGGCTTCTGACTTCTCTTACGGCTTATGAACTGCGTAAGGAATAGTCGACTCAGTTCCGCGAATGAACCCACGGAACCAGGTTTCAGCTGGCGATACCAGATCCGAGCGGATCCTGTGAGGGTGATAGAGAACCCCCTACACATCATTGCATCCAGGATCGATAGGACTCTAAGTGTTCGGATGGGTCCCCAGATCCCGAATACTGGATGACGGGAGGCATCCGAAACCTCTGCGGCATCACTTCAGCCATGATGGCCGAGTTGAAGGGAGGCTCGGTCTCTTCCATCATCGCCTGGATCGTGGTCGAAACTGTCGATTGCTCTTGTTTTTTTTCCAATATCAGGAACTTATCCTTCAGTTCCTCAAAGCGTGCTTCCCAGGGATCCTTATTTTCAGCGACGACCTCTGGGGTATGTTCAGCCTCCGTTATTCTTCCTTCTTTCCTTCGTTCTAATTGATGACGGAGGTCCATGGGTGGCAGGGCGGATGTGGCTGAGTGGACAGTTGTCGGAGCTCGAGTAGGCTCGTTCAGTGCGGATGCCTCGCCTCGTGCCTCAGGAAGATTTTGACCCGACTGCAGTACCCCTGAACGTTGGGGAACTTCGGGCCTCACACTCTTCGGCATGGAGCGAGTTTCCACAAACAGCCCCACCGGCTCGAGAACGGGTTGTTCTTAAGCCGAGTGTTGTTTTGGCTCCCGCTGCTGTTTCATCTGGTTTATCTCGTCACGCAGGGCCTGGATCTCATTCTGCATGGCGCGGTACTTGTTCGACCGATTACGCGAACGTTGAGAAGGCCCCGCAGCGGACTCGGCATGAAGCGGTGATGACGGCCGAGTCTGCTCGTTGGGTTGTGGCTGCACTCTGTAGCTTTCTTCTTCCTCGCCATTGCTGAGGGGAAACGAGAACCTGACTTCTAGTTTCAGTTTTCCATAGACGGCACCAAAAAATGTTGATGCCAAAATCTGGTCAGCCCTCCCTCCTCGTTGATCATCACGTATGATCCCTTGAACCTGCACCAGGAAAGCAGGCAAAGGTGACCCTGACTAAGTCAGGGGACCCTCCGATGCCTTAGTCAGGACAAGGGAATCGGGGTCTGAATAGAGTGTAGAGGAGAGCTCGATTTTTTACGTACCTGTAAATATGGCGTGATGTAGTATTTATACTTGACTGTCGAGTGGTCCGGATCCGATAATCTCGGCATGATCAGGGGGATTCCTGGATCGTGGAGATACCCCCCGCGATCTATCGATCACGTAGCGTATCTGGCGGATTATGCGTATCTCCGAGCGAGGTTATCGGCCACGTTTGGTTATGGAAGTTTCCATGTTCAGCGAGTGGGGTATGCGCGTCTGAACGTGCGTTCGGCTTGGAATGGTCGCTTTGTTCGGACTGTATGCTCGGCTCGGAACTTCGTTCGCCTCGGAACGTAGGTTAGAGCAGAGCGGTTATAACGATTACGATCATCCGATCGGATCGTAATCCGGAGTCCGACTGCAACTAAGTCGGCTGCTCGGTTGGATCGCGTCTTGAAACAGGTCGGGAGGGTCTCGGCTCGGACTTGCCCCCTAAGCGGCGTTCTATTGTAAGCTCAGATTTTCCACAACATAAATAATAAGCTGAAAATAAAGGATAATACTAAGAAAGAGGATTTGCTTGGCTCGAAAAGTAAATAATTACACTATGAAATGTAAATTGATCGGCAATTTGAAAGGATAATTAAAAGTTAATGTTTATCTTGAATGAGTTAGTATGAGATACATATATTGAGGGGGGGGGGGGGGGGGGGGGGGGGGGGGGGGTTGGCGGGCGATGTTAAATTCCTCTGCTATTTATAATCTTGATTCTTTCCACTATCATACTGTTACTATAACTGTTTCGCTCTTCACAACTATTGTTTCATAGGCCACTCTTACCCCCGGGGGGGGGGGGGGGGGTGTTAAATTCCTCTACTATTATTTCATAGGCCACTCTTAGTCCGGCATCTATGGATATATTTCTGCTATTTTTTGTCGGTGAATCTTTTCAAATCTTTAAATACACCGTGCAAATTTGTACAAATCACACCTAATCTGCTCTAATAGGCTCTCATGAGGAACGACGATGATGGGATGAACAATCCCCCTTTTGTTTGTACAACTGATCATGGTATTGGTACATTCATCTAATGGTTGATATTATGTGTCATAATCTAGACGGTCCAGTCGCCGAAACTACGCGGATGAGAAAATCCAGATAGTTTCAATCGACGCAGCGGTCTTATTGCATTTTCAAATTGTCTGGCAACCGCGGAAGCATATCCTCAAATGGAAGATGCCTTCGATCCTGTAACTCTCCCTTCTTTCAATTACTCACAATCTCTCTCTCTCTCTCTCTCTCTCTCTCTCTCTCACTTTGCTTCCGATCTTTTATTCTATTAGGATCTCATTCACGCCATTTTCAAGTTCGTCTGGAGCACAAAAACCCCAGGTTCGTTTCTCTCTCCCTTTTCCTCTCTCTGCCGCCGGCTTTGACGAAAATGCCTTCCTTTTTATTATTTATTTATCTAGAGCGCGAGAGGAACGAAGACGTTGAGATCGTGGACATCGAGGTATGACATCGATAGCGCTCCCCCCTCAATTCTTCTTAGATAGCAGAGTGGAAGAGATTCGTTTCCTGGAAACAGATTCCCAGCGAAAGGGATTCGTTTATGGCGTTTGGGGCTGAAACATGTTGCCCATTCTGGAATAAGTGGGGCCCACTTGATGTATTCCATCAGATTGTTCAACTAAATGTTACACCGTTGCCAAAAATCAGCTCAAACAGAAGCTCATGAGGGCCACAGAACAGGTGGCAAGTTGAGAGGGGACGCCCACCCTTGATTTGAAGGGGGCCTACCATCTTGTATCTAAGGAATCCTAGCCATCAGGACCCTTCTTCTGCCATGTATGAAGAGTCGGTATAAAAATCAGGCCGTTCTGCAATTCCAGTGGGCTCCAGTGAATAGCAATGGTGGGTGTTCCTTCCCACCCTGTTCCCTTTGATGTGGCTCCCCATGAGTTTTAGATTGTGCTGATTTTCAGGCCCTTGGCATCTGATTGATGGGTTGGATGTGATACATACACCCAGTGGGCCCTACTTCTGTCCAGTACCACTGTAAGCTTAGGGTGGTACTGATACCACTGGAGTGCACCCTTCTTAAGTAAATTGGTTGGGCTCAGATTGAACCCTACATAAACCAACTGGTCCATATGAGTAATGGCTGGGCCAAATGACTTGACCTATAACTGGAAATAAATTATTAGTGTAAATGCAACAAACTTGATTTCTTGCAATTCTAGATGAAGAAGTCAACATGCTAAGGGTCTGTTTGGATGGCGGGATTTAAGAGTATTGTGATGTAAAAGCACTATCATTATGATTTTATAGTGTTTGTTTGAAGATATAGCACATAATTCGGTAGTGAAATGCAGATGTAATACGAGAGAGGTAAATGAATTTGCAATCAGTACGAATGTACAATACATAATGAAGGGGGGGGGGTGGGGTTGTTAAATTCCTCTACTATTATTTCATAGGCCACTCTTATTCCGGCATCGTTGGATATGTTTCTGCTATTGTTTGTCGGTGAATCTTTTCAAATCTTTAAATACACCGTGCAAATTTGTACAAATCACACCTAATCTGCTCTGATAGGCTCTCATGAGGAACGACGATGATGGGATGAACAATCCCCCTTTTGTTTGTACAACTGATCATGGTATTGGTACATTCATCTAATGGTTGATATTATGTGTCATAATCTAGACGGTCCAGTCGCCGAAACTACGCGGATGAGAAAATCCAGATAGTTTCAATCGACGCAGCGGTCTTATTGCATTTTCAAATTGTCTGGCAACCGCGGAAGCATATCCCCAAATGGAAGATGCCTTCGATCCTGTAACTCTCCCTTCTTTCAATTACTCACAATCTCTCTCTCTCTCTCTCTCTCTCTCTCTCTCTCTCTCACTTTGCTTCCGATCTTTTATTCTATTAGGATCTCATTCACGCCATTTTCAAGTTCGTCTGGAGCACAAAAACCCCAGGTTCGTTTCTCTCTCCTTTTTCCTCTCTCTGCCGCCGGCTTTGACGAAAATGCCTTCCTTTTTATTATTTATTTATCTAGAGCGCGAGAGGAACGAAGACGTTGAGATCGTGGACATCGAGGTATGACATCGATAGCGCTCCCCCCTCAATTCTTCTTAGATAGCAGAGTGGAAGAGATTCGTTTCCTGGAAACAGATTCCCAGCGAAAGGGATTCGTTTATGGCGTTTTGGGCTGAAACATGTTGCCCATTCTGGAATAAGTGGGGCCCACTTGATGTATTCCATCAGATTGTTCAACTAAATGTTACCCCGTTGCCAAAAATCAGCTCAAACAGAAGCTCATGAGGGCCACAGAACAGGTGGCAAGTTGAGAGGGGATGCCCACCCTTGATTTGAAGGGGGCCTACCATCTTGTATCTAAGGAATCCTAGCCATCAGGACCCTTCGTCTGCCATGTATGAAGAGTTGGTATAAAAATCAGGCCGTTCTGCAATTCCAGTGGGCTCCAGTGAATAGCAATGGTGGGTGTTCCTTCCCACCCTGTTCCCTTTGATGTGGCTCCCCCTGAGTTTTAGATTGTGCTGATTTTCAGGCCCTTGGCATCTGATTGATGGGTTGGATGTGATACATACACCCAGTGGGCCCTACTTCTGTCCAGTACCACTGTAAGCTTAGGGTGGTACTGATACCACTGGAGTGCACCCTTCTTAAGTAAATTGGTTGGGCTCAAATTGAACCCAACCAACTGGTCCATATGAGTAATGGCTGGGCCAAATGACTTGACCTATAACTGGAAATAAATTATTAGGGTAAATGCAACAAACTTGATTTCTTGCAATTCTAGATGAAGAAGTCAACATGCTAAGGGTCTGTTTGGATGGCGGGATTTAAGAGTATTGTGATGTAAAAGCACTATCATTATGATTTTATAGTGCTTGTTTGAAGATGTAGCACATAATTCGGTAGTGAAATGCAGATGTAATACGAGAGAGGTAAATGAATTTGCAATCAGTACGAATGTACAATACATTGCAGTAGAAATCTCCTTTTCAAACACATGAATCTATATTTTTCATGTTGATTTGACATCTGATCTCAGTAATGTAAAAGTATCATCATTAGACTTTTATCACTCCTATCCAAATGCGAGAATTCTCGTTCAAATTACCTATTGACCAAGAGACAAGTATTTTAATTTGTAATCATTGTACTTTTACAATTCATTATAGTGAAATACATGCATCCAAGCATGCCCTAAAATGCTATGCTGCGGAGAAAGAGGTGAAGAAGGCAGTCTAGGAATTAGTGTGAGAGAGAGCTTTAATTTGCTTGAATAATTGGAAGAAATGAAATCCAATTTAAAAGACTTTTTTGGAATTGAAATAATTTGAAGTAAAATGACTTGCTTGAAATGAATACAAGTTCACTCCAGCCTTTAGACTACCAAGTTTGGAATTCATTCATCATTCATGAAAGACTAAAAGAGGTCTACAAACCCCTGCATCCATACATGTCAAAACACGATACTAATTCATAAGTCCATGAGCGCCTCATGTCCATGCATCATAGTTGAAAAGGTTTGAACCTGTGAGTTTCCAACCATGGGAACAACTAGTACATTTTTAATCACAATATGAATGAAATGATGGATGTAAAAAATAATCCTAAGCATTTTAGCTGGTTCTTTCCTCCTAAGAAGATAAACATTTAGAAGATGGAAAGTGTGGGGTTTAGGTTGGGGGTTGATGATGTTTAGATCTTGATAGCATGCTTTGGGTGCAGAATGAGGAACACGCCTCCTAATTATCTCGGCCTTCCTTTGTGTGTTGGAAAGCTTGCATGGATCCATCCTGGCTTGGAAAGAATTGAAAGGAAGCATTGGCCATGTAAGAGAAGATTCCAAGTCTAGTTGGTCTAATCACTCTAATCAAAGTAGGTTTAGATAACATGCCGATTTAGTTTATGTTTCTATTCAAGTGCCCCTCCATGATTCGACTGGAAAGACTACAGTGAGACATTCTTTGGAAGGATAATGCAATAGACATAAATTCCACCCTTGTTAAGTGGGATGAAATGTGGTACAATAGTGTTTTGGGGTTGCAGGTAAAAAATCTTGATATCATGAACTATGCTCTTTTGGGGAAATGGTTATGGTGATTTTTAACAGATGTGGAGCATGGGTTGTTAGTTTAATAAGGGGTTGCATCATTGTATAGAGCTTCGGCTAGGGTGACCTGACCCATTTAATAATCAGGTCTGGGTTTTTGCTTAGGCTCAACCTGTTAAAATCTAGGTTGGGTTTGGGTTTGGCCCAAGTCAAAAGAAGTTAACCCATCTACTTATTCGGATGGGTCTAGGTAAGGTCCAAGTCAAAAGAAGCCAACCCATTTATTTATTTGGAGGGTTTGGATCGGGCCAAAGCATTCCCACAATGATCCCTATGTGATGGATGACCTAGATTTGTACTAGTGTGCATTGGTGACATGTGATTCATGAAGTCTCTATTCATGCGAGCAACTAGACTTAGCAATATCATTCCTTTGGACGATCTTCTTTCCTTTTTCATGCGAGTAGCTAGACTTAGCAATATCAGTTGATCGATATATGAGAAATGATCACATGCAATGTCGTATGTCCATTTCTTTCCTGCCAATGTGTGTGATAACATCTGATTTTGCCAACTTTCTCATCATCATCATCATCTAAATCTTATCCCAACTAATTCGGGTTGGCTACATGAACCTCGTTTCGCCATTCCACTCAATCAAGGACAATATCCTTATTTTAATCATAGGTCATCGAGTATTTTCTTGCTAACTCCATCCATGTCTTTTGGGCCTATCCCTTGCCCTTTCAAAGCGGTCAAACTCCTAACCGCTGCAAATCTTGGTAGATCCTGCACAACATATATGTGATGTGTATGGAAGATGCAAAATTAGTATATCACTTATTCATTAATTGCCCTTATGGCCAAATTATGTGGTCGTCAGTCATGGGATTATTCAATATCTTGGGGGGATGTCGGAATCTATCGGAAGCTTCCTCTACACTTGGCGCGGTGTCAGGTTAAGGAAGGTTAGAAGGCCGTGTTGGAGATTGAGATTTGCGGGCATTATGGGGGGAGAGAAATGGAAGATGCTTTTGGAACTTGCAATCTCTGGCTAGTGAAGTGACAGAAAGGGCTTAGTAATGAGAACTATCCCCCTTGGCTTCAGAGATAGCAATGAGAACTTCTTTCTTGTGAATTCATATTTTTTATCCTCATCTTCGTAGAAGACTATGACGAGAAAAGGGAAAAAAGGTTGTTCGAGAGAAGATTTACATACATCCATTAGCCCCATCTTAGGCCACCTCATGCCTTGAAGGGGACTCCAGGGTCGGTCACTTAGAGGCTCACGGTCTGGTTCTGGAAGATGAAGATCTCCCTGGGAAGCAAAAGGGAGGAGCTGAAAGATGGTTGGATCCTAGCGCTCAAGAAGAAAACACTTTCAAGGAGATGCACTTGCAGTCCTCTCAATTTTATTCATCGAAAACTTCTCCCCGGATTGGTCAGAGATGAATTTTAGAAGGGTGTTTGAGCAAATGGGGATGTTATGTGAGAGATTGTAGTGCCGAGATCGAAGAGTTTGGGGGAAAGACGAGGTTTCACGTTCGTCCGGCTCTCGACAACAAGGACGAGCTAGAACAGGCGGTTTCGGAACTGGATGGGAGACGCTTCGAGGGCCATGCTCTGTCAGTTCAAAGAGCTAAGTTTGGCTAGAGAGAGTGAACACTGAAAAAGGACCGTGGAAGAAAAGTATGTCTGAGATCAGAAAGCTCTAAGTGAGCTTGAGAAAGGCCCTTGCTCCTAATCTCATTGGGCTTGCACCTGAATATTGTTCGACAGGGAGGTCTTATAGAGCTGTGGTTGCATTAGGTCAAGGTGGAATCATGCCCCATCTTAAGGGTTGGAAAAACCAACCCACCACCCAATATATGTGGAGGGAAGGATCTGGTGAGAATCCTACAATCCGGTTTGATCTAGTTGTTTTGACGCTATCTGTGTTGTCTTTAAGTTGTTGTTTAGTGGTGAAAGTCAGTAGAGGTGTCACCATGGAGGACGTTTATAGATGGCTGCTACACCTGGGGGTAGATGGTCTGAAATAGGAGGTTTTCAAGATAATTGAAGAAGAATGGATCTGGCTTCCTTTTAGCTCTCAATGTTAAGTCAATCATATACTAGCCCTATGTCTTTTGGCTTTGGGCAGTCTAGTGGCAAAAATGCAGATGGTCTAGTGGCAAAAATGCAGATGTGGGCCAATTTCTCCCCATTGGCGACAGAGGTCTATTGGTTCAAGGTGGTGGGAGACCCGTTGGAATTGTGGATGGGGGAAACATTCGCACTTATAGGGGAATGGTTGGGGGAGGTGGTTTCGATCGAACCAGACACAATATCTAGGGCAGAAATCAGATGGGGATGAGTTTGTGTTGGGAGAAACCGCAAGAAGCTACAACCGGAAAGAATCTCCCTAGCTGTAGGCGATGAGGTTATCAAGGTCAACATTTGCAAAGAAGATGAGGGTAGAGGAAAGAATTTGTCAAGCAGAGCTCATTTGATGGACAACGAAGATGGACAGGCCATGGAAGTGACCTTAGAGTCGGGCATGGAAGAAGGTGTAGAAGTTTGGTGCTCCAGTGGATCATGGTATGACCGGGAGGCATCGTGGGAGCATAGGATGGGTTTGTATCCTTATGGTGACACGTGGTGGATAGAGAAGGAGGCCGTAGACATGGTTACTTCGGCCTTGAGAAAACGACAAAAGCTGACGCCTCTATGGCGAGGGAGTCGATGCGTGTTGTGGTGGCTGCTGGGACTGGTGTTTGGCTTGGGACAACTGTCTTGGCTCGGACCTCCCTTCAACATTGAACTAGCGAGGTCTGGATGGGATGGAGCAAGCACATTTCGACAACCAGAAAGTTTTAGGCTTGGATTCAACTTCAGTAGGCTGACTCGGACCTAAACCTGTTTCAGACGACCATGCGTTGACAAGTGGCCAATACTTGATTAGCTCTGGTCGATCACAACTGTTGGTTGAAGCTGATACGAATCTCGTGTTGCACGTGTGTGGAGAACATATACGTGGGAACTATCCTTCAGACCACACACATATTCAAAATAACTTATGGCCTCACACGTGCGTCGAAACGTAGATACTTCAGAAACCCATATATATCCCTTGAGAGGCGATTCTGTCTCTAAAGCTCTCGACCTCAAAGGTGATCCCTTTGGAGGTAGACCCCTCTGGCTTTTTTAGCGAGGGAGATCTAGAATCGGAATAGGGCGCAACTTCTTCCATTGCCGATGGTCACTTGGTGGATCTACAAGCAACGTTTGATCTCTTTTAGGAGAGGTTCTGAGCTAGAGGGTTTGCTGAAACTAGAGGATGGAAATAGAGTAGTGCTGGACATTGCGCCTCTCAAAGTGGTAACGACTAGTTCGGATGACAATACTCTGCTTCTCAAAGACAAAAGGGAGCCTATATGGGCTGGTTTGGTGGAGGTGGTTAGTGAGAAACACTGGATTAGGGAGGCGTTGGGATACTTCAGAAGGCTGATTGGTATGTCTTTTGGAGATCATCCGGAAGATTATCGAGCCCTTTTTCAAATCGTAGAAGAATGTGGCAGGCCAAGAGACAATTCCATGTCCCTAAAGGCTCGATTAGGTCATCTACCAGTTGTAGGGAGTTGGTGAGCTTAACATCGAACTTGAATTTGTCTCATGCAGGATCGCCAAGAGGTAGGAGGAAGGGGAGGAGGGGTAGATCCATCCCTAAATGAAGATTCTTTCATGGAATGTGAGGGGTTTGGGGAGCAAACAGAAGAGAAGCCAAATTAAAGATGTTTATAACAGATATAAGGCGCAAGTCATATCATTTCAGGAAATAAAAGATTCATGGATTCAACAACAATCTATTGAGATATGTTTGGGGGAATAGTTCGATGGATTGGGTCTCTCTGAATGCTTCTAGGAGATTGGATGGGATTATGGTTCTTGGGACCCCTATATTTGGTCGAAAGAGGATTGGTGGCATGTGACTTTCTCAGTTTCAATTCAATTGAAGGAGTTAGCTTCAGGTTTGGAATGGTTGTTTACTTCAATATATGGCCCCAATAGGGAGGATTGTAGGGCATAATTATGGGATGAGATCTCCACAAACCAAGCAAGGTTCTCTGCTCCTTGGCGTATTGGAGGGGATTTCAACATCATGCGCTTTGTCTTGGAGAAATCGAATGGAGTCTAGGTCACAAGCAACACATGCTCGTTCTCAAATTGCATCAACTCGCTTCGCTTGAGCTAGTAGATCTGCCATTAGGAGGCAAGTTCAAATGGTCTAATGGTCCGTCTAGTCCAATTATGTCTAGAATTGATCGATTCCTAGTGTCGGCCGATTGGTTCATACCCTTGTGTTCTGCAAAGAACCCTTCTGAGGCCTGTTTCTGACCATTGCCCATTGTTGCTGGAAATTGACGAAGAAAATTGGGGACCAAAGCCTTTTAGATTTGAACTCAGTTAGTTGGAGATTAAAGGTTTTCAACAGAAGATTAAGTATTTGTGGCAATCCTTCAAGGTGGAGGGTTTTGTAGGATTTATTATGCATTGTAAGTTGCATCTTCTTAAAGGTAAAATTAAGTCTTGGATGAAATAGGAGCTAGGAAGTAGGGAGGTAGAAACGGAGAGCATCCTCTCCAAACTATTAGCCTTGGACATTAAATTAGAAGTAGAGAAGTTCTTTCCAGAAGAATCAACAATGAGGATCAACCTTATTCAAGAATACACAGGCAGGGTGAAAAAAGATGAAATAAAATGGAAACAACACTCGAGGCATGTCTGGATAAAGGAAGGAGATAGAAACACGAAGTATTTCCATAGCATTGTGAGTGCTTGCGCTAGGATTAACAAAATCAGTAGTGTGGTTATCAATGGAACTTGTGTTGAAAGCAAAAGGTAGAATCGTGGAAGAAATCCCTAGGTTCTATGATATGCTTTTGAGAGGGGAGGTGTGGGAAAGGCCTAAACTGGACAACCTCAACTTCATGAGTCTATCTGCTCCCATAATTGCCTCTCTTGAAGCCCTCTTTTTGGAGGAAGAGGTAAAAGCTGCTATCCTTTTGCTACAAGGGGATATAGCCCCCAATTTGGATGGATTCCCGTTGGCATTCTTTCAGGCTTTTTGGGAAGTGATCAAAGGGGATGTCATGAATTTCATGTCAGAATTCTTTGAAAGGGGTCGCATATCTTTAAAGATGACTGCTTCCTTCATTGCCATCATCTCGAAAATCTCAAGTGTGGAATCTCTAAAGGATTACTGACCGATCAGTCTTATAGGCCCTTACAAAATTCTAGCAAAAGTGATAGATATGCGTCTTCAAAGGATCATTGGAAACATCATCTCAGTGAATCAAAGTGCCTTTTTCCGGGTTGACAGATTTTGGAATGTGCTTTAATCGCCCATGAATGTCTTCACTCTAGGCAGGGGATGAGTTCCTTGACTATATGATACTTCGGTTGGGATGCAGCTTCAAATGGAGACAATGGATTTAGGAATGTATAAGTTTGGCACACTTCTTGGTTATAATTAATGGTTCCCCGAAAGGTTACTTTAGAAGCTGATGGGGACATCAGAGGACCTACTTGGGTGTACCAGAAACAGAGACGATTGCCCACATCAGCGCAACTTTCTTTGTGGATGGGAGATGAGTTCTAGATGGGGCCCGCCAGGCCATTTTGAAGACCCTACATGCATTGGACGTGCATCAGGAAGACCCTGCTTTGGGATGATGCATGTGGGCTGCTTAGGAGAACATTTTAGTCATAGGATTTCTATTTCGTATCGATCCGATTGTTGGATCTTGTCGATCAGGCCATCGGTCCACCACATCTTTTAGATCTGGGCTCCTTGGACTCTAATTTTTCTTTCTTTATATTTTTTGTTATTTTTAGGAGTTAGTTAATGGTTGAGATTAATAATAAATGTTTTAGTTTTCTTATTTTGGATGATGGGTCACTTCACTTAAGTGAGTGACATAGTTGTAATTATGCTGAATTTTAATTTCGAATTTTTTTATTATAAAAGCACAGGGGGGTGGAGTTTCAACCCTAGTGGAGATTTGAGAAGAAAAAAAGGGGAGAGAAGCTCTCCTGTGTGAAGGAATTTTCCTCCTTATTTTCTAAGGGTTTTTTTTTTTTTTTTTTTTTTTTTTTTTTTTTTTTTTAATTTAAAATTTTAATTTTTTAAATTTTATTTTAAACCCTCCTTTCCTATTAAATTGTAGAAGGGTAGAAACTTGTTTGGTGGTGGATTACCTAAGGTACATCCTTCCTCTTTCTCTTCTTCGAAATGTATTATTCATCTTCTTCTCTTTTCTTCCTCTTTTTCATTCCATTACAACCTTTTAGACCCTATATCTTCAATTTCCTATTTTCTCCAATTTCTAAAAACCCAAATTCCAAAATTCTCAATTTTTATGAACCCTAATTTTCTAAATTTTAGATTTTTCCCTTCCTAACCCTAATCATAAAACGTACAAATCTGTCCATTGAGTGTGGAACATGCCTATGCTAAATTGGAAGTTTGATTTATGTGATTTCCTAACATACGGGGCATGTGATTTAAGTTAAATCGGATTTTATTTCCTATTGTTTACTCTTAATTACTTGGTGGATTACCATCTTATGTTAATTGAATTACTTTATGAAGTCTTTCATAATCTCTACGTTGCATGTTAGCATTAAATCATGTGTCCTGCATCAAATTTGGTATTAGAGACAGGTTTAGCATAGAATTTTTGTGTTGCATCTAGGTTAGAGTCACTTCTAGGGTTAGTAGAGAATGGATTGCATATAGGATCATATTGCTGAGTTTTTGTTGGAGTATCTTATTGCTGAATTTTCAAATTGTGGCCCCACTTATACCATTGCTGAAATTTCGGAATAGTAATTTCAGGTTGTCACATCCCTGAATTTTCAGCTTGTAATTTTTGGATCACACCAGTGCTGAATTTTCAGTTTGGCACCCTCGGATTACTATCTTGCTGAAGTGTCAACATAAGATTTGAGGATAGTGATTTGCTGATTTTTTTGGTTAGTGTGTCTAGCGTGATCTCTAGGTTAGTACTATCATTGTCATCACATTGTTCTAGGATATAGGGTTTCCTTTAGAGTGTCCTTGTGTATGCCCACTCGTTCAGGACGTGGTTTTTGCTTACATCCCACTATGCATTTAGAACAGATTGCCGAGGCCCTTAACGCTATCAACAATCGTCTGACGGCTATTGAAGCGCACAATAAGACCATCGCAACTCAATTGACCGTGACCAATATGCGTATCAATCGGCTTGAAGTGAACCCCGACACTGGGGAAGATGTCCGATCACAAGCTAGGGATTAAATTGAAGGAGTTGAGACTGTGCCACTTGCAATCATTAGCTGCGCCTTAAGCTAAATTGTAGAAAGTAATGATTAGTGCAAGAATTCAATTTTCCATATTTATGCCAAGTGTGGTGGCAAAAATTGCAAGGCAATCATTGATAGTGACAGTTGCATCAATGTGGTATCTGCTTGCACTGTGGACTGCTTAGGTATGCTAGTCGTTCCTCACCCTTAGCCCTATCGAGTCTCATGGGTTGACGCATTTTCGATTCTGGTTTCTCAGCGTTATCCCATTCCCATCCAGTTTTGTTCCTATACGACATGTTGTGGTGTGATGTTTTGCTTATGGATACAGGTCACATCATTTTGGGTAGGTCTTGGTTGTATGACAGGAATGCAACACTGTTCAGTCGCTCGAATATGTGTTCGTTTCTATATGGAGGCAAAAGGATTGTCTTGAAGCATTTCCCGCCCAAAAGCACCTTGAAAAAGGAGGACGTCAAGGAACGTGGTCTTGAAGGTGTGACGAAACTCTAGCTTGAGCATCTTCCTATATTTAATGCCAAAGAGTCTGAAAGAGAAACTAAAATTGATTTGACGTTGTATGTCCACGTGGCAACTGAGGTCACACTTAAGGTTATTATGGAGATGCCACCTGAGGTTACACCTGAGGGTAGTGTAGAGTTACCATCTGAGGTGAGTCCGGTATTGGAGGAGGCTAGTGTTATGCCAAAGGACGTACTAGATGAACTTACACCTATGTGGGACATTCACGCATTGACTCTACCAAACCTTCATCACGATCAAATGAGTCCTGGGGAGGAAGTGAATTTGGAAAGACAAGTAGATGAGCTTAGGACCCCTATAGATTGCATACCCATATATGTGTTCCATAGGCCTTCAAAGTTTGCACATGCATCTACACAACATATGCATGACTTGCATGTGGAGTGATGAAATCATGATTAAAATACGTTCAAAAAGGTTCGCATAGAGAATCATAAAGAACTTACAAGCCCGTAGTGCTGGACTATATAAAATCTTGAAAAGAGGTTCGAATGCTTACTTGATAGATCTTCCACCTAACATGGGTATCAGTTCCACATTTAATGTAGAAGATCTTGTACCGTTTCATGGACCTTCCTCTAACCCTCACATGAACTTTGATGATGATGCCCTTGACCTATCCCAAGACCTATGGCCATTACCTGACCCATCTTCTCAACCTTTACTATCCGTACCATCCATACCTATGAGAAGAGAGGAAATAAAGGATATCTTATATGGAGAAGCAGTTTCCACATGACATGGCGGTTACTAGGAGTACCTTGTCAAGTGGAAGGGTAGACCAAAGTCAGACAGTACATGGATCACAGACGCAGAGCTTTAGTGACGAGACCTGGATTTCCTCGAGCATCACTGTAGCTTTATTTCGCTAGAGGCGAAATCTCCTCAGTCGAGGGGAATTGATGGGGACATCAGAGGACCTACTCGAGTGTACCGGAAACAGAGACGACCACCCACACTAGCGCAACTTTCTTTGTGGATGGGAGATGAGTTTTAGATGGGGCTCGCCAGGCCATTTCGAAGACCCTACATGCATTGGACGTGCATCAGGAAGACTCTACTTTGGGATGATGCATGTGGGCTGCTTAGGAGATTATTTTAGTCATAGAATTTCTATTTCGTGTCGATCCAACCGTTGGATCTTCTCGATCAGGCCATTGGGCCACTAGATCTTTTAGATCTAGGCTCTTTGGACTCTGATTTTGCTTTCTTTATGTTTTTTGTTATTTTTAAGAGTTATTCGATGGTTGGAATTGATAATAAATGTTTTAGTTTTCTTATTTTGGATGATGGGCCACTTCACTTAATTGAGTGGCATAGTTGTAATTATGCTGAATTTTAATTCCGAATTTTTTATTATAAAAGCACAGGGGGGTAGAGTTCCAACCCTAGCGGAGATTTGAGAAGAAAAAAGAAAGAAGAGAGAACTTCTTTCTAATTAAATTGTGGAAGGGTAGAAGCTTGTTTGGTGGTGGATTACCCAAGGTACATCCTTCTTCTTTCTCTTCCTCGAAATATATTCTTCATCTTCTTCTTGTCTTCCTTTTTTCCTTTCTAGTACAACCTTCTAAACCCTAGATATTCAATTTCCTATTTTTCCTAGTTTCTAAAAATCTTAATTCTAAAATCCTCAATTCTCATGACCCACAATTTTCCAAATTCCAGATTTTCCCCTTCCTATCCCTAATCATAAAACCTACAAATCTGTCCATTGAGTGTGGAACGTGCCTCTGCTAAATTGGAAGTTCTATCATTCCATCGAGCCTAGTTTTAATTGATTTATGTGATTTCTTAGCATGGGGGCATGTGATTTAGGTTAAATCGGATTTTATTTCCTATTGTTTACTCTTAATTACTTGGTGGATTAGCATCTTTTGTTAATTGAATTACTTTATAGACTCTTTCATAATCTCTACATTGCATGTTAGCATTAAATCATATGTCCTGCATCAAAAGTTCTCGTGATCTTTGGCAAGGGGACCCTTTGTCTCCTTTCCTATTCCTTATGATGGTGGAAGCTTTTAGTAGTATGCTTTGGAGAGGTCAAGAGGTAGGCTTCACTTGTGGCTTCTTGGTTGAGGGTATGTCTTCTCCCATTTTGCATCTTTAGTATTCGGACAACACTTCTTTTTTGTGATGCCTCTCCCAGTATGGTGGAGAAGTTGTGCACCATTGTCAAATGCTTCGAAGTTGTATCAGGGCTCAAAGTTAATCTTTCCAAGAGTGAAAATGTATGGGGTTTGAATGAATTCGATTGAAGTGGAGAAGATAGTTGATATTTTTGGGTGTGCAGCGGGAGCTCTCCCAATCTCTTTCGTGGGTCTATCGATTTGTGTGGGTAAATTGGCTAAGAATATGTAGGACAAAGTGGTGGAAAGAGTCAAGAGAATGCTAGCAAGATGGAGAACTAGAGATCTTTCTCTCGGAGGTCGTTTCACTTTGATTAAAAGCGGCCTTATCCAATCTCCTTGTTTATTTCATGTCGCTTTTCAAATGCTCTACGCTAGTGATTTCAAGATTGGAGAAGCTTGGGTGAGACTTCTTGTGGCAAGGAGTGGAGGATAAGAAGAAATTTTTTCTCCTCAGTTAGGAAGAGGTGTGCATGATGCATGATGAGGGAGGTGCTGGAATCAAGGATCTCAAGTCCATGAATATGGCGCTTCTTGGCAAGTGGCATTGGAGGTTTGTAGAGGAGGATGGAGCCCTTTGGATAGAGGTTCTCAAGTGCAAATATGGACTTTTGGTGGGGGGATGGGGTACAAGAGAATTGTTGCTCTATAGGGCTTCGACTTGATGGAAAAGAGTGTGGTAAGTGAGGGAAGATTTCTTGCAAGGAGTAGGGTATTCTTTGGGCAATGGCAAAAAAAAAAAATCAGATTTTGGGAGGATGAGTGGGCTGGCTCTCACATTTTTTAAAAATGAGTTTCCTTCCATCTTTATTCTTTAGTTTGGCGCTGTGACCCCTCAATTTTTGTAGCAAGCCATTTCTCTTGAATTGGAGGCATGATGGCATGGTTTCTTCCATGTAGGCGCTTCCTTTGGGATGAAGAAGTGGATGACTACGCTGCCCTACTGGAAAGTATTGAAGTTTTTGCTCCTAGTGAAGTTGAAACAGATAGATGGGTTTGGAAAACGGAGAGTTTGGGCCATTTTTCTGTTATATCTTTTTTCTCTATGCGGGGCAGATCTTCTAATCATGCAGAGGTGGGAGCCACTAGATTTGTTTGGTCTTATCCAATTCCCCTAAAAATTGCAGCTTTCGGATGGTTGGTGGGTAGGAAAAGAGTCCTAACTATTGATAACATGAGGAAAAGGGATATGCTTATACCAAACTTTTGCTATATGTGTATGCAAGATGGGAAGTCAGTGGACCACCTATTTATGCATTGTCGGGCTCATTCCAAATCTGGGGGTCATGCTGAATTCGGTGGATCACTGTTTGCTTGCTTCTCACGGAGTCTGCCTTCCCAAGCACAAGAATACTCTTTGGAGAATGATCCTGCTTGTGTTCTAGTGGGCGGTTTGGGAGGAGCGGAATGCCAGGAGCTTCGACAATACCAACAAGACGATGGATAGTGTTTTTCATCGGATTGGATCGTTAGTATGTGAATGGGCTATGGCTGCCCCCAAAATCTAGGGATGTAATTTGGATTTCTTAGGGGGTTAGTTGGGTCGCTGTCTCGGCGCCCTTGCTTCCCGTGTCTGTTTGTTTTTTGTGCCTTTTTAAAAAAAAATAAAATTTCTCATCTTTCAAAAAAAGAGGGGCTTAGTTTTTGGTGGCGGAATGAGCATCCTATGTAAAAGAATCAGCCAATAGTGATTTTGCCTCTAGGTTGAGGATCTAATTTTCAGTTTTTCTGTTTTCCTTTGTATCTTGTGCCATCTTGGCTCTCCTTTTAATGAAAGTATCGTTACCTTTCAAAAAAAAAAAAAAAAAGAAAAGAAAAAAGAAAAAAAAGAAACGAAAAAAGGGGCTAATCTTGGTCATCATTGCACATGGCCAAATTGTCTAAGCCTACTTTCCCTGATCTTATTAATCGTTGATGCTACTCATAAGTTCCCTTGAATGTGTTCATTTCTATTTCTATCCTTTCTCGTTTTACCACTCATTCATCTCAATGTCCTCATTTCAGTTACTCTCATCCCATGAACACATTACTTTAGAGGCATACCTCCACTTCATCCAGCTAGCTTTATTCTATGATCAACATTCTTCTCGATCTCTCCACTTTCATGAATCATTGACCCAAGATATCTAAAATAATCATTTTGGGGTACTTCTTGGTCAATCTCAAGTAATTCCTCATTTCGACTCCTATTATTGCTTACATTGTGTTTCGTATTCTTTGTTTTAGTCCAACTGATTTTAAAACCTTTGGGGCATTCGGTTGCGACTTGAAAATGAGTTCATCTCATTTTAGTTCATATCAATTACATATTAGAGACCATGATTTGTATAAATCGTTGCTTATAATTTTTGATCCCTACCAACAAATTGATCTCTAATACATAATTACAATTAAATAAATTGAGGTGAACTCATTTTTAAGTGGCAACCAAACAAAGCCCTTAGATGTTAAAGAGTCCCTCCATAGTTGTAGGCTTGTAGCTTCGTGTTTACCTTACCCTCTTTATCGTCTCAATCATGCTAACTTTCACATCCATCCACTAATTAGCTAATTATAATTTTCCAATTCCTACTTTCCCTTATTAAACTCGGTAATTATAGATGGTTTCCTAACTCCTACTTTTCCCTAGACTTGTAGTAATTAACGACCTTCCTAGGTCAGTGTTGGGTCCATTTTAGGATGGCCCAAATTGGACCCACCAAATGGGAGGTCCCAGACCCAACTCATTTGGTAATCGGGTGGAATATTTTTACCCAAATTTACTCAATGCGTCCAAATTTTGGAGCCAGGTGTGTTTAATTTTGGGTTTGGTCTATAGTTGCATGAAGCGGTTACAAATTTGGGTGTGGGAGCGGGGAACTCTCTTTCAAAATGTAAAATAGTATAAATAGGTAGGAAGCAGGAGTGGGAGCGGGATTCTGAAAGTGGGGATTTGAAGTGGGAGCAGCACCTAGTTAGAAGGATCTTGCAACTAAGGCTTTGGTCCAATGACCCAGTGGGTCGGGTTGTTTGCACCCGTAACTTCTAGGCTATGGAGAGCAGTGTATAAGTGGGAAGAGGACTCTCTTCAAGGAATCTCATTGCAAATTGGGGGCAGTACTATAATTAGATTTGGGATGAAGCCTGGTGTGCTAACAAGCCTCTCAGTCAAGCCTTTACCTCCCTATATTTCCTCACTCCCCAGAGGGAGGTTAGGATATCACAATGCTTCAGGATGGGGAGGAGAGGGTGGTTTGGGAGCTTCATTTTCATGGAAATTTTATAGATGTAGGAATCTTTGACTTTAGCACCTGCGATTCACAAGCTAATAAGCATTTCATGCCCTGAAATTAAATTCCCTCAAAAGTTACTCAGCTTGCATCTTCATGCTTGGTTTTCTATCACCTAGCAGTCATGACTGAGAACTAATTTCATTTTTGTCTACTGCCCAAAATTTCCCGAACAATTTCTATTAGATTTATCAACTGTCTTGATTGGTAAAAAACCAATTAGGTCTCAAAGGATGAAATCTTCTATACTGTGCAGGTAGGAGCTGGAACATCAAAGAAAAATCGGCCAGCTACAGGTATTTCATACGCTCCTTGGATATGTTTTATAACTTAGTTGCTATATGGCAGAGATACTGCATTTTTTTTTTTTAAAATCCTCGCGTTGGACATGTGTCTTGACACATCAGTTAAGCAAAATCGTAGCTCAGTTTCTATCTTCTTAAACACTTTACTCATTATTGTGTATTGAATCATACCTTCATTCATATTCTGTCTTAATTTTTTTGTATTCACTAATATTTATCTATAATGTACATCATCATCATAATCTTAGTCTCCCAGCAATTCTCAGTCCTAGGTCACATGTCGTGTCCACATCTGCTTATGGTTGTCAATGAGAACCTAGAGCTATGGATACCCAAGGTACCAATAATCCGATTTAACTGCTCTGGTTCCAGAAATTGGCCCCAATTAATAACTGGGTTGGCTTTGGGTCCATTGGTTTAGATCTAATAAAAAATCGGGTCGGGTTGGGTACATGAATGATATATGTTATGTTTACGAATATACCCCTCATACTGAAATCATATGTATTATATCACATACATGTACTATATAATGTGCTGTAAGTATATATCTAACACACTTCTTGCTTGCCTAGTAGAGAGCGGTGAGGATGATGTAACTTTATCCACTTTCGCAACTCATCAATCATACATGTGGTGGTTTGGACTATCCAGAATCATAGTCTTCAATTGTGGGCTGAGCATGCCATGCAGCTTTGTCCATGTCCGCAACTCAACTAATGTACATGCTGGATATGCATGCCGATCTGGACCATCCCAAATCATGGACCCCAAATATTGATGGAGCATGCTTTTGTAATGACACTGATTAGTTGATCCTACCTATCTAAATGGTGCCAATAAAGGGATGGTTGAAGCTAAATGTAAGCAATCCAAATTTAATAGGTGAAATAAGATGGTTAAGACTTAAGATCACATTTAGGCCTTGTTTGGTGCAAGGGATTAAACAAGATTAAATGGAATGAAACTCTTGATCCCCCCCTTCTAATTTTTAATTTTTAATTTTTTAAAATTTTATTCCAATTTTCTTTTGGTGAAGGCACCCGACTCCAGGGTTTTGACGCCTCGGAACCTGTGCGATTATGTATCGGCCGTAATGGCAGATACATAACGGTAATGGCCGAGTCCGTTATGTGATACAGGGGTTGAAATGGTGAACAAACCCCCCTCCCCCCAAAGTTTTTGTCTCGGATCGGCCATTACGGGGGCTGTAATGGCTGTTAGCCCAATGTTTGAGTTGTTGGTATTGTTACAAGTTTCTCTGGCCAGAGATAAAGATATAATATCGTTATCGCCGATAATATCGCTGATAATTAGAAATGCTGGAAAATGGTGGAATTTTTCAATGAAACTTCAGGAAATGCCTTAATATACATATTTGCATATATATGAATAAAAGTTACAACAAGAATGCATTAAATAGTAAGTTTTCATTAATGGGGCTCAAAAAAGCATGCGCTGCCATAAGAAATCACCAATAGTAGCCAAAATAAGTTTATATAATATAAATATAGCTAGCATACAATAATTAAGACGTGTAAAAGTAAATGAATTTAAAGTACACATTTCCGGATGACTTTGAGACAAGGTCATTTTTTTACCTCCCTCGTATGGATGGCTTGGATCATGCGATTGTTGCTATCAAACAACCAACATTAGATGGGCCACTGAAAGAAAGTGTTTTTTTTTTTTTTTTTTTTTTTTGGGGGGGGGGGGGCATAAGGACACGGATTGTATAGTGCCCCAACACCTAGCTATCTAGAGATGAACAGATCTAGCAGGGGTCTATAGGGCACACCTTGATGGATGTGTTTTATCCACACCGTCCATCCATCTTGTAGATCATTTAAGGGCATGTACTTAAAAAGGAAGCAGATCGGAGGCTCAAGTGAACCACACCATAAGAAACATTGGGGATTGAATGCCTACATTTGAAAACTTCTTAGGGGCCACAAAAGTTTTGGATCAAACTCATGTTTATGTTTTCCCTTCATCTAGGTCTATGTGACCTTATAAATAGGTTTGATAGCAAATAAACATCATGGTGGGCCCTAGAAAAGTTTCAACGGTAGGGTCATTGTCACAACTGCTTCCTGTGGTGTGGTCCACTTGAGACTTGAATCTACCTCCTTTATGGAATCATAACCTAAAATAATCTTTCAATGTGGATAGATGGTTTGGATAAAACACATGTATCATGGTGGGCCCCACATAGCCCTAACAGGACTGTCCATCTCTAGCTAGGTCCTGGTGAGGTTAGTGCCCAATTCTCACTCCAAAATGGGCACAAATTGCGCTCTAAAGAGAGGCCTGCCACAAAGCCAGGTGGGGCCATCGTGATGATTGCGATAAATCCACCCCGTCCATCTGTTTTTCCCGATCATGTTAGGAAATGGGCCAAAAAATGAGGCAAATCCAATACTCAAGTGGGCTCCACGATAGGAATAGTGGGTAGGGAAATGCTTACCATTGAAACCTCTTTAGGGTCCACTGTGATGTTTATATGCCATCCATACCAGTGGGATAAACTGAAGGCACAAAACAAAAAAAAAAACTAATCCAAAACTTCTGCGGCTCCACGAATGTTTCTACGGTGGAGGTTCAATTTGCATTGTTTCCTGTCATGCGGCCCGCTTGAGTTTTCGATCTGCCTCATTTTTTAGCCCATGTCCTAACATGATCTAGGAAAACGGATGGACAAAGTGGATTTCTCACAAATATCACGGTGGGTCCCACCTACCATCCATGGCAAGCCCTTCTCTGAAGGCTTTTGCAGGCGTCCTTAAAATCAAAAGTGGATTGCAGACTGAGTAACTCTTAACGTATTGAGTAAACTCCATTGGTTCCACTGTGATTTATGTATTTTATCCACTTTGCCCATCCATTTAATTATACAATTTTAGGGCATTATCCAAAAAAATGAAGCATATCCAAAGCTTAAGTGGACTACACCATAGGAAACAGTGTGAATTGAATCTTAATCGTTGAAACATTCTCAAGGGCTACATAAGTTTTAGATGAAGCTGATATTTGTATTTTCCCTACATCCATGTCTTTGTGATCTTATGAACAAGTTGGATGACAAATAAATATCATCGTGGGCCCCAGTAAGGTTTCAACAGTGGAAATCATTATTCCTACTATTTCTTGTGGTGTGGTCCAATCGAGCTTTGGATATGCTTCAATTTTGGGCCCAACCCCTAAAATGAGCTCGAAAAATGGATGGACGGCGTGGATAAACCACATACATTCACAACGGGCCCAAAACAGTTTACCTAGTATGATAAAAGCGCACGAGTAACTCAATACGTTGTGAGATTTCCTCAGTCTGTTATTGGGTGGGACCTTGACCGTAGGGCTACATCGGCGATATGAGACATATCTACACCGTCCAATCATTTTGGCAAATTATTTTAGGGCATGGTCCACAAAATGAGTGGGATCCAATTCTAAAGTGGAAAACACCATAAAAAACAGTGGTCATTAAATGGCCACCATTAAAAGCTTCTTGGGGCTCGGAAGTTTTGATCAGCCCGATATTTGTGTTTTCCCTTCATCTAGGTCTATGTGAACCTAATGAATGGGTTGGATGGAAAATAAACAATATAGTGGGCCCTGAGAATTTTTTAACGGTAACCATTCAATCACCATCGTTTCCTGTGGTGTGATCCACCTCAAATGTGGATCTAACTCATTTTTTGGCTCATTCCGTAAAACAATCGTCCAAAATAGATGGATGAGACAAAATATATTACATTGTAGTGGGGCCCACACTACTGAAAGTAGCCGCGACTTGCGACTCGCACGCCACACCAGCGTCGTTCGCGTCTGTTAAAAAAAGAGGTCTGATGCCATTTCTGAAAAGGGGAATAGGGTTTCCCGTTTCCGTTTCCAACCCAAATCCCCAATCGAAGGGTTTTTTCGTTTCGAACCCAAATTCCCAAGGAATATCATAGATTATTCGGCGAAATCCTCGTTGATTATGAAACTTTTCATCTATTTGAAGAAAGAAAAGAAAATGGGAGGTACCTGCGGAAGATCAGCGAACAACTATTGTCAATCGATCGATTGGCCCACCGAATTCTTCTTCCGATTAGGCGCACCTCTTCTACAGGTACCGAAATCACCTTCTTACAAGTTTTTTCTTTCTTATTTATTATTATTATTATTTCGCAATTACAATGCTCTTCCCAAAATTTCTAATACTTTCTTTTTATCAGCGAAAAGGGTGGTTGTCTACAGTGTAGTTCGAGCTATAATGAATTTGTCACCCGACAACTCTGATTATTGTAAAAAAAAAAAAAAAATCGCCGACAACTGGTAGAGAAATGAAAGAAAGGAGTTTTCAATGCCAGCAATGCTGGCGACACCGATATTATCGACTTTTCGCCGATAACTTAAACATGGTTATGCTTCATAACGGCTGTTACTACCTCGCAACGGTTGGGGCGTAATTGTTATAAACAACTATTTTTTATTTATGTATTTATTTTTTTGAAGTTGCGATTTTTCTCATTTTTAGGCACTTTTCTCTTCCAAATTCTTTCCTAAACTATTTTACTGCAAATTTCGACCACTCTTAGCTTGAATTTGAGGATCAAAATAAGTTATTTCAATGATTTTGTTGAATCGAAGCTCCATGGGTCATTTTCAAGAAAATCTTCAAAAATAGGTATTTATAACTTTTTTTTAATCTTTGTTGTTATGGTTGAATATGATGTGTTATTCAAAGTAGAACATATGAATGTGCATTTTACAAATTATGCAACTAATTTTCTGTTTATTTATTTATTTTTATTTATTTTATTTTTTTATTATAATTTTCGGACTATTTTCGGTCAATTTTTAAAAATGAGGAAATATCTTTTTTTTCAATATATATATATATATATATATATATATATATATATATATATATATATATTGTTTTAATGGTCGAATATTGTGTGTTAATGATAGTAGAACATATAAATGTTCTTTTTATATATTATGCAATTGATTTGGTATTTTTTGTATTTATGGACCGTTTTTGGCCTATTTTTAAAAATTATGAAAAATCAAATGTTTTTCAGTCTTTTTCTATTTTAAATGGTTGAATATGATGTGTTAATGATATTCGAACATATAAATGTTATTTTTACAGATTATGCAAATGATAGGGTTTTTTATTTTTATAATTTATTTACGGATCATTTTTGACATATTTTTTAAAATTAGGAAAAAAATTTAATCTTTTTTCTATTTTAATGGTTGAATATGATGTGTTAATGATAGTAGAACATATAAATGTTCTTTTTACAAAGTATGCAAATGATTTTGTATTTTTTTAATTTTAAATTTTGGACTATTTTCAGCCTATTTTTAAAAATTAGGAAAAATAAAAAAATTTCAATATTTTTCTGTTTTAATGGTTAAATATAATGTGTTAATGTTAGTAGAACATATAAATATTCTTTTAATAGATTACGCAATTGATTTTCTTTCTCTTTTTTTTTTTTTTTTTTTTTGTATTTTTTTTTTTTAGACTATTTTTGGTCTATTTTTAAAAATTAGGAAAAATAAAAAAATTTCAATCTTTTTTTGTTTTTATGGTTGAATATGATGTGTTAATGATAGTAGAACATATAAATGTTCTTTTCACAAATTATGCAATTGATATGATATTATTATTATTATTATTATTATTTTTGTATTTTCAGACTATTTCTAGCCTATTTTTTTAAAATTAGGAAAATTATTTGTTCAATCTTTTTCTGTTTTAATGGTTGAATGTGATGTGTTAATAATAGTAGAACATATAAATGTTCTTTTTACGGATTATGTAATCGATTGGGTACTTTTTTACTTTATTTATGGACCATTTTCGGCATATTTAAAAAAAATTAAGAAAATTGTCTTTTTTTTTTTTTCTTTTTCTTGTTTGATTATTGAATAAGAATGCGATATTAATATAAGATGACATGATGTGCTTGAATGTCATATTGTCATTATTGATTCAATCTTTTTTTTTTTTTTTTTTTCAAATTAGTGACTATATGTTTATATTTTCTTATTTTCGGTAGGTTTTGGAGATTATTAATCATAGGGTTTATTACTTGATTTCTTTTTTATTGATGAGATTTAAAATAAGTTATAACATTATTTCATTAATCTATTTATAAATTTTGGGATTTAATTAATTCATTCTCTTAAAAAAATTGTATTTAGACATAGAGAATCGAGTAGACTCTCACATAGGCCATGTCTAGCTAAGAAAATGTCCAGCCAACAAGGAAGTGAGGATATTGGATGGAAACATTGTCAAAGGGTAGGTGGTGATAGGCACCAAATGAGTGTAACTATTGTGATAGACTAATAATTGGTGGAATTGCACGACTCAAACAAGATTTGACACATCGAAAGGGTCAAGTTGTGGGATGTACCAAAGTGTCAAAAGAGATAATAATTTTAATACAAGTCAATTTAGACAAGTTAAAAGGAAAACGAGATGCAGTTTTAGAAGCGGTCCGATAGGAGGTGTTTGGTCCTGAATATATGGGCATTCGTGATGAAGAGATTATTGATTCTAGCGAAGATTCAGATCAAAAAATAAGTATGGCTAGAAGAAAGCATGCGCCTTGCTCATGAAGAAGAAGAACGTCAGTGCATGTTTGACGCGGGATCTACGTTATATTGGGGGGGGGGGGGGGGGGGGGGGGGAGACTACATTTGCAAGTGGGGATAGGTTGGGTGGATTATAATGCATGTTTGGCAGTCGACAGGAGGCATCTTTACGTAATGCACCTATGGAAGAAGAGCCAATGAGACCTCTATTGAACCGATCCTATTTAAGAAAGAATCAACTAAACAAAAAAAGATAAAACAAATGTGGAGTGGAAATTCCATTGGGAAGCTGGGTAGGGCAACAACAAAGTTATTTATACATGCCAACATACCCCCTAATGCGGCTAGTTCTCCATATTGGCAGGTGGTAATTGATGTAGCAATAGAAGCAGATGAAGTAATTAAAGCTCTCATGGCTAGGGAAATTAGGGGGAAATGGACAGATGTAGAGTATGTTGATGTGAAAGCATAGATGGCTACCTTTAAACCCATATGGCAGGCTAGAGGATGTACAATCATGTACGATGGTTGGACTGGCCCAACCAGACGCAACATGATCAACTTTATGGTATAATGTTACTTGGGAACGGTGTACCATAAGTCAATTGGCGTATCGGATGAAACAAAAAATGCTACTTATATTTTTTCCCTAATGGATAAAATGGTGGATGAGATTGAAGAGAATGTGGTGCAGATTGTTACAGATAAAGAAGCAATATATAAGGCTGTAGGACAAAAGTTGATGATAAATTGACCACATATATTTTGGTCACCATGTGTTGCCCACTGTATTGATCTTATATTGGAAGATATTGGGAAGAAGAAGAGTGTTAAGAAAATGGTTGAAAGGGCAAGAGAAGTGACGACATTTATTTACAATCATAATCAAGTAGCTGCAATAATGAAGAGGTTTATGAAGGGAAGAGAGTTGCTTAGGCCTGCGGTGACTAGATTTGCAGCTAACTTTATAGCCTTGGAGAGTTGAGTGAGATGTTCACTTTCTGAGATTGGCTCAACATAAAACTTGAGAATAAGACATCAAGAACACCGGTTGAGGTTGTGAAGACCATAAAGGACAATAAATATTAGAGGAAGGTTCAAAAGATCTTAAAGGTGATGGAGCCATTAATGAGTGCACTCTTTCTTGTTGAAACCGATGAAGCATCTATCATGGATTTCCTCTATGATGCCATGGATAAGGTGAAGCTGGTAATTCAATATGATTGTTCAAACTGGGAGGACTACTGGAGGATGATTAACAAGAGAGACAAAACAGTTCCATCACGAACTTCATACAACGGGTTACTATCTAAATACTTGATACAGATACACCCAATCATTTGTTGCGGATGATGAGGTTCGTGTCGGAATAAAGAATGTGATATAAAAATTAGTGCTTGACTTAGATATGGAAATAAAGGCATTGAATGAATTGATACATATGGAAATCGCCAGGGTTGCTTTAGATATGCTATTGCACAACATGCAGTATCTAGTTTATCACCTGCCGAATGACGGATGGAGTGCGAAGGCTCTCCCAAAACTTGCAATAAGAGTTTTGAGCTAAACAACATTTTCATTTACTTGCGAAAGGAACTGGAGTTGTTTTGCACTTATTCATTTGAAGAATATGAATAGATTGCAAACTAGGATATTGGATAGACTTGTCTTCATGCACTACAATATGAGGTTAAGAATGTGGCGACATTATAGGAGCATTACTGCAGCAACTGCCGGTGACATTGACTATTGTCTAATAAACTTGGACAATATTTATGATGAGGACGATCTGCTTCTACCTTGGTTGGAAGCAAGAGGAAAACAAATAAAAGGTGATACTGAAGAATTGGAAGTGATGACCCAATAATACACACGACGAAGTAAGAGAAGAGGGGCATATTTCATGCAAAGTCCAGCTTAGCGGAAGAGTACAAGCAGTAGTAGCATTAAGACCGAGATGGATGATCATGGTAGTGATTGTGATGATGCACTTGATGTTGGTCCCACTTCTGGTGTTGCTCGGCACACTGACATACAACGGTGTACAGATCGCAAGGCCGATGAGCATCAATGTGGTACGCGAGTCAGACTTCTGAGTTTATTGAGTCACGATTAATGCAGGGGCATTTTCACATCGGGCTCGAGTGGGGTGGGCTGTGGGATGCAGGGGTACACTCAGGGTGGGCGGTCCGTGTGAGGCGGGTGGCTCGTATGAAGTGAGGCCCACAAGGGGGGTCCGACCGAGGTCCTAAACCATCGGATGTGGGGCCTGGGCTATGAGATAAAGGGATTGATTCGCCATGCTCTATCAATTCGAGCTTTTAGAGCAAGTGGTTAATTGTCCTGCATCAACGATATAGGCGACGGGAGGAGCTTGACTCCAATGGTGCACTGCCGGGAGCTCCAAATCATCAACAAGCTTATGGTCCTAGGCATGGATATTCTTATGGCCAATGAGATAATATGGAGCCTATTTCATCACATTCATGTTGGAGTAGTCCACCTTATTCACATGTTCCATATGATTACAGATATCCAGATCTAGATCCAAATCCAAGTTATTCACAACAACCTGAGTATGGGCATGAATATGAGTATCGACGGATAATGGTGGATATCCTTAGTCGGGGTCGGAGTCGTTACCTAGTCAGGATCAGTAGTTCTTCGATTTTGTTGACCTGATCTTTTCCTCTGGCACTGGATATTATGGATATCCAGTACCTACTCCGTAACTGTAGCCTAATGATGACGAGGACATGTAGGTTGAGCAACCACAACAAAGCAGATTTTCATTTTGGTGGTGACTCGAGAGTTTTATTAGGTAAGTATTTTTTTTTTTTTTTTAAAACATTATTTACATTTAAGGTAAGTATTTCTATACCCATCACCCACACATTCACTAAGAACACACTTGACACTGCCGAACTTGTGCTTAAAATATCTCCCTTGACAACCAATCAAGTAATCCTTAATCAAGTTGCAGGGGAGTAAATCAAATACTACTATTTTTATTTTTTGGTTTTTATATCTTGAGGATGGCAGGACGAGAATTATAAGAGGAGAAATCTCTAACATGTTCAAGACTCTAAATAGAATAAAGTAAACATTGTAATTTATGCCAGTCCTCACCTCACACTCCTCAATGACAGGTATATAATGTAAAATTGTAGAGTAAATCATAGAAACTAATAGCAAACACCTACATATGTGAAATATTTTGATATTAAATTCATTCTAATATATCTACAATTGGTATTAGAAAGTTAGAAATTTAAATCTGTGAGTTTTACAGTAAATTCCAGGCTATAAGGTTCATAAATTCATCAAATCACCAAATACAACTTTCTCACCAAAGAGTGGACCGTTACATCACCATAAACACGTTCAAAATTATAAATTAATGTATATTTGGAATATTTAGAATTTTTTGGATTTACTGGATATTTTTTTTGGATTTTTTTTAGAACAAAAAAAATTCTAAATGTTACAGGGGGCGTATTGGCCGTTACGGTGGAACAAAAAAAATTTCTGACCATTACAAGGGGTGGCCATAATGGCCGTTATAGCCCATATCGGTAACGGTGGGCACCGTTACACCAATCATTACCGCAATGGTACACTTTGATTCAAATGGTCATCCAAATGGAAAATTTTGGACGTCCTAAATGTGATCAAAAGTGGACATTTCGTGGCCTTTTATAAGCTTTCATTTTGGGGGTAGATTTAATGCCCAATTCAAATGCTAAAGGGGCAGATTTAAGGGTCAATACTGTTGTCTAGTTTGGGCAGATTCTAAACCTAGAATATGTCAATTTTTTGGTCCAAATTGGAGAGTATTGCACAGTCGATGGGTGGTCCAGTTTGGGGTTGAAATTTTGATTGATCTAGGCACCCAACTGCTGGTCATGAAATTTTGATTGATCTAGGTCCCTAACTGTTGGTCAACATGGACGGGTTTTGATGCCTCTTCAGTTGTCCAACTTGGACAGATTAGAAGTTCAGTTTGATGGCCTGGATTGTACCCCACCTGGACATCCAAGCATGCCTCAAGATTTTGACATTTTTATAACATAAAAAAATGTAACATGTATATTTTAGCAACATCTGGTGTATAAGGTGTAAGTGTGTTGTGTAAATAACATGTGTGTACAAATGTGTGGTGATCCACGCATTTCTTGTGGCAAAGAGTGTGTGGTCATAATTGTAAGATGAGCGGTTGATCATAATCAAAATTACTTGTCTATGTACATGTGTGGCTGAAATTTATAGTTATCGTTTGGATTGTGAGATAAATAGGTAATTAGGTAATCTAGTAGATGAAGATTTGATTTTTAATAGATAAAAAAATATATAGGTGAATGGGTGAATGCGTAGATTGTTAAGTGAGCGGTTGGATGATTCAATACTTTGATGAATAACTAAATGAATGGTTTTGGGGGGGTGACGGGCGCTATTTTCCTTTCTCTTCTTGTCTCTCCTGCTTTCTTCCTCTTTCGTTCCCTATATCAATCTACACACTTTCTTCCTCTTTCTTATTTTGTTTACTTGAATGGTCTATCACCTTCATTTTGATAGTTTTCTTTGTCCTTCTTGTCTACGTTTATCCCTTGGTCATTTCAGGAGGCTCTTCATACAGATGGGTGGAAAGGAGCTATGGAAGAAGAAATCTTCGCGCTTCATCAAAATCAAACTTGGACTTTGGCTATGTTACCTATAGGGAAACGTGCAGTAGGGTGCAAATGGGTATATATGGTGAAATACAAGTCTAATGGCATTGTGGATCGTTTAAAGGGCCGGTTGGTGGCAAAAGGGTATACTCAGACTTTTGGAGTAGACTACTCTGAAACTTTCTCCCAGGTGGCTAAGTTTCATTCAATTCATGTGGTGATCTCTATTGCTACAAATTTGGACTTGCCCCTTTATCAATTGGATGTGAAGAATGCGTTTCTTCATGGTGATTTGCTTGAAGAAGTATACACGGAGCAACCACCTGGCTTTGTTGCTGAGGGGGAGTCTGATAAAGTTTGTCGGCTAAGAAAATCAATTTATAGGTTAAAGCAGTCTCCACACACGTGGTTTGACAAATTTAGTAACATGGTAATTCAGTTTAGATGAAACACAGCTAGGTTGATCACTTAGTTTTTGTTAGGTAAAGTGAGACTGGCACTCTGGTTCATGTTGTTTACGCGGATGACATCATCATTACTGGAAACGATGGTAAAGGCATATTTGAGTTGAAGAAATTCTTGCAACAACACTTCTATTCAAAGGATTTAGGCTATTTTCGATACTTTTTGGGTATTGAGTTAGCTCAGTCAAAATTGGGAATTAATTTATTGCAAAGGAAATATGTTATGGACTAGTTCGAAGAAATATGTTCTATATAGGTTTACTGGGGGCTAAGCCGGTTACAACTCCCACGTACACAAACTCTAAGTGCAAATGAAGGAGACTTGTTTGACGATCTAAGCAGGTATCACCAATTGGTTGGTAAATTGATTTATTTAACCATTACATGACTGCATATTTGTTATCCAGTTAGTGTAGTTAGTCAGTTTATGCAAGCTCCTCGTGTATCTCATATGGAAGTCGTGTTCTGCATACTTAAATATTTGAAGGGCGCCACAGGCCATGAAATTCTCTACAAGTGAAATGGACACCTTAGAGTGGAAGGATTCTCTGATGCAAACTAGGCGGGATCTCCTTTAAATAGGCAATCCATCACAAGTTAATGTACCTTTGTAGGAGGTAATCTTGTTACCTGGAGAAGTAAGAAGCAACAAGTGGTTGCTCGTTCTAGCGTAGAAGCAGAGAATAGAGCCACGGTCCATACCATGTGTGAACTTGTGTGGCTAAAGACGTTAATGTGTGAGTTAGGTTTTGTGGTTGATACTCCCATGAATCTATATCGTCATAACCAAGCTGTGTCACATATCGACAATAATCCAGTTTATCTTGAGAAGACCAAGCATATTGAAGTGGATTGTCACTTCATCAAAGAGAAGGTTGTGAACAAGGAAATATCAACCCCATTCATTAAATCTGAAGATCAAGTTGCCGACATGTTCACAAAGGCTTTAAGTTGAGCTCATCTAGATAGATTTTTTGACAAGCCAGGCATTTATGATATATATGCTCCACCTTGAGGGGGAGTGTTAGAATGATATCACATGTGATGTGATCACGTGTGGTCATCTTGATTGGGTTTAGTCTTTATGAATTGGGGGCATGCGGACATGAGCCTTTGGCTCTTTGGTAGTGGTTTTTAACTATTGAGGGTATTATGGTAATTTCACATTTTAAGTGAAAGCCCTAATATAATAAAATAAGTGGTGGAACATGAGGGGCTTCTTGAGCATCCTATTCTCTCTCACGTTTTTCTCCTCCTTTTCTGCTCTCTTTTTTTCTTTTTTTTTTTCTTTCTTTTTCTCCAAAATCAATACCCCCCCACTTACGGAAGCATCTTAATTTGTATATGAATGGATGTCCTGGTTTTGTGAATGCAGATGCATACTGATGGTTTGATGGGCTCCAACATGGAAGGCTCTCATTTTGTAAGAGCAGAGCCCATGGTTCTATGATGCATATTGTTCTTTTGATAGTGTAGTTAAAGCAGGTGCAACTACACTTAGAATGCTTGAAATGCCTATGCACGTGCTGAAGACTCCAAGCACTTTTTCTTTTTCTTCTTCTTCTTCTTTTTATTTTATTTATTTATTATTATTATTATTATTATTATTGTATATCATATACATCATATATGAATAATACATATTAGTTTTTTTTTTTAATAGTTTTAGCGTTGAGATATTTTAATACAATGAAAATGAAGCTAATTGTAAAGTCATCATGCATTGTAAACAGAGCGATTGTTAGACACTACTTCCAAAAACTTACATCAATTCAAACATTCCATCGAGTCCACAAAATCCTTGAATTTCAAATTCAAACATTCCATCGAGATGATAAAGCTTTCCTAATTTATCAAACCTAAAAAACCCTATTTCCATAAAATTCCTAATTCCTCTTAGGTCAAAACCCCATATACCTAGTTTTTCCTAAATTCCCTCTATTCTTAACTCCAATTTTCCTATTTCCTCAATTCGTAACACTAATTTTTCAATTTCCCCAACTCACTCAAATTCCTCAATTCAAAATAACATTTTTTTCCCCCAAATTCCTAAAATTTCCAAACCCTAAAAATTCAAATTTTCACTCTCCCAATTGTCTAACCTAAATTTCCAATTCTTCTTAAATTCCCAATTTGTCTTCTATCTCTTGTATGGCACAAACAGAAACTCAAATTGCTTTTGAGAAGTCTAAAGTCCAATGTAGTGCTTAAAACACTACTAGTGGAAAGAAATCAAGAACTTAAGAATTCTGAAAAAATCTAAGAAATTTGAAAGGAGATATTTTCATAAATTAAAGCTTTAATCTAAATGGGGAAAAATTATTCGAATAGGTTTTTGTTCCCTTGTCTTTCCACCATTAATGTTTAAAGATACCCAAAATATCATTTCTTTAATGTGCGTTTAAAAGAATGTCACAACATTTTGCAGGTGGTACTTGTGCATGCCTAGGCTCACCTAGGAGCAAGTGCCAGTCACATGTGGCCCAAAATGCCCAGGAATGCATCTGAAATGTCTTTAATGACACTATGTTTGGATTCAAACCTGGTACCCAACATAGTTGGATTTAGATATGGTACCTCAAATATGGTATCCGTATCCATACTTAACTGGACCTTTATCTATTTCTTTTCAGTTGGGTCCATGTATAGCAGGGTTTGGATTATGCATATCTTATCGGTCGACATAGGTCATATCATATCCATATCCGTTTGATACAATACACGATATGGGTTTGTATCAGCCTATCCCCTAAAAAATGCCCATGTCAAGCCATATTGGCATTAATACAACCAATGTGGCCGATACGCGGCTATTAAAGCCCAAAATTTGATCGTTTGTCTTTTTAATTTTTAATTTTGGTTTTTCATGTTTTATTTCAATTATGGTGGAAACTTGGTAATTTTAGACCAAATCTAGGCCTATTTTGGGGATCAAAACAAAAGATTTTAATGGGATACAAGCAGAGCAAATCAAAGCAAAATGGGCCTTAACAAGAAAAATCATAGAAAGGATAAACCATTACCTTTGTTATTTTTTTCATGTTTTAATCTTATTTTGTTGTATTTCGATGTATTGGTCCTCAATCTAGGAAATCTAACTTGATTTATGTTCAATTAGGGATCATTTGGTTGACTTTTAGCAGGTCGAGTCAACATAATGTTATTAGAGAACGTTTTGATCAAGGTATTCCATATCAGTAACGGTGGCCATAACGGTCACTGCCATTACCGATGCGGGTATCGGCTGTAACGACTGATACAGGGGCGTAACAACTGTTACGACCACCGTAACAGTTTTGAAAATTTTCTTTTGCTCGAAAAATTTTGAAAAAATATTCAGAAAATCATGAATAATGTAAATATTCCAAATATGTATTCATTTTTTGTTTTGACCATGTTTATGGTAGTGTAACGGCCCACTCTTTGGTGAGAGTGTTGTGTCGGGCTGTCTAGTGAATTTGTGAACATGATTATATGTATCTAATGTTTACACATCACAATCAAGCATTAAAACTAGAAATAAGAAAATTTGCATAAATACTACTTTTTTAAGTTTTTGAAAAAAAAAAGGCCATCGGAGTTTCTATTCGCTCAAATCACTTCAATCTACAATTTTAATATTAAAATCTATAGTATGAGTGGTCGAAATCTATTGTAAAATGATCTAGGAGAGTTTTTGGAATGAGAAAGTTAAAAAAAAAAAAAAAGAAGGGGGAGAAAAATGGATTTAAATAGAAAAAAAGTGGCCGTTTTTCGACCGTTACGGAGGTAGTAGAGAATGATTTGATGATGATAATGTGAAGAAGAGAGGAAAATATTGAGAGAAGAAGGAGAGTTTGAGAGAGATGTTGTGTTAGGCTTGCTTGCCCTAACACATAATATTTTATTATAATAAAGCATATGGTACATCGCAGGAGAAGAGGGAAGAGTGCACATGCACTTAGGCTAAAAGGGGCCACTAACCACATACACAATACACTAGCATTCTCTATACTCCCCCTCAAGTTGGAGCATAGATGTTGATCATGCCCAACTTGTCACGAATAGGATGAAGAGTATCTCAACTCAAGGACTTTGTAAGAACATCAGCAAGTTGATCCCCAGATCGAACAAAAGGAGTGACGATTTCCTTAAAAGCGACTTTCTCTCGAATAAAGTGACGGTCGACCTCAATATGCTTGGTTTGCTCGTGAAAAACTGGGTTACGAGTAATATGGATGGCCACTTAGTTGTCACAGTGAAGAAGAACAGGATCCGAAAGAGGATAGCCAAGTTCTTTAAGAAGGTTGTGAAGCCACACGAGTTCACATGTCGAATGAGGCAACACGATATTCTGCTTCAGCCGAGGATCGGGCAACAATTGACTCCTTTTTGCTCTTCCAGGTTATAAGATTGCCACCTAGGAAGGTACAGAAGCCGGATGTAGAGCGGTGATCAAAAGTACTACTTGCATAATCAACATCGGAATAGTTAGAAAGATGAAGATGACCATGCAACTGAAAGCGGAGGCCAAGACCCGGGGCTGATTTTAAATATCGAAGTATGCGATAGACAGCCGTGAGATGAGAAGTACGAGGAGCTTGCATGAATTGGCTAACAACCCCCACCGCAAATGAGAGATCTGAGTGAGTAATAGTCAGGTAAATAAGCCAACCTACAAGTTATTAATACATCTCGGGATCAGTAAGGAGAGCACCATCATTTGGTCGAAGCTTCTGTGAAGTATCCATAGGAGTGGTAGAAAGCTTGCACCCTAACATGCCGGTCTCCATGAGAAGATCGAGCGCATATTTTGGTTGTGACAATGCCAATCTGGATGATGAGCGAGCAACTTCAATTCCGATGAAGTAGCAAAAAGGACCAAAATCCTTGATCTCAAACTTGGTCTTCAAAAAATCTTTGACCTCCCTCATTCTAACAGAATCACTACCGGACAGAACAATATCATCCACATATACAATGAGAACCATGATGCCCATCGATTGTCGACATATAAAGAGAGAATGATCGGCATGACTACGAATAAAGCCAAACTCTAAGAGAGCCTGGCTAAATTTTTCGAACCATGCACGTGGGGATTGTTTGAGTCCATAAAGAGCCTTCTTCAACCGGCATACAAGTGCAGGGTTGGGAGAAGTAACAAAGCCAGGAAGTTGATGCATGTAAACTTCCTCTGCAAGATCCCCATGAAGAAATACATTCTTAACATCAAGCTGAAACAAGGGCCATGATAAATTAACGGCCAAGGAGAGCACAACTCGAATCGAGTTAAGCTTAGCCACCGGAGAGAATGTCTCGAAGTAATCCACACCATGAGTCTGTGTGTAACCCTTAGTAACAAGATGGGCTTTATAGCGATCAATTGAGCCATCTGGAAGAAACTTGATTATATAAACCCATTGACAGCCAACAGGTTTATGGCCTAAAGGAAGTGGCACAAGGTCCCAAGTATAATTCTTCTCAAGAGCGGACATTTCTTCTATCATCACCTTCGTCCAATCAGGACTCTGAAGAGCATGTGAGAGAGATCTAGGAATAGTCTGTGATGAAAGGAAAGTTGTAAACGACTGAAAAGACGGTGAAAGGTGATCATATGAAACGAAATTACTAATGGGGTGTTGAGTACAAGACCGTGACCCTTTGCGCAAGGCAATGGGAAGATCTAAACTCGAGATAGGAGAGTCGCTTGAGCTAACATCCAAAGTGAGTGGAAGGGTGGATGGTTGAGTGTGTGAAGATTTATCTCAATGATGATATACTTGCACAGGCGTAGGCTCACCCATATCACCAATAGGATGCTGAATAGAGGGAAAATGAGTTTTTCCATGATCACTAGTGGAAAAAGATAAGAGTTATACTCCCCCGGACTCGCAAGAGGATCACAGTGGAATCGGCGTGGAGCGGAGAAAAAAAGAAATATCCTCAAAAAAGGTTACATCGACAGAGACATATTTCTTGCGAGTTAATGGGTCAAAGCATTTATACCCTTTCTAACTCCGAGTATCCCTTAGAAAGACACATTTAATTGCCCTGGGGCTAAGTTTATCATTACTTCCATACAAAATTTGAACAAAGCATGTACAACTAAAAACTTTAGGTGGTAGAGGAAATGGATTATCATGAGGATACAATATAGTAAATGAAGATTTGTAAGATAGGATACGTGAGGGTATACGATTAATAAGAAAAGTAGCAGTTGGGAGAGCATCACCTCGAAAATGTTTAGGTAGATGCATACCAAGCAGAAGGGTGCAAGCAACATTAAGAAGATGACGATTCTTTTGTTCTGCAATACCATTTTGTTGAGGTGTGCGAGCACATGACGTCCTGGACAGAATACCACGTTCCTGCAAGAAGGACAGAAAGGCAGTAGACATATATTCCCCCTCATTATCAGAATGGAGGCATTTGATGGAATAATGAAATTGAGTTCACACTTCATGATATAACACTTTAAATGCATCAAATACTTCACTTTTAGATTTCAAAAGATAAATCCAAGTCATGCGTGAATAATCATCAATAAAGGTAACAAAATATCGAAATACAAAAGTCGAGGTAACCGGAGCTGGTCCCCTGACATCCGAGTGAACCAGAAGAAAATGTTGAGATTTCCTCCCGGAAGAGCTAGGAGGAAACGTGGCACGATGATGTTTAGATAATTCACAAATATCACAGCATAATGGTTTAGTGACAGATAAGGTGGGAAACAAAAGTCTCAATCTAGCTATGGATGGGTGGCCTAAGCGGAAATGCCATGGAGTCATGGACTCTCGATCTAGAGAAAGGGTACTAGAACCGGCAACGGGTGTATCATCGAGAAGATAAACGCCTCCTCGCTCATGCCCCCCACCAATCACTCTCTTCGTCTGTAGCTTCTGAAACAAACAATAAGAAGGAAAGAAAGTAATGGAGCAATTTAATGATTTAGTAAGAGAGCTAACAGACAATAAGTTTAGTGAAAAACGTGGCACATGCAAGGCTGAGGACAAATACAAGGAAGAAGAGAGGGATGAAACCAATTCCAGAGATGGGAGATTGGGTTCCATTTGCGATTATGACATACTGAGTGTGAGGAAAAGGAGAATAAGAAAAGAATTGAGAGGAAGCTCTAGAGTCGATGACCCAGGAGGTAGGAGAGGATGACGCAAGAAGGGCAGTACCTGATTGGGCCGAAGCTGCGTGAGAAGTCTTAGGAATATCACGAATGTGAAGCCGCATAAGGGCAGCGTATGTAGCTCGAGAAATGATAAGAGACTCCCTTGAAGTAGACGGCTCAGCTGTCGTGGTGGAAGACTGTGTCTCAGAAGCAACAGTGGATACAACAGAAGCAGCGACATACGTAGGACGACCGTGTATCTGCTATCAATAATCAACAGTGTGATTAGTTCCACCGCAATGTGAACAAATGCGGGAACCATCACGTCCTTGTCCACGTCCACCACGACCACAAAGACTACGACCTCCACGACTGCAATCTCCCTCACGGCCTTTACCACGACCACCAAAATCAGAAATGCGCCCAGAACTCAGGGATGGTACCCAAAGACCAAGAGAGGACTGATCGCTAGTAAGATGTGCCGAACGCTCAGGTGGCACAAATGAATGAGAAGGAAGAGTAAAGACGGTAACACATTGACACACGACATAGGCTGTTGTCAATGGGGGAAGGGGATCCTGCATAATAATTTGATCTTGAACATGAAGATAATCAGAACTCAGCCCAGGTAGGAACTGCATGATATGAGTATCATCCCGTTGCTTATGAGCATGTTCACGATCATCTTTACATTTGGAAGAAAGAGGTTGATACATATCCAACTCATCGCACATACCCCAAAACGTCGAATAGTAATCTTTTAAGGATCTGGAGTTTTATTGGAACTGACCAATTTCTTTAATAGGCTAGAATACCTGTGAAAAATTTTGAGATTCCGAGAACATATATGAAGCGTATCTCAAATGCCTTTAGCCGAGGATAAAAACATCACTGAGTGGCTAATCGAGGAATTCATACTATTCAACAACCATGCAATAACTTGATATTTCTCTTTTGTCCAAGACTCGTAAGTAACATCTGTAGGGCTTGGGGGATCATCCAAAATATACGACAACTTGTCACGGGCTCCTAAAAAAACTATTATAGATTGTGCCCATTGAAGATAGTTGTCACCATTCAACTTAGCGGAGGTAATTTGCAAGGGGTTGGTGACCTTATGCCAAGAGATGAGGGCCCTTTGTTAGACATAGGAGAGCCCAAGAGAGATAAATCTATGCCAAGAGAGCCCCTACGCCAAGAAAGATTGATTTAAACAACTCTATCTCACTCAATCCTTCAAAATAATAAGAGATAAACCTCAAACAAATATCAATCATCCAAAATACTATGAAACGCAGTTAAAAAAGCCCTAACCAAGTGAAAAACGGGCCAGCCGCACGTTCGTTTGAGTTTAAAAACTTCTCAAACATTGATCTAAGTAAAAAATCTACCATGGATAGCTTGGGAGGAAGATTTCGGTTCATCTTGAGCAAAGAAACCAAAGAAAAGCTTACCGATTTGAGGTAGACAGAAGAAAAATAGAAGATGGGCTCGATTTTTTAATTTCTCTATTTCGCCCAAAATACCATGAAAAGAGGTCCAATAAATTCTGAAAAAATCATGACAAATCTTTTAAAATCAAGATCTATCAAACCTCTAAACTTTTAGCTCAAACAGAGTCCATGTGTCCGTACAACGCTGACGTCAGCCATACGGCTGCTGACGTCAACAAGATGATGTGTTGCCTCTCAATCCGTTGGATGCGGAATGCTTGGATCTATTCTCTGATACCAAGTAGAGAATGATTTGATGATGATAATGTGAAGAAGAGAGGAAAATATTTAGAGAGAAGAAGAAGGAGAGTTTGGGAGAGATGTTGTGTTAGGCTTGCTTGCCCTAACACATGATATTTTATTATAATAAAGCACATAGTACACCATAGGAGAAGAGGGAAGAGTGCACATGTACTTACACTAAAAGGGGCCACTAACCACCACTAACCACATACATAATACACTAGCATTTTCTATAGAGGTAACGGTCGTTATGCCTCGTAATGACCTTTACAGTCTCAAAAAATCAACTGCCCCATTTCACCCCCGTATCAAGTAATAGTCATGGCTGTTACCTATACGTATCGGCCCTTATGGGTGTATTGTAACGGACACGAAACACCTTGATTCTAATACACCATCATATACATATCCATAGCACACAAAAAATGCTAGAATGCATGAATTTTCCCTTTTTTTTTCATGTTATTTTTAACTAATTTTTGGTGTGAAAATATCTGCGGATATGTAATAAGTTCATATTGTATTGGTTTTAGCCAGTCCGATACACCCTCTGGTACTGATATTCAGAACCATGGTGTACAGGTTAACCAATAGCAAATCCAAACCTGAACCATTGACAGCCCTACATTTGTTCCAGCAGATGTAGTTCCCCAAGTTACTAGTAATGGTTATTTCTGTTCTGTATATTTGTGTTGCTGATGATGTTAGTTAAAAATTTTAAAATCATATTCAGTGTTTTCTTATCTGCTTAAGGGTACTTACGGAAGTCACACCCTATCTAATTGTATGAAAAATGAAAACATTGAATGACTAAAGGTCTTATTTTCCACAAAAACCTTTGGTTACATAGCTACATCTCACATTATGTAATTATGTGGTTGAAGAAAAGATTTCTCAGTGTACCTAATAATGGAACCTTCAACCATCATAATCTTTTTATGGTGATATGGTTGGTTTTGCTTCATTTTCATTACATTTGTCTCCATTCCTGCAGCTAATTTGAATGCTTTGAAGCTGAGCTGTGAACTTCTACGAATGTTTGTCACAGGTATGTGTTACTGTTGGCCAGACATTTCTATTCTTCTGTTCCGAATTTCAAGTTAGTCTTCCTCGAACTTTTTCACATGAGTTTAAAAGAGCATCTCTTGTTGACAAAGAGGCTGTGCAGCGTGCTGCTATTATTGCTGAAGCTGAGGGTAATGTGAAAATAGAAGCAACTCATTTAGAAAGGATACTTTCACAGCTGCTTCTTGATTTTTAAGGTACTTGATTGTAGCCTTTATGTCATTTCTTAAGCATTTAGGACATGACATCTGAAATCTACTGAGACATCTTCGACCTTGGAAGTAAAAAAAACTCTAGAGTCCATGAAATCAAAATTCATGGAAATCTATTGCCCTTGAGTCAGAAAATTTCTCTAAAAGTGCTACCTCTTTATTGTTTTATGTATCTCATGTGATAAAGACATACAGTTTTACTTCTCTCATTTCTTTTGATTTATCTACATGAGGTCAGTTCCCCTACAACTATTGTAGGCTAGAATTTTATGCAACCAGCCATGTGGGGCCCACCCTTGTATGTGGTATCCAACTCGTTCAACAGGGTCACGCCACTATGAAAATGGGATGTCTCAAAATTCAGACCACTCCAGACCTAAGTTAGGGCTCCACGTGAATGGTGGCTGTTCTAAGGTGTTCCTTGATGATTGGAGCATCCCATCTTCGTGGTGGGGTGACCCCACTGGATGGGTTGGATGCCATGCTTACACCACAGTGGGACCCACTCGCAGCTAGTTTCTCTACAACAGTTGTAGAGGAACCTGCCTCTATTTTCATTGTTGAAAGGCAACTTTCAGTTTTCATAATTCATACCGATCCTTGCTCCTGCTGAAGCATCCAATTGGGAAGAGGTCATTATCCTTTTGCACACTTAGAAAATGGATTTTTTTTATTTTTATTTTTCTCACCACATGATTAAGGGATACTTCTCTTCACAAATGGACAGAGTTAGAAAAAGGGCTATCTATTTCCAACTGCAGTTCCATTTGCATATCCATCTCTAATTTGAGAAATGTGAAAACAGGCATGGGACCACCAACCACCTGAACATGAACTGTGATCATGATCATACCTGACTAAAAGGTGGGCCTTGATGCCTTGTCTCTTTCGTGCTGGAGAGCTGTAACCATTAACCAAAACCACACATGCAGTTTGTCCACCGTCATCCAAACTTGCCTACATGCCTACCCTAGAAAGATTCTCTTTCTGGAACAGAGGGCCAAATTTATTTATTTTGGTAATCGAATGATCATATAGTTATTTGATAGTGGATTTCCAATATTATGGGATGCACCATTCATCTTATGTTAGACACCATAAGATGTATTGTAATTTGGCTGACCTCATAACATGGCCATGAGCTCAGCTGTTCATCTGGTGGATTCTACTTTAGATGTGTCCTGTAGTTCACAACTCACCTTGATTGGAAGAGTCTTTTGATCATATTAATCTCAAATCTTCATGATAGGGCTCACTGAAGACATGGTTTAGATCTTGCTAATATCGTACGTGTGGCCCATGACAATGGATTTCCCTTAATTAAAGTTTGTCTTATACCAACAATCCCATTCACTCAAATGACTTTCAAAGAGATGATTAGTGAAAAGTGGTCACTGGATCATATTTTAATACAGAAAAGGAGTTCTTGAGTAGATGGTTGGGACGATGAATGTAAACTTATACAGAACAGAAAAATAGAAGAGAATAGAGGGAAAAGGAGAAAATAAGAGAAGATGAGAGAAGAGAGGAAAAGAGGGGGACAGCTGGATGCTCTAGCTGCCTCATTCCCATTCTCTTATGTTTTAATAGGGCTGGACTAAACACCAATAGCAAAATTACAATTATATGTCTCTTGCTTCAATAACTTAAAAACATATCTTATGGGCCTAAAACACTACTAAACATCACAAATCAAGCCCAATTACTAGATTTAACAAAGCACAAAGCCCAATTAACAAATTTAACACTCTCCCTCAAGTTGGAGCATAGATATCTTGCATATCTAGCTTGGAGATACGCTTATTGAACTGAGACTTCCCAATTGCTTTGGTGAATAAATTTACAGTCTGATCATGTGACAAAATATAAACAGTGTGGATCCCTTTTTGAGATCTTTTGTTTTGGATGAAATGACAATCAACCTCTATATTCTTCATTCTCTCATAAAATATGGGATTATTGGCAATTTGTAAAGCAACTTGATTGTCGTAATGTAAAGGCATTGGAACTTAGATAAGCTCACAGGTGTGCGCCATTGACTAATATTAATCTTCAGCACTCAACCTGGAAACCATCTTCTGTTTCTTACTTTTCCAAGTAACCACATTACCACCTAAGAAAGCGCAATAATCCATAGTTGACCTCCTATCAAATCTCAACCTTGCATAATCTGCATCTAAATAATCAACTACCTGGAGATGCCCGTGAAACATTTATAGGATACCCTACCCAAGTGAACATTTCAAAAACCTAAAGATCCTCATGACTGCTGCTACATCTGGTGCCTTGGGACTTTGCACAAACTAACTACACTGACTAAAAATGCAATATTAGGCTTGGTGATAGTCAAATAAATGAGCTTGCCTACGTGTCTTCTGTACATACCAAGATCTTCTAACAACTCTCCTTCAGGTTCAAGTTTGAGGCGAGAGTCCATTGGAGTATCTGTAGGCTTAGCGCCTGTCTCTTCTAACAAGTCACAAACATATTTTATTTTTCATAGATTTATTCCAGCTTAAGATTTTGCCTCTTCAATGCCCAAAAAATATCGAATAAGACGGAGTTCTTTGATTAGAAACTGAGCGTGAAGATACGACTTAAGCTTCTCAATACCCTTCAAGTCATCACCAATTACTAATATCATTCACATACTCAAAATGTGTCATGTAGCCAGAGGTAGAGTGCTTCAAGAAAACCGAGTGATTTACTTTACCCTTCTTCAATCCAAACGGCGTCACCACACTACTGAACTTCTCAAACCAGGCTTATGTTGAGTGCTTCAATCCATATATAGACTTGTTTAACCCTTACACTTCAGAAGACTCCCCCTGAGGAACGTATCCAGGAGGTTGCTCCATGTAGAGTTCTTCATGTAATTCTCCATGTGGAAGTGCGTGTTCTTCACATCTAGTTGAATGAGAGGCCAATCATGATTTGCAGTTATTGATTTAACAACCTGAATTGAATTGAGCTTAGTAATCGGTGAAAAAGTATCCATATAATCTACCCCATAAATCTTAGTACATCCCTTGCTGACCAACCAGACATTGTAATGATCAATTGATCCATCAGGCATAAACTTTACTTTGTAAACATATCTACACTCAAACTGGAATATTGCCCAGTGGAGATCAGTTAATTTCGAGGTATCATTGGAGTACATAGCTTCTATCTCTTCATCCATGACTCTTTTCTAATTTTCATCGAGCAATGCCTCCTGGACTTAGGAATGGACATAGCAGACAAGGCGAGAGCAAACTTAAGATAATTCGTGGACAAGTGGTTAAAAGTGATAAAGTCAGGATCGGATGAGTAACACAAGAACATTTACCTTTTGGACTGCAATAGGTAGATCATTGGCAAGCTTAGAAGACTCAGAAGAACTAAGAACCTCAGTAGGTGTAGTGCATAGATTCATGAGGAATATTATACAATGCATGATTTATTTTTATTTTTTAATTTTTTTTAATTTTTAATTTTTAATTTTTTCTCCTTTCCTTGTACTATGCTTGCTGGAAATCCTTTGAAGGTGTCGGTATTTCAACATAAAAGTATGAAGGAAATACATTAGGCAAATGAACTTCCATGGATGTGGCTTTGACAGTACGCTCATTTTTTAAAAAAAAAAGGAAAAAAGAAAAAAAGTAAAAAAGAAGAAGAAGAAGCTACTATCAGTGGTTACAAAATATTTCTCAAGTGTAGAAGAATAGCATCAATAATCCTTTCGAGTACAGGAATATCCTAGAAAAATCCATTTAATTGAATGAGGCGCAAGTTTATCTTGACCTGACTCAAGTATATGAACAAAGCCAGTACAACCAAACACTTTGAATGAATAGAAAAAATGACCGATCAGGAAACAACAATGAGATGATGTTTTTCATAAAATCGATGAGGGCATTCTGTTTATCAGATGACATGTAATAAGGACTACACCCTAGAAGAATAGTGGGACATTTATTTCTAATAACAAGGCATGAGTAACTTTAACTAGATGCATATTCTTGCGCACATCTACCCTAATTTTGTTAAGGTATACAAGCACAAGCCGGCTGATGAATAATACCTTAACTCTGTAAATAAGTTTGAAAAATTCCGAGAAACAAATTCCAATGCATTATCTGATCTAAGTATACATAACTTTGTATCAAATTTAGGCCCCGTTTGTTAAATCTGAAGTCTAAAGTCTGAATCTGAAATCTGAAGCCTGAATATGAGATCTAAAGGCTGAATCTGAAAGCTGAAGTCAAAAAATTTGTTTGGTAATCATGGATAAGTCTGAAAATTAGGTACTGAATTTGAAACAACCTATTTGTTAACAAACATTTGAAATGTCTGAAGTACATTAATTTGACGCATTTGCCCCTATCTTCTATTTGGAAATGTTTTACATTATAAAGAAATTATTTTTTATTACATGAGAATAAAATTATTCTATTTAATTCAAAGAAACTAAAGTACTTAAGAAAAAAAAAAATTAAAATATCATTATTCCTATATAAAAAAAAAAGGATAAAATATCATCATTCATAAAAAAAAAAAGATAAATTCCTTATGTTGCGCCACGAATATTTCAAATTAGGACATTCAATCCTCACGTTTTGGGCCCACTTGATTATCGGATCCACCTCAGATTTAGTCCCATGTTTTAAAATAAACTCACAAAACCGATGGGCAAGGTAGATTTCTCACAAACATGAAGGTGGGCCCACCTACAATTCCAACTCAGGGAATTCTGTTTGGTAATTTTGGGCAGGGCCCACTGTGATGTTTGTGAGAAATTCAACATGTCCATCCATTTTTTGAGCTCATTTTAGGACATTCAACCAAAATGAGGAGTATCCAAAACTCAAGTAGGCCATATGAGGTGAAACAGTGGGAAAAGGAATGCTTCCGTTGAAACCTTCCTAGACTCCACCTTGATGTTTAAATTCCATCCAAACTGTTTATAAGGTCATTTTGACTAAGATGAAGTGAAAACACCATGAACTAAACCCATACAAAACTTCTGTGGCCATATAAATGTTCCAACGGTGGTCACAAAATCACCACTATTTCCTATCATGTGGCCCATTTAAGTTTTGAATCCATCTTATTTCCTATCATGTGGCTCATTCAACACTGTAGATTCAGGCTTTAGACTTTAGATTTAACAAACGTGGCCTAAGATATGGCCCCCAAAAAGTTTTTAATGGTAGATGCTCATTCAACACTGTTTCCTGTAACGTGGTCCACTTGAGATTGGGATATACCTCATTTTTCGTCTCATACAATAAAATGATCTAGCAAAATAGATGGACAGCATGGATGAAACAAATACATCATGTTGGGGCCCATATAGCACCGTCCACCAGCCATTGGCTGGTGGCAGGAGGAGTAGCCAATCCGTTTCCCGGATTGGCTGTTGTACTACAAACCAACTATAGCTGGTGTATTTACCTCAGCAAGTTCTGTGGGTCCCATCATGAGGTATTTGTTATATCCAAACGTCCATAAATTTTTTGAGCTCGTCGTAAGTTCTGAGCCTAAAAATAAGATGGATACATAAATAAAGTAGACCACACTGCAAAAAGCAGTGGGGGATTGAACGTCTACCATTGAAAACCTTTCGGGGGTCACAGAAGTTTTGGATCAAGGGGATATGATTCATTTTTTAGCTAATGCTCTAAAATAATCTCGAAAATTTGATGAACGGTGTGGATATAATAAAGACAGCATTGTAAGGCCATGTAACTTTGATCTCCTTTGAACCGTTCGTACAACTGAGAGAGGGAAACGGATTGGCTACTCCCCCTGCCACCAGCCTCGTGGATGGTGGTTGGTGAACTGTGGGCCCCACCATGATGTATGTGTTTCATCCATCACGTTTATCCATTTTTACGGATCATTTTAGGGCTTGATCCCAAAAATGAGAGGGATATAAATCTGTGGACCACACCACAGGAAAACAATAGTTATTGGATATCCACCATTAAAATCCTTTTAAGGCCCACTGTACTGTTTATTTGACATCCAATCTGTTGAGTAGGTCATACAGGCCTAGATGAAGGGAAAAAAAAAATATCAGCTTGATCCAAAACTTTTATGGTCCCCAAAAAGTTTTTAATGGTCGACGCTCATTCAACACTGTTTCCTGTAATGTGGTCAACTTAAGATTGGGATATACCTCATTTTTTCTCTCTTACCATAAAATGATCTCAAAAAATAGATGGACAACATGGATGAAACACAGATATCATGGTAAAGCCCATAGAGCACCGACCACCAGCCATTGGCCGGTGGCCGGGGAGTAGCCAATCCATTTCCCTAGGAGAGCGAGTAGTGTTGGATGCGGATTTCCTGCGAAAGCCTTTTGCAGGAAGTTCCTGCACTGGAACCTAAGGGCATGTTTGATTTTCGATGGAATGGTAAATACTGGGGAAAAAATAATAATTATTATTTCCCGATGCATTTATATCATACTTGATTTGATTGCTTACTTTATGACACAAAAATCAAGAATATTGCAATATCCATGGGTCCTACTATGATGCATTTTGCTTATCTACATCATTCATCCATTATTCCAGTTGAATTTATAGCATTAGTAAAAAAAATGAGGCATATCCAAAACTCAAGTGGACCATGTCATACGAAAAAGGAAATTGAATACCGACCATTAAAAACTTTGTGAGGTCACTGTTTCTTTTGGCGTGGGCCACTTGAGCATTAGATCTAATTTATTTTTTGTCTCATGCTTCAAAGTATTGCAGTAAAATAGATAGATGAAATGGATATATCATATGCATTATCATGCAGTTTAAAAATTAAAATTACCTCTTTTAAACCAATTTCAAAGACACGAATTCCTATGAATTTTCAAACGGATGAAATAGGGGGAATTACGGTTTACCATGTATTTACGGTTTCTTTGAAAAAACAAACTGGCCCTAAGTGGGGTCCACTGTCATATTTGTGAGAAATCCTTTGTCCATCCGTTTTTTGAGTTCATTTTAAGATATGAGGCCAAAAATGAACCGTATCCAATGCTCAAGTGAGCTGAAAATGTAATAATTGAATGTCCACAGTTGAAATATTCGTGGGGCCAAAAAAGTTTTGAATTATGCTATTATTTGTGTTTTCAATCCATCCTAACACAAATGACGTTATTAATAGTATGGATGGCATGTAAACATCATTGTCAAACCTAAGGAGGTTTCAACGGTAAAAATTTCCCTAACTATCTTTTCCTTAAGTACGGCCCACTTGAGTATTGTATCCTGCTCAATTTTGATTTCTTCTCCTAAAATGAGCTCACAAAATGGATGGACGGAGTGGATTTCCGAAAAACATCACAATGGACCCCACCTAAGTTTCAAGTGCAGGAACTTCCAGGTACAGTAGCGTCGGCGCTGCGTCTTGGCACGACATTTATCAGAAACGGATTGGCTACTCTCCTAACATTTCAGTGCTTTGTGGGCCCCACCATGATGTATGTGTTTCATCCATTCCATCCACCTATTTTTACCGATCATTTTATGATATGAGACAAAAATTGAGGTATAACCCAATCTCAAGTGGACCACATTATAGGAAACAACGTTGAATGAGTGTCGACCATTAAAAACATTTTGGGGGCAATAAAAGTTTTGGGTCAACTTGATTTTTGTTTTTTCCCTTCATCTGGGCTTATATGAGCTAATCAACATATTAGATGTCAAATAAACAGTACAGTGGGCCTTAGGAGGATTTTATGGTGGATATCCAATCACTATTGTTTTCATGTGGTGTGGTCCACCTGAGATTTATATCCTTCTCATTTTTGGAATAAATCCCTAAATCGATATTTAAAAATGGATGAACGAAATGGATGAAACACATACATCATGGTGGGGCCCACAGAGCACCAACCACCAGCCACGAAGCTGGTGGCAGGTGAGTAGCCAATCCGTAGTAACTTAAAAGGGGTAATTTTGGAACCAAAAATTTTTGTTTAATAAAAAATTCACGGAGCGCATTCTGCGTTCACCATTAAGCTAAACTCCTATCACAGAAAGAATTCAGTGAAAAACCACTTAGCGCTTTCCTTCTTCAGCGTTAACAGCACATTAACAAACACCACTAAACATAGAACATTTTCCTAATTTCGCGTTAAGCGCAAAAATTTAGCGTTAACAAACTTGCCTTAGTTTTTATTTTATTATGAAAATTCTGAAATACATGAAAAACTTTTAGCCAATGTTTTATTAGATATAACCATACCATCATAGAATAATCATCAATAAAGAGAATAAAATACTTAAAACCTAATAAACAAAGGACTTGAACTGGTCCTCACACCACAATGGACTAATTTAAATGGAACGCCACTTCTTAAATGAGTTCTAGATGGAAAATGGACTATGATGTTTACTCATTAAGCTTGCTTCACACTTCAAATATGACACATTTGCAACGGATGGAATAAGTCTGCAATTTCTGGAGAGAAGGATAACCCAAGCGAATATGCCATTAAATTGCCGAACCCTCAAGATGCATTGCAAATTTACAATACTTACTGATTCTCTCTCTAAGTAGTACAAACCATTTCTCTCACGACTTTCACCAGTCGTCTTGCCCGCCTTGAGGTCCTAGAAGACATAATAAGAAGGAAAAAAGGAGACAACCATTTAACAACCTAGTTAGTTTACTTATAGATAAAAGACAAAGGAATTTTGTGTGTATACATAACAGAAAGCAAGGATACGTATGCATTAAGTTGAGCAGTACCAAGTTCAACAATAGTTGATGAATTACCATCAAGTAATGTAACAAATGTTTCAGATGACACATGATTGAAAAGAACTACTAATCTTATGCCCCCAAATCGATTATCCAGGAAGAGGAATGAGATGACACGAGGCATGCTTCATCCGACTCTGTCAAAATGGTTGAATAGGTAGAAGTGACATTTTTGGATTTAGAGCCACTAGTTAGATTTCCTACTTGGACATCAGATCGATCCCTTCTAAACTGTGCAATCTCAAGTTATAGTGATCCACAACCAACTTGTAAAGTTCTAGATCAATTCGCCTTCATTCGACCCATGATGATCATCGTGTATCTACATCACTAATGATCATTAAACTCATAAGATAGATAACCCCATTGAACCATATGATAATAGATCTGAACTGTTCGAATCGATTCATTAAAGAGGGTGGACCAATCCCTCGATTTTTACCCTAAACCAACACATACAAATCCTCAAACTCCATAATTGATTTTAGGTAATTCATTCACCAATCTCCATATATGACCCACACTTGTTTAATCATCAAATCGATTGCAAAGATATTTTATTGGACTTAGCTATCTAATCATTCATGTCCTCATCGGACCACGGACCACTCTATCATAGAGATATCACCTTAGAACCATTGAATCCACACATCCTTGTTCATCAAAGGATGTGAACCAACCACTTTTCTCCGTAAACTTATATAAACCTTTTCCACCATTGTTTCCCTTCCAAGGGATCCATAGGTGTGAGCTATAAACCTAAAAAACCTAAAGGTTCACACACCTACACACTTTGGACCATGCTTAAAAACACATTTCCACGTTTAGACCTTAATAATTATTTGAACAAAGAGTCGCTTGAATTATTTGAATCGTACACATTTGACATCCACGTTTAGATCTTACAATACCACTGTCCATCGCAATTTTAACCATGTTTGTTAAATGATCCACTGGTCATAGAGTAACAATTACCAACATGATTCCCTTATTTTCCCTATCAATCCTACCGGTTTACTTCTTGGAATTGATCATGTTTGGATATGTTTCTGGGACCATTAGGCCTTAGAGAAATTTTAGAAAAATCCTATGGTTCCTTAAATTTCCAAAAGTGTTCATTCTTCCATGGATTCATCTAAACGCTCACCTTACGTTTGTCACGCAACATCTCCCAATATGCTAGTCAATCCGTAAAATGAACCATACAATAGTTTCCCAACCCATCGAGGTGTTTCATAGGCCACTTATTTTCCATTTTCAAACTCACACAACCAACCATTGCATAGAGACATCATATCCACCATAAATGCTAAAGGGCTCGTCTAAACAAGATTTTGACGGTTCATTATATTGAACACATCGCGCTCTTTATTGGTTTAATTTTAAGGACCATCCATACACCACACGGGATTCATGGAGGGAGTAGTTTTAAGGACCATCCATACACCACATGGGACTGATGGAGGGAGGGGAGGGAGGGAGTCCAACTGCTGGAGAATGACAAGAAGAAGAAAAGGAAGGAAGAAAAGAATTTCTTTTATTGGAGCTGTATACGGTCAGTGGGTTCTCTACGGTTTCTGAATTATTTTGTTGTTTCGATTTATTTCCAAACTATGCAAGGCATGAAATCGTTTCATCTCTCGTACCATTATTTTGTAAATTCTTCTTCTTCTTTTTTTTTTTTTTTCACTTTAGCATAACATTGATTTTATAGTAAATAATATCGTATTTACTTGTCACGATATTTATATGTACAGATCGGAGTCTCAGAGTTTTGCTAATATTTTACTTGGTTGTTGTATGAAACAAGTCAAAATCAGAAATATTATGTGACTTTAGGTCAGCAGTTAAACCAAAAAACCCTTGCATAGAATGGGTGTATTTGAATCCCGCCACCGCATTGTTATAAACTTGATAATCTACATTGTTATTAAAGCTGGGCATGTCTGACCTGATCCGGTGGATCCGGTCTGATCAAACCTGTTCCGAGCCGAATTGACGGCTTGGATCGGTGCAGATCGAGTAGGGCCATTTAGATCCGACAGTTTTTCGGATCAAGTTTAGATCATGGTCCATCTGGACCGATCCGATCTGAATGGATCTGATCCGACCCGATCCGCACAATGTTCATTTAATACTATTTACTGTATTGTTGTCCACTTGAGATTGAGATATACCTTATATACACACACACACACACACACACACACACACACTTTAATATCATAAAATGATCTAGAAAAATAGATGGACAACATGGATGAAATAAAGACATCATGCTGGGGTCCACAGAGCACCGACTGTCCACCATTGGCTGGTGGAAGGAGTAGCCAATCCCTTTACTGTGCTGCTCGAGGTGCATCGAGCACCGAGCTACACAGGGGAAAAGGTTCTATGCTGTACAGCTCATGGGAACTTCCCATGAGGTCTTGCTGTGTGGGCCCCACCGTGATGTGTGTCGAACATCAACACCGTGCATTTGATGGGTCCCTTTTAAATTATGAGATATCCCAAAAATCAGCCGTATACGGAACTCAGGTGGGCCATACCATCTAAAATCATGTGAAGACATTCCTAAAACATATAAAAGCACTTGGTGGGGCCCACATAAAATTTGGATGCATCTAAAACTTGGTTTGACCCTTCATCCAAGTGGGACACACATAATGAATAGTCTGGATTTGTGGACCACACCTCGGTGCGCCCAAAAAATGATTATGAATATTGTAATGGGAGGGTAACCTGTAACTGACGTAAAGGTTTCAGGGACTGCACGAAGTGGTTGGTAGGTGTACGGTGTACCAATGCACTAGGCAGCAGGTGATTTGATGTCAACAAGTTCTGTGGGTCCCATCATGAGGTATGTGTTATATCCAAACCATCCATCCATTTGGCGGGCTCGTCTTAAGGCTTGAGTCAAAAAATAAGACAATTCTAAAGATCAAGTGGACCACAATGCAAAAAGCAGTGGGGTTGAACGCCTACCATTGAAATAGAGGAATCCGAACTGTATCCAACCCAATCCGACTTGGTTCAGGTCAGGCCAGCAGTGTGACGGATCAAATCGAGTCAAAGGATTCGAAATCAGTCCTGGATCGAATCGAGTTCGGTCAGAGCATTGAAAGTTTCGATTTGAGTCGAGTTGGACCCAATGCGGTCCGACTCGACTCGATGCCCACCTCTAACTATTATGCAAGTTGGTTATATTTTGAAAATTTTATATTAATTTTTAGGAAAATTGACGCAGGGATGAACGTGATGAGGTCGATCACCGTCTTCCTCAAAGATAACTACTCCGAATCCACTGAGCTTCTCTGGACTCCTCACAGAGACTTCTTGAATCCACGAGGAAAGAAAGCCAGAGAATAGGAATAAACTCTAATAAAATTTGAAATTATTTACTGAATGAATAAAAACGAGTTTACACCCCTTTAAATAAGGGAACCAAGCAATAGGAAAGAAATCAGACTCAAACTACAACTAAAACTCCTAGAATCCGCGACTTACTATAAATAGTAAACTTACTATTTATAGACGATCGTGATGTCTACTAGTGCGCAAGGTTTTCAGCCAAAAATAGTAAGTGTCCTATTTGGCTTCACCAAACCGTTCTCCTAATTATTCTAAGCACTTTTCATGTTGGACACAACTCCTAAAGCTCAACGGATGAAGAGCTATAAGCAAACTAAAACTTACTGTTTATAGTAAAAATGAAATTAAAACGGGGAAACGACCGTCGATTAGGGGGTTTCTCGCAAATTCGGGCTGTGCAACCCCGCGTAGCAGGGTTGGTTGGCTAAAGTAGCTCGTTCTACCCCAAATTCATATATTTTACGTCGGATAACTCATTCCGGATTGCGAGATACGCCCGATCTAAGGTCTGATGATCCGGATCACTTATGTTGTCGACCGTGCCTTTTCTGATCCATCTTGGCCATGAAATTGTCCGCGACCTGCTCTACATCAGTCCCCTCCACTTGAAAAGTACTTGTCCTCGAGTTCTTGTCCTGCGCTGGTTCATGATACTCGGTCAGGTCCGCGATGTTGAAAGTCCGTGAGATCGCCAGGTCATCTGGAAGATCAACAGCATAAGTGTTGTCATTGATCTTTCGAATGATCAGTACCGGTCCAATCTTCTTATTTTTCAACTTGTTGTATGTCCTGGTCGAAAATCTCTCTTTACGCAGATGGACCATAACGCGGTCGCCCACCTCGAACACTTTTTGTCGCCGGTGCTTGTCCGCTTGTTCCTTGTACTTCTCGTTCGAGGCATGTAGCTTGGCCTGCACTTCTGTATAGATGCCCATGATCTTATCTGCCATATGTTCTGCTGCAACGCTCGTGCCTGGGTGCTTGGGCAAAGGGACCAAGTCAAGTGTGTGGCTAGGCACTCGTCCGTAGATAATCTGGAACGACGATTTCTCTGTCGAGTGGTTCACCATGTTGTTGAACGCAAACTCTGCTTGAGACAAGGCCAAGTCCCACTGCTTCGGCTTTTCTCCTGCAATACTGCGAAGGAGGTTTCCCAATGTGCAATTCACAACTTCGGTCTGCCCATCAGTCTGTGGGTGGTAAGCACTGCTAAATTGAAGTCGTCGAATCGAGTCCACAAAGTCTGCCAAAAGTGGCTAATGAACTTCGTGTCACGATTAGAAGTAATGGTCTTACGGACCCCGTGTAGCCGTACGACCTCCCTGAAGAAGAGATTCACCACGTGTGTTGTGTCGAGGGTCTTCTTGCATGGTATAAAGTGCGCCATCTTAGAGAAACGATCGACTACTATGAACATCGAATCCATGCCACGTTGTGTTCGTGGAAGACCAAGCACGAAGTCCATTGATAAATCCTTCCAAGGACCATCAGGCACAGGTAACGGGGTGTAGAGTCCTGTATTCTGAGATTGCCCCTTAAAAGTTTGACAAATATGACAGTGTTGTACGGTTCTTCCCACATCACATATTAATTGCGGCCACTAAGACCATTCTTTCACAAGAGCTTGCGTCTTGTCTCGCCCAAGGTGTCTACCGAGGCCACCTCCATGTAGCTCATGAATAATCTGCTCCCTTAGAGAACTTTGGAGGATGCACAATCGATTCCCTTTGAAGAGAAAACTATCCTGTATATAAAGGTCACTGGGGTGACCTTCTTGACACTTCATCCAAGAATCCTTGAAATCCTCATCCTCGGCATACAGCTCCTTGAGACAGTCGAAGCCGACCACCTCGTTGCTCATCGTAATAAGTAGTGATGCACGACGGCTAAGTGCATCAACCACCTTGTTCTGCTGTCCTGACTTGTGCTTTAGAACGAACGTAATTTCCTGTAAAAACGCAACCCATCTAGCATGCACACGATTCACGTTAGTCTGACTATTAATAAACTTTAATGCTTGATGGTCAGTGTACAGAACAAACTCTCTTTGAATCAGATAATGCCGCCAATGTCGTAGTGCCTGAACAACTGCGTACAACTCAAGCTCATAAGTTGACCACTTTTTTCATGATTTGCTGAGCTTCTCACTGTAGAAGGCTACTGGCCTGCCTTCCTGTGATAATACTCTCCCAATTCCGACGTATGAAGCGTTACACTCAACCTCAAATAATTTATCGAAATTAGGAAGCACCAAGATCGGTATTGTAGACAAACGATGCTTGATCTCGTGAAAGCTTTTATCAGTTTTATCGGTCCACTGGAACGGTCCTTTTTTCATGCAATCTATTATAGGTGCGACTATGGTGCTAAAATCTCGCACAAATCGACGATAGAAAGTCGCCAAACCGTGAAAACTCCTCACCTCATGGATGTTTGTCGGGATCGGCTATTCCCTAATAGGTCACACCTTTTCATCGTCCACTCGAATGCATGTGGACGTTACAACAAATCCTAGAAACAACAGGCTGTCAATTAAAAAGCTATACTTTTTCAATTTGAGGTACAACCTGTTATCTTGTAGGACTTGCAGCACCTGCCTGAGATGTTTCTTGTGCTCCGCCTCATCCTGGCTATATATTAATATGTCATTAAAATATACTACCACAAACCGGCCAGTGAACGGTTTTAGAACTTGATTCATCAAACACATAAAAGTACTTGGTGCATTCGATAGGCCAAAGGGTATGACTAGCCACTTATACAATCCTTCCTTTGTCTTGAATACCGTTTTCCATTCATTACCGTGTCGGATACGAATCTGATGGTACCCGCTCTTTAGATCTAGTTTAGAGAACACCTTGGCCCCTCCCAACATATCGAGTATGTCGTCCAACCGTGGTATTGAGAATCGATATTTGATTGTAATTTTATTGATTGCTCGGCTGTCGACACACATGCGTCAGTTTTCATCTTTTTTTGGTGTTAATAATGCTGGTACAGCACATGGGCTCTTAATACACCCTTACGGATCAATTCCTCCACTTTCCCCTGAAGTATCTCATACTTCTTCGGACTCATCCGATAATGAGGGAGATTGGACAGGCTAGCCCCAGAGACGAGGTCTATGTGATGTTGGATGTCCCTCATGGGGGGCAGTCCATCAGGTAAATCTTCAGGCCAGACTTATTTGAATTCGTTTAGCAACAGTTTTAAGCTTGGAGGGATGTTTGAGGGTTTCTCTTCCTCGCCTTTCACCACTACGGCGTATACCTCGCCGGTTTCCTTGGATTCCTCCATAAAATCCCGAATGGTGAAAAGAGAACTCCCCTCTGCTCTGATACCAAATTGACGCATGGATGAACGTGATGAGGTCGATCACCGTCTTCCTCAAGGATAACTACTCCGAATCCACGGAGCTTCTCTAGATTCCTCACAGAGACTTCTCGAATCCACGAGGAAAGAAAGCAAGAGAATAGGAATAAACTCTAATAAAATTCAAAATTATTTACTGAATGAATACAAATGAGTTTATACCCCTTTAAATAAGGGAACCAAGCAATAGCAAAGAAATCAGACTCAAACTACAACTAAAACTCCTAAAATCTGGGACTTACTATAAATAGTAAACTTACTATTTATAGACGGTCGTGATGTATACTAGTGCGCAAGGTTTTCGGCCAAAAATAGTAAGTGTCCTATTTGGCTTCACCAAACCGTTCTCCTAATTATTCTAAGCACTTTTCATGTTGGACACAACTCCTAAAGCCCAACGGATGAAGAGCTATAAGCAAACTAAAACTTACTATTTATAGTAAAAACGAAATTAAAATAGGGAAACGATCGTCGATCAGGGGGTTTCTCACAAATTCGGGCTGCGCAACCCAGCATAGCGGGGTTGGTTGGCTAAAGTAGCTCGTTTTACCCCAAATTCATATATTTTACGTCGGATAACTCATTCCGGATTGCGAGATACGCCCGATTTAAGGTCTGATGGTCCGGATCACTTATGTTGTCGACCGTGACTTTTCTGATCCATCTTGGCCATGAAATTGTCCACGACCTGCTCTACATAAAAAATCCAGCAAAATATACGATGGTTGTTAATATTTTGTTTCCATTTGATTTCTATGAAAACTTTGATATTTACATGCAAATGGAAGGATGATTCATACATACATTGTTTTGTAAAAGCATGTTCACTATGGAAAGTATGAGTGCTCTTTCCTGAATTATCCTCAAAAGATCATGAGTTATGAAAAGTTACATATGAAAAGTTGTTACGGAAAGTGATTTAAGAAAAATATACTTTGGAAAGCTCTTGCATGAGCAGTTTATTTATTTAAAGTTCAGTTTGGAAAAGTATTTTAGAGTGATATTTTTGGAAAATTTCCGTGGAGAATTCGATCATGGGTTTCCGAATAACCGGCAAAGAGTAAGGTGACACATTGTCCCTTTGGCTGAAAGTCTTGGAAAGAAAAATAGAGGGGCATTTAAGACTTTTATGTTGAAACGACACTAAACCCCAATTGTATCTTTTTAGCCTACCTTGGCCCAAGTTTATTGTGAGAGAGTGTCACTTAACATAGGAACGGAAAACAGTTTTTGCTTGACTAAGTCGATCGTGTCCCTCAGTGTGAGTTCAAGTGTATGAGCATGATAAGAACTGCAAAAGGCCATTGTTTGGACATGCGTTGTATTGGCAGAGGGTTATGGCCGACTGGTGAGAAAAGGCCCCGGTGGTACCAATGACTCGTACTTGTGGGTGACGGTGCACCCCTTGTATACTGCATCATGCATGTGATTTGACATCATGGTTTTTGTTAGCATCGAGATTTTGCTAATTTTTTGTGATCATTCATGTTTTTAACCATCTTATATCAATCATTTTGGTTAAATGCTGTATTTATAAACCAGCCTTATTAGGAATTTACCATTTTTGAAATTGTTATAATTATACAGTTGTAATATTTGAAAGCTTGTTGAATTGAAGAATTTCTATATTTGAAAACTTGCTATTTTGGTCACCTGCTATTTGGGGAAGTGTTTATTTTTGTAAAATATTTATTTTAGAAAATAATCAGGATCTTCCTCACTGTAATTTGCAGCTCAGCCTTTTGGAATTTTCAGTTTTCAGGTTCAAGATCAAGTTAAGAGAGCAAGGGGAGTGGATTTCTAGAAGTTTATTTCTGTTTAGCTAGTTATAATTTTCTTTTGGTTTGAGTTTATTGTAAAGGAATTATAATGGAAGAGTGATCAAGTTTTGAGAGAATGGTGATTGGATATTCTATTGGGTGTGTGTGTGTTGTAAAATGATATTGTATGGTTTGATGAGGCATGTTCTGGGATGCATGATTGGGGTCTAGCCAACCTTGGTGCCGGGTATCAAGGCGTGACATTTTCTCTCTTTTATAAAGGGAACATCACCATTAAGATCGCATGGATGTCATGTGGATGACATGTTTGAAGAGGGGGCCCTAGTGGCCTTCATGCATTGGCTTGAGGGATTATGTTGACTACATGTATTGGTTGTTGCTAAGGTGGAGGAAGGAGAGAATTAGTGGAGGGTGTAGTGGGATGTGAGGTTTGAATGAAGTAAGAGAGATTTAGTGGAGAAACTTGGAGTGAGCTTTTGGACTTTAGTGGTCCATGGGCTTGACTAAGCCAAGGGCCTGCCCATAAAGTGATGATGTATAAAGTGGTGCTCATAAAGGTAGATAATATGAAAAGTGTGGTTAACACCTCCTTAGTTTGGTCAACATTTTATACAATGATGTAACATCCCGAAAATCGGGGGGTCGAGCAAAAACCCAACTCCCGAGTTCCAAAATGTTATTTATGCAACATAGATATGTATGATTGAATGTTGTCTGTGATAATGTATTAAACATGAGTGAAATTAAGCCAGAACAGCATATCATACTCCAGAGACAGTTAAATTAACCAGCGGAAGTCTGTAATAGTATGTATAACATATATAAACTGTTGTATGTCTCCAGAGTGTGAACATGTTACCAGGTTATACACATACATGTATACTCCAAAAGTAGATGAAACGAATATACATGAGTGCTCTAAAAATATAAAATGACAAGTGTCAAGGTATTTAAGCAACCTCCCTTTAATCCCGTCAATCAGAACACGCATAAAGGAGGGATCCTCCTCATCATCATCAAGTCCGGCTCCGCCTCACAGGCCGCGCCATCATCTGCAATCACAAAAAAGATCTGGTGGGTGTCCAGGAACACCGTCCCGTAACGTGGGAGTGAGTAGCTAACTCAGTGGAATAATAGAGCAAAGATTAACATGTTCTCAAATCAATCACGCGATAATAGTAAAGCAATAAATCAAACAATCCTAATACTGTTGTTAATGCAATTATGACATGACGTGATGTATGCCCTCACCGACGATCACCCTCATGCGGCAACATCTTACGACCGCGGCATGCCGCACTCCCTCAAGTGCTCCACATCTTCCAGGCACATGCAATGTCATGGTGATATGATTACCGAGTTGTTATTAGTCCTTTTCATACAGCAATATTGGGAAACTAAGGTACTTCCCTTGTATCAATCCCAACACAGATCCTGTCTAGGGTCGTCACTCCTAGTAATCTCATACGATGTATATTTCGTAGGTCACTGCAAGGGCTGCCAGGGCTGTTGCTCGCACTCGTTGCACCGCTCCCCCATCACCTTATCAATACAGGCCTACTGTACTCTACTGCTACGGAAGGGTCGTCGCCTCCCGTAGACTCAGAATACGCTCGCGGTCACTACAAAGGGCTGCCAGGGCTGTTGCTCGCACTCGTTGCACCGCTCCCCCATCACCTTATCAGTGTAGGCCGACAACAAGAATATAGTGTCCCATACCACCATAATCTGCTCACGAGTCATAGGTGCTCACTGGTCACTACGGGGAGGTTTGTGGCCCCAGCGTAGGCCGACAGCTCGACCACGGTGTCCCATACCACCATGCCCGGCTCATGAGTCTTCGTGGATCAAGGTACCACGGTTAATAGGGTTTACAATGGTAAGTTCAGTACCCTAGGTTCAAGCAGTTATGATACATACAAGGTGAACAAACATCGGCCAGTCGGGTTACTTGACGGGCTCGACTAGTGCGATCGCATCTCGAATTGAACGACATGAAGTGCGTGAAACACTTCGCGTGGCCTAACCACTGCCGCCAACTCTCAACACGAATCACATTCATCGACGCGTCGTTCGTGGCTATGACCAGTCAGCCACGAATTCGCTCGGTTACCGACTGCCTGGACTAAGTCAAGTCCCACACATCTATGGAATTACATTAGCACTATAAAAAGGTATTGGAATTGAAATACATCATGTGAACATGTTAGCACATGTTATAACATTCAACTTAAGCAAATCTTCAAGGCATACTTCCCATGCATATTCAACTTAAGCAAATCCTCAAGCACATACATTCCATGCATGTAATGAAATCATGCATTTTGTCAACATGTAGAAAATCATTTAGGTCAGCATAATAATCGAAAAAAATCAATCACAAACTATCAAATAACATCATTTAATTCAATACATACTAATACAAGCATTTATACAAACACATACACTACACACTTAAGTCTACAAATAGTATGTCGACCCAAAGTGCGCAACTAGGCGAATCTCTTCGCCAAACTAATTATGCACGCATTCCTAACTTCCTAATGCGACAACAAACCATGTCAATCACATCAGCAAAATATGAATGTAAACAGTACTTCCTACAAATGACTAAAATGCCCTAAATCTCATATTCTTCGTTAGCTTACGAAACGGGAAACGGAGAGCATTTTGTACATGTCAAACGGCGATGCCGTCAAGAATCTACTATTAAACGACATTGAAAGCGTTGGGAACCGTCAATCAAAGCGTCTAAAATCCTCACCTAGTGTCTTGTAGACTCGGGAATTGAAGCGGAGCGTATATGCTTCGTCTACGGCGAGTAAGGAGCCTAATACATAAGCTACATCGCTATGGAAACAAGGCAAACTCAAATCAACAACTATTTAGGGTTTTTACTTACCTAGGATCGCAGTGGAATCGCCGGGAAAGCGGTAGAGGTGTGTTGCTTAAGCACGTGCAACGCGTAGTACAAGTGGCAGGAAGAACTCTCCCACACTCCCACAATCTCCCACCTTTTTCTCTCTCCCAAGCTAGGGTTTCTCTCAAATTCGGATGGAAGAGAGGAGTGAGGGTTTCAACCCCTTTTATAGCCTACAACATGCCCAAAATAGGCTTGGGAACAATGTTTACTTGGTGCCTAACCAAATCGGGGCCGTTTCGGTCCAAAAGGGCATTTCTGAAGGTCCCCTGGCCAAATGCGGTCGGACTTAAGCTCATGCATACTGGATCTAGCACACATCCAGTTTTCAGGCCGGTAGGGTTCCCAGATCGCACATGGCGGCCCAGTTTCAGTTTAACGGTCACCGCACCAAGATCAGGCCTATAAGTCTCGTGATATGTAATAGAAATTTTTCCTGATCCAAGGGTGTAATTTGGCTGTATTCTGACGGTCAGAATGCTTAATACTGATGCGTCAAATTTGTGTGCCAGATTTGAATTTGAAATTCCAACTATGTCCCTATTCACACTCTCTTCGGTCCGGGCTCAATGAAATAGCCTGTGATCGTCAGTTGGACTTGATATTCGAAACGATTGCCAAGCCCAGCTAAGTGGTCATAACGGTCTAAGATGGTAGGCATCTGACTTACGACGCGCGGTCTAGATCCAATACAAAGTTTCAAGGAGGTCCCGAGAACAAACCGGCTTAGAGTTTGATCCGAGGCTTTAGAGCATTATAGCACCCTTGGTTCCACTCGCTTTGGGCCTTGTAGAACGTATTTAAAGTGATTAGGGACCATTTCCCAGCTATTCTAACGTTGCACTAGCTAACTTAGTCATATTTTCTAAAGGAATTGATTCTAAGTGGTTTCTTTGGCTATGGAATTGGTTTCTAAGCAATTTTCCAGGTGTTTTAATTGACCCATTGCCTAAGAACGTCAAATCTCAGATTGGCCAAAATCCGGGGTGTTACAAATGACCTTTGTATGTGAGGGTATATGGAGTACTTGTGTTTTCGCACACATGCACACATGTGCGGATGAGGGGTGTGGTCACTAGTGTCAAAGAGGGGTGTTGGGCATGCCCACAATAATCCTAGTGTACTTGAAAAAGGAAACAAATTGCGGTCTATTACACCTTAAAGAAATAACCCATATATCTTCTAAAAGTGAAAATTTCATTATTTTTTTTTCCATCTCATTTCCTCTCAACTTCTTCTTAAACAAGATAATAAATTTTTTTTTTTAAAAAAAGAAAATTAATTAATTTTAATTTTATTTTTATGCGAGAGTTTAGTCTAGAGAAAAGTAGTGGGAAAATATGAAAACTTATTTTAGAGTAGTCAAAAAGTATGAAAGATTGCCAGAGTACAGTGGTAAATGAAGAGGTAGCTAGGGAGTAGTGATAAATAAAGAAGGTACAGAGAAGAAGGTAAGGGGCATTTTTGTCCTAGAAAAATAAAAATCATTTTAAATTTAAAAAGGTAAGTTTTTTGAAAAGGGATCTATTTAGGATTCCCAGTGAACCTCAGGTCTACTTGGGAAAAAAAAGTCCTAAAAAAAACATAGGCCTTTTTTTCCTCACAGTTGCCCATTCTTTCAATTAATTTTGGCCAACATGACTAGTGGATCAGCATTATCATTGGTAGAGCTATACACGAGTCGAGTCGAGTCAAGTCGAGTATTGCCCTACTCGTACTCGGCTCTTAACGCCCAGGTCCTACTTGTACTCAGCTCTACTCGGCCAACGAACATGTACTCCCTAATCGTACTCTACTGGCCCGAGTACGAGTAGAAAACAAGTCGAGTCGAGTCTGAGTTTTTGAGGCGAGTTCAAGTACGAGCACACAAGTCGAGTACCGAGTGCGAGTTTTCGAGGCGAATTCGAGTCCGAGTTTGAATTTGAGACCAATTTGAGTAGGGTTTTCGAGTAACGAGTTCGAACTTTGAGCCAAGTTCGAGTTATAAATTGAGATTAATTTGAATTTCAATTTGATCGTTAATTGGAATTCGAAGTTAAACGAAACAATAAAATATATAAAATAAAATGCACATAATTTATAATTAAAAAACTTCGATAATCACATTAACATATTTACATAATTACATTATATTGTTCAAAATAACAATTTATAACTAATAACCTCTATAAGAGGAGTGTTTTCCTGTATTGTCATCTGATGCATCAGAACTACTATTTTTTCATATACAAATTGGTTTACTTCCTCTGAGTTAGAAGGCAAAGAGATATTTCCTTTGTGCTCTTTTACACTTTGAACCAAATTTTTCTAACTTGCTTTATGTAAAGAATTGTATATAGTACCCAATGCCTTATAAAATTCACCGAGACGAGTCAGGAATTTGAATTTGTTACTCTTTTTATTCTTCTTGTTTGTCGTACTCGTGTAACTCGACTCTGCTTCAACATCGTGTTGTCTTTGACTCAAATATCACCGAAGTCAAGAAACATCTTCCATACTACGTTTTAAGGCGAGTTGGAATTGTTCTTCCTCAAAAGCTTTTAATCTTGCTTCCTCCTCTGCATCTTTTGTGGATGTCATTCGTGTACTAGATCCAGAAGCAGCAGAAGTTTTGGATGAAGTAAAAGGTTTTCTATTCGAATCTCACAGGGCTTGAAAAAGAATTTGGACATCCTTAGGAGCATTGGGGCATGGTTTTGCATTACCACCTCGACATGACAAGTGTAAGCGAAAGCTATTAGTCTTATTCACAAACTTTGCGTCACACAAACCACACTTAATCTTTATTTTTCCAGACCTTGGTGGTGATTTAACTAGGGAAGTATAGTCCCCAAATATTTGTCGATGGGTCCGATGACGACATATCTACACTCAATTTTTAATAAAAAAAATTAGAATATTGATAAATAATTTAAACTTGATATAGGAACAAAAGAAAGCAATATAAATGTATAAAAATTTAAAAATAAAAGCAAATGAACATGCATATCGCATTTGTAAATAAATATCAAAGATTCAAAGTCTTCCAAACCACATTCCAAAAGGACCAATACTTTCATGTTTGTAGACTGCAGTTGCAGTGAAATAATATTACAGACAATTCATCATTTAACCAAAAAGAATAAAAAAACTGAAAATAATTACTGATCTGCAGGTAGAGACTCATCACGAATCTCAATCTCCTCTTCTTCATCATCATCGTTCATATTTCCTCCCCATATCTGGCGCAACCAATCTTGCGTACAAATCAATGCTTCAACTGTGTTTGGTGAAAGTGAGCTTCGATACTTACTCACAACCTTGCTCCCTGTGCTGAATGCAGATTCTGATGCCACTGTTGAAATTAGTATTGATAATATGTTTCGTGCCATCATAGATAATGTAAGGTATTTTGATTCACTAACCCTTATCTTTCACCTTTCCAACACATCAAATTCAGATCGCACTACGATTGGCTCCTTGAGGTACATTCTAACTCTGATTCCTTAGTATTAACTCTCATTTGTGCTTGTGTCAAGTATGATATGTATTTATTTAGCACATTCGGATTACCAGGTACAGAAATATCCGCATCTCTACTTTCTTCAACATCCGCTGCAGGTAAAGTATTAACATACGATTTGTACAAATCTTCAAGGGCTTGATGAACCTTAGACGTCTTTGCTGCCGCTCTTTCAGTAGGATAAAGCTTCATGAAAATAAAACTAACCAATCTCATATTACAATGAGGATTAAGAACAACTGTCAAGGACATCAACAGATGACATTCATCCCAGTATTTATCGAACTTCATCTTCATACCAATTGTCATCTGGCGTTTGAAATCTGGACCCGCACTGGCTTTTTTTTGTAGAGCATCCTTAATCTTCCAAAGAGACAGAAGAAACAGATTCACAGTTGGATAGAGATTTCCAGAAAAAATCTTCGTGCAATCGTAAAAAACTTTTATAAATGTGTGAACTTGTTGTGCTTTGGCCCAATTATCTGTGCTCAGCAACCAAGAATACGCTTTGTCACGCGCCGTATATTCAGAAAATGAAAGATGTAATTCCATTGCCGCATTTAACATTTCATAGGTCGAGTTCCAATGTGTACAGACATCCAACTTCAACATTTTTTTAGATGGCACATTCAAACGTTGGATGATGTCATTACATACACTCAGTCTCGATGGCGACCCCCTTATATATTTTACACTTTCTCTTATGTTCTCTATAGTGTCGTTGATTGCTTTCAACCCTTCTTGTACAATCAAATTTATAATATAGGTACAATATTTGACCTGAAATATTTTTTCTTTAAAAAATAAATTTTCTGTAGCCCTGAACTGGTTACGTAAGCATGAATGACATTGTCATTTGCTGAAGCATTGTTTAAAGCTATTCCTGAAATTTTCTTCTCAATTCTAGATAACTATAGATGAAATCTGAAATAAGTAAACCAGTATGTGGAGGAGGAAGGTTGTGGAAGTTTAAAATTCTCTTGGATAGTTTCCAATCCTTATCGACATAGTGAGTGGTTAATGAAATGTATCCTTTTCTTTGATTGGACGCCCTCCATAAATTAGAAGTCAAAGCTATTCTGGTCACCGAAGCCAAAACTTCTTTCAGTTTCATCTTCTCCTTTGTATATATCTTCATGCACTCTCTCTGCACTGTGATGTGGGAGACATTCTCAGCCCGAGGGTTAAGGAATTGACAGAAAACTCTAAACTCTTTACTTTCTATCATTCTGAAAGGTTTTTCTTCCAGAATTACTAATTTAACATACCACTCATTCAGCTTCTCTTTATCAAACTTATGAGTGGACACTATGCCTTGGGAGTCGTCCCCTTCTGACTTCATAAATGACAGCATCTGTTGGTCGGGAGGAGGAAGTTTTACTTTATTAGGACATGTCTTCAAATGTCTAATTAGATGTGTCGTAGATCCTCCTGGAATCTTGCTGAATAACCCTTTGCAGTGATTACACTTTATCTTCTGTACATCGTTAATGGTCACATCTTCGAAATCATCCCACACTGCTGATCTCTTCTTCTTCCCTTTGTATGCGGTTGACGTGTATGTGTCTCTCTCTACTATTAGAGGAGATGTGGCCAATGCACCCATTCCAGGGATATTTGGGCTTTCGTATTGACTAGCCATCTATAAAATAAAGTTCTCGATATGTTATACGGCTATACCTAGGGTCCTAGATGGCTAGACCGCTAGACGGAGATAATTACGTAACTGTCTAAATCAGTCACCCATTTAAAGTTAAATAGATTGTAATGCTTCATTTTCTAATTTAAATGCTACACCGAAATTTCGGTAGCATCTCCCCTTATCTCTCCAGAATATATTAATCTTATATTTGATTCTCATGTCAATCATCAACACAAAGTATGGACATTTGACGATGAAAATAAATACACGAAATATATCCAGAGAGAAAAAAATAGAGACGAATCCAGAACAGGCATATGCATTTAAATTGGAATAAATGAAAACATTACAATCTATCTAACCCTGAACTATCCAAAAAGGGACAATTTGAGAATTTTTATGCATCCAAGAACATATCGAATCTATGTTTGGTAACATAGAAATCCTCAAATGGGCAACTGATTATTTTATACTACAACTAAAACAATAATAATAATAATAAAACCTAACAATCAAATAATAAATGAATTCAAAGTGTAATCTGAAAAATGAATGCTAAGTGTAATAACTTGTGTGCACTAAGCATTCCTCAACCCAAATGCCAAATTCCATTAAGAATTTTCTCCTAATAGAATTTCCACTCTCTAATGAAATGAATCATCTATTTTACTAAAAGATAAAATATACATGTATAGGTTTAGTGATATGACTGGGTTTGATGAAATTTGGGAATCTAGATCATAGGGTTGTCTTTATGTATGTCTTTCACAAAAAGGATAAGAAAGATACATCATTCCTATCAACACATCCACATCATGAGGACCTTCGACACCTCCTGCCTTTTGCTAGCATATGAATGTAATGTAATGTAGCAGAGACAAGCATATTGAAAAGACATCCCATACAATCCCTTACATGGAATCTAGTACCCAAGAAAAAAAACATACTTCGAGTTGATGCACTACTAATGGCACAGTACTAAACTGGGTTGCGGTCTCATCATTTGTGAGCCTTGAATCTTCGAAGAGTGGAGTTTTTTTTTTTTTTTTTTAAATGGTTTCAACTAAAAAAACATTCTCCGTCTATTGATAGATGTAAAAAGAATGATAGCATACCGCTTCTGTGTTTGGTTGCACCAAATATCATTAAGTTTCATGATAAACCAATATAATTTGGTGCAAAATATCACGAAATTTCTTGATATTTGTGTTAGCTTGTAAATAAGGTGAACTAGATAAATAGTGAGTGGAGAGACATCCACCCTTAATTTTTATATGGTCCATTATTATGATTATATGAAATCCACTTCAACTATTACATGTCACAACAAAATTTAGGCATAGGGCCTAAAAAATCATGCCCATCTTTGATTCAATTGGACTATACCAAACGGAATAGTTTGGAGGGTGAACATTGCTTATACATTATTTCCAATTGTGTGGTACACCTGAATTAGATATGGAGCTGAATTTTGGGCCTTGGGCATAATATGGGGTGACGCCCCTAGTGGTTGGGGTGGATCTCAAATAAACATCAGGGTGCAAACGCATGTACAAATAGTACATTTGTTATATATTAACTTAAATTAAACTAATAAATTATCAAAACTACTGTACCTAAGTCATAATTTGAGAATCAAATTGTTTGAACAATCCTAGCCTTTGCTTCAGGGATACTTATTGAAATAAGGCCATTAGATACTTTTCGTTCTTAATAATATAAGAAATATTCTGCAATCCCATCTTCAAATAAATAAATAAAACTTAAGGAATGGTCTTATGGTCAAGCAAGTTGATGATCCCAGCTATCTATATAAAAGGCCACATAACTGATGATGGTTACCACTTTCATGCAATGGCCCACAAAATAATATTTAAGGAATTTCATTTTGTACTCTCTTCTTCTACCTTAGTATTGAGTGTTCAACTAAAAAAACATTCTCCATCTATCACTTGTCCATTTTTTTTTTATGGTGTGGCCCACCTGGTATTTGGATAGGTGTGCTTTGGGGGCACCCCACACTCAGTGTCCGGGTTGGACATCATACGCACAAAATGGTGGGCCCAACACAAGAAAATCTGCGGACGGACAAGGGCACCGGACATAAAATGGTGGGCCTAACACATAGATTCTGTAATCCATCAAAATCAACTTCGAAAAGCAATAGATTTAAAATGAAATTCTTACCTGATGGACGGACAGGGGCATCGGGCAGGGGTGGGACGAGCTGCGGATAGGGTAGGGCAGGGACGAGCTGCGGACATTGGCGTTAGGCAGGCCAGGGACGAGCTGTAGCAGGGACAGGGGCACCGGGCAAGGTAGGGACGAGCTGCGGATAGCCGAACAGGGCAGGGAAGTGACGAGCTGTGGACAGGAGCACCGGACAGGTTGCAGGGACAAGCGGCAGGGAGTGAGAGAGATAGATAGAGAGAGAGGCAGGGAGTGAGAGAGATAGATAGATAGAGAGAGAGAGAGAGAGAGAGAGAGAGAGAGGGAATGGCTGAATGGGTAGGGAGTCGGGACAGGCGTTGGACGATGGGAGGGAGGGAAGGAAAGAGGAGGGTTTATTTTTTCAATTTAGGCAGGCGGGTGAAAGCTGAAAGTGACCGAGATTAGGGCTTTAGTTGTATATATATGGCCCTGGTCAAGTACGAGTTGAGTACCGAGTCGAGCACCAAGTCGAGTATCGAGTTGAGCACCGAGTCGAGTACTACTTTGCTCGTACTCTACTCGAACTCAAAATGAGTAGGAAAAAACCACTCGTACTCGGCTCTAACACCTGATGAGTCGAGTCGAGTCGAGTACTTATGAGTTTAGTGGAGCGAGTACCCGAGCTTAATCTATTCGTGTACAACTCTAATCATTGGGATGGAGAATTTACATAGCAGTGCCCTTCTGGCTTGGATAATACACTTTTCTACCATGCTGGTATATGCAACGGCGTGTACCCATATGATGGCTTGGACATTACCCTTATCTACCTGGCTGGCATATGTTGTGGTGTGTGCATTCCATGAATTGCTAAGGCATGTGGGCTTAATAAAGCTCATTGGCTATGTAAGACCCGTATCCTAATCCGTACTATTCTGTCGACTCTCGCGATCCTTCTCTTCGAATTCCGACAATCTGCGACCTGTAATCAACGTTTACGCACGACCGTAAGTCGTATCCTATACATTTGAGTAGGTTTAATTCGAAACTTGTATCATTGCGACCGCACCGTCGTCGCGGTTCCAATGCCGCGACTCACGTACCAATCCGATATCTTGACTAAGAGATGTGAGCCGGCATTTATTTTGAGAAAATGCCGCACGTTTGCAATCCCAAGAGAATCTCTACAACATATCCCATCAATCCATCAATCAATCAATCAACCCATCAATCCATCAATCACTTCATGTCAAGTACACATCACCTTTCACCTCATCCCTAAGCAACTACCAAAGTCAACTCTTTCTCACCCTCTCTCTTACACCACCTTACATGTCAAGTACCACATCCATCACTCACCTCACCCTTTCACCCATCACACCCATCCCTCATCTCTCTTACAACTTTCTCTCTCTCTCTCTCTCTCTCTCTCTCTCTCTCTCATTTCCCAACACATTTCCAAGCAAGCAAGAGGCTCCCACGTCCATGCATTTTCATGAGAGAAAAATATAATTTTGGTGGCCTACTTTCCATCCCAAATCTCTCATCCTAGCCATCCATTCTTCATCTTCCACCATCAAAGTGAAGCGTAAGGAGATAGGCTATCCAACGGACCGAGAAGATCGATAGGTGGGTGTCTTCCATAGGCCTAGATTTCACTTTTATGATGAAGGGCCAAGTGAGGCCTACCGATTGATGGTATGGATCTCACTTGGGACCCTAAGTGTGGCCGATGACCCACTTTAATCATCATGATCATTCCATGATGGGGCTAATCTCCATGGACCCCATCATGATGTTTACTTTCCTTGCATTAAAGAGGTCATATAGACCGTTCATTTTGGATGGAGAGGGATCTCCACCGTTGATCTTTTATTTGGAGGGCCCATATGCAATGAGACCCATTGATGTAGATTGGATGCTTGAAACGGAGGGCCCATAGTGTCGGGGTCCCTCCATCACGCGTGTCCCACTCTTTTCTCTCTCTCCCTCTCTTTTATATTTTTTTTGTGTGATGATGATGAGTTTGTGTGGTCCACTTAAATGGACCCCACCATGGAGTGAGTATTTTATCCAAGTCGTCCATGAGTGGGGCCCATCTTCTATGTATTGTACTTACACCGTCCATCTTGTGGTGGCCCACCTAAATAGGGCCCACCTTGAATATTTTGATAAACTCAAAAACGTCCAGCGTCTGGATGTTGCTGGACTTAAAACACAAATGAGCTTGGCCTTCCAAGCATTTGAGAAGGGCCACTCACATAGGCCCCACCCTGATGTATGTATTCAATCAAAGCCATCCATCCTCTTCCCCAACTCATTTTAGGCGTTGAGTCGAAAAATGAGGATGATCCGAGTATCTGGGGCGCCATAGTTTTAAAAACAATATCATTACCATTGAAGTCCACCCAGATTTTTCTTATACGCTGAAAAAGCCCCAATATTGGTCTTGATAGACTTGTCTAGGGCCATGGGAGCCAGTAGATGGGGTGGATCTACCTGATGCAGGCCCCACATGAGAAAAACCTCAGAAAAATGAGTTTTTTTAAAAAAATAATAATAAAACAAACAGCAGCTGCTACTGTTGTTAGCAATGCAGGCCGCGCTAGCAGCGGGCGGGCGGACGTGGGCAAGGACCCACGGCCCTGTGCGTGGGCCCCACCATGATGTATATTTTGTATCCACACCGTCCATGAGGTGGACCACCCGTTGAGGTGGGTCCCCTCCAAAAATCAGGTTGATCCAGATCTCAGGTGGCCCACACTGTAGGAAATAGTGAGATTGAACGTCTAACATTGAAACCCATTTTCACAGAAGTTTTAAATCAATACAAAATTTATTTTTACTCTTCATCCATGTCTGCGTGACGTGATGAACGGATTGGATGGCTTACAAACATTATGGTGGGCCCCACGTGGGCCCCACAGTGATATGTGTGTTTTATATACATCGTCTAGGGGACGGTGGGAGCCCAGCATGGTGTATGTGTTTAACCACACCGTCCACTGTTGTGGACGGTGGAACCCCCTTGATTTATGTGTTTTACCACACTGTCCACTGTTTGGACAGTGGGACCCACCATGATGCATTTACTGCATCCAAACCGTCCATCCAATTTTGAAAGCTCACTTTTGGCATGAGCTAAAGAATGAGTCAGATCTATGGTTCAAGTGGGCCCACCTTGATATGTGTATAGGGCCCATGATTGATTTAATTGTGGCCATTCATTGAGGCCCACCTTGGTGTACCTATAAGGCCCATGGGATCAGGCCCATTTGACATACATAAGGCCCATGGGACTAGGCCCATTTGATATGCATAAGGTCCATGAGATTAGGCCCATTTGATATATATATATATATATATATATATATATATATATATATATATATATATATATATATATATATATATATATATATATATAAAAGGCCTATGGGATTAGGCCCATTCGATAAGGCTGTAAGATTAAGCCCATTTGTTACATATAAGGCCCAAGTTGTAAGGCCCATTCTGATGTATTATAAGGCCCATGGGTTATGGTCCATTGCAATGTACATAAGGCCCATTGGTGCGGCCCATTGATGTGGCCCAATCAATGAATATGAGGCCCATATGATATGGCCCATTTGATATATTTAAGGCCCAATGGGATGTACCTAAGGTCCATTGTAATGTGTGATTCCTCCATGGTTTGTGTAATGATATTTACGGCAGGCCGTGACTTAGGAGCAATGATGGTTTGACGCCCACATTCTAAGTACAATGTTGGTTAAATGTCCACATTGTATCTCTCCTTAGGGCCCATTGGTAAGCCCATACCAGTTGTGTATAGGCCGTCTAGGCCCATCTGTATTGTGAGAGTAGTTCATTACTTTATAACATGCTTAGTATAATTCCATGACTCATGCCCATACACATCATATGTATGCTTGATATGAGTAGTGACTGATCATAACATACACCATTGGATAGACCATTTATGAGACTCGTTATGAGACAGAGTGCCCCACATGATCACGCAGTACGTGCTGGATTGCTGCATGATTTGACGGAGTGATTCATGCATCGCGCATATGTGTGACTTGATCACTGCACGCCCTAGCGACATCAGGGTCGTGGCTCCACAGGCACATCATGGATAGCCGTATTGGATACCGAAAATACTTTATTCTAACACTGTGGGCACTTAGGATGTCCTTGGGTGAAAGTTCCAAAATCTTTTTGGTACCAGGAGATACTCCAACCTCTAGACCGAGTGGATACACCAGTGCCCGAGTGCTGAATACCAGTAGGCCGCGTCTCCCACTGTGTCGTGGTCGGTTGGAAGGGGGTGTGGCTTTATCCGCCTGAGTGAGGGGTCTATAAGCTAGGATGAGTTTGACCAGCTCGCAAATGAGTCCGCTATTGACGAGCCGGGTAGATATTGGCAGACTACTGGTCAGGCGGATAGTGAGGTCTATTCCGCTTGCTTGACTGTGCAGCTAGGGAGGTGGCAGTCACTGCGAAGTGTATTAGACCCCGGTGATATCTAGAGAGGAACTATACTGATATGTGTACTTGATGAGTACCAACTTTCTTGGATTGTATTTCGCATATGACATTCGGCTATATAGGCCTTGTATTGCATCGGTGTGGCCGATAGCATTCATATCTTGCATCGCATGACCTTGGTATGCCTGATAGCATATATGCCTTACATTACATAGCCTTGGTATGGTTGATTGTATTCATGGACTTACCGCATACTTTCGCACTCCTCTGATATTGTACACTTAGCATTTGTCTTACGCACACACTTACACCACCCTCTAAGATTTTGTAAGCTTATGCACGACAGTTGCGTGCAGGTAGCGTTGGACAGCAGCAGCGCTGAGGTAGGAGTGCATATTAGGACATTTTGGAGCTTTTTGATCACCTTATATTTCCCTGTTCGCATTGTACTTAAAGTCTTTGATATAGTGGATATGTGGTGATGTTGTTTTGTGACTTGGTTATGCTTGTCGTTATGCTCCATCACAAAATTAAAATAAAATTTATTCTGAAAATCCTCTTTGTAGGATCCCAGGATCGAAATCTGGCATATGATTGTCAGGATCCGAGAATGGGGCACTACGGAGGCTGTCGGTACCGGATTCGGCAATCCGGATTCATGTGAATCCGATTTTCGGGTTTGGGGGGCGTGACAGGCTACTTAGTCAAATGTGCCTGATCTTGTATGTGATGTCATGGCGAGTTCTATTGTCCAGATAAAGTTTTTAAGATATTCTCCATCCATTGTTACGTCCAGTAGATCACCCGTTTGGATTACTCAACCATTTGCCCTGTTTTGTGTAAACTATGTTAACTTCATGTGCATGCTAGACAAGTGTGTGGGACATGCTTGGATTTAGGAGGAAAAAATATAAAATAAAGGAAAATCGAAACACTTTTCTCGTGATGAAAAGTTTCACCATTTTGGATAGCAAAAATCATAGCGGAATTTGCATAATAATAATTATTGATGTTGAAATATGGTCGTCCTAATCGCATTTTAGAGAACTTGCACAAGGAGAACACTAAAAGAGACCCTGACTAAGGTAGGGGACGCTCTGATGCCTAAGTCAGACAGGGAAGCTAGGTATATGAGTGTTACAGTTTTTTGTGCATACATTTCTTTGTAGACTAGATGTCTATTTATTGCTATGGGATTCCCTCCTTAGTTGGAAAGCTCCCCTACTTGGCAAGAAGTTGTCTTCCGAGATCCTCAGCATTGATATTGGAACAACTTTATCGATAAGATCAACAGGTAGGAATTTTGGGGGAGAGGTGGCATAGCTGAGCTAGACTAGACAATGCCGACCTTGAGGTCAAAGGTCCAAGGTCGTCCCTAGGTGAATGTTGATCTGGTCACAATTGAGGTCGACCTCGATACGTACTGGCCACCATAGTAGTCCATCGGTTGGTTCAACCTCGTAAGGAGGTCGACTTCCTCTAATGATAGTTGATACATTAGGTCGTACCTAGGGCTCGATTCTGGTGGTAAAAACTAAATTCTCCCTCTTAAGATACTGCAATTTCTCTCATGCAGATCATCCTTAGTCGGTCCCTTTTAATCTGTCCCTCTTTACCCATAACAATAGCCCCCTTGCTTCCGAACTTGTCCCACAAGCTCAGGAAGTAAGGAGGTGGCGGACCGACCTGTAGTGCCTATCACCTGGGAGGTCGAGTCAAAACCTTATCATTGAAGGAAGTAAGATGGGACAACGAATATGGAAGTTGAAGCAGACCCATAATGATCGAGGCCTCGCACTCGAGAAGGCGTGTGTTGGCACGATGCCGTTTCAGCTTTCAACCAATAACGGGCAAAACAGGTGGTGTGGCCTCAAAGATCGGGTTAGAAGCACAAATGAGAGGCCACCATGTGGAAAGTAACGTGCGCCGTAACATTTCCTCGGGTGCAGCATTAAGTGCGAGCAATAATTGTCCATGGCCGATGATTCCTATAAAAGGGGGAGAAGCCCTAACAGCCCAGTCATTTGCTCCCTTACATTGCTGCGGATTCTTCAGACTTCCCGGACTATGCGATTTTCGATAAGTTTGAACTCTCTACTCCGTCGAGCTTCTGTTTTTCTTCCTCCATTTTTCTTCTATTTTCCTTTACTCTTTGACCTGATATATCCGATATTTCGAATGAAGAGCCTGAATCTAGAGCTTTCTAGGGAGATTCCGATATGAAAAGCATAGATTTTTGACTTGGGGCACCCTCCGATCCTCTGATATCACTAGGCCATGGTCGGGTGTAACATCCCGAAAATTGGGGGTCGAGGATAAACTCCACTCCCGAGTTCCAGAACATCACTTATGCAACATTTTCAATGATGAATGAATGTCGGTTGTAATAGTGAATAAAACATGAAGTGGATTAAGCCAAAACAGCATATCATACTCCAGAGACAGTTAAATTAGCAAGCGGAAGAATGTGATAGATATATAAAATATATGAACTGTTGTAAGTCTCCAGAGTGTGAACATGTTACCAGGTTAAACATATACATGTATACTCTAAAAATGATCAAAAAGAATATACATGAGTGCTCCAAAATTATAAAATGACAAGTGTCATGGCGTCTAATAACCTCCCTGTAATCCCGCCGATCAGAACACGGTCTAAGAGGACCCGCCTGAATACTGTATATAGGAGAATGCCTTCTCATCATCCTCGAAGTCTAGCTCTACCTCGCAGGTCGCGCCATCATCTAAAACTACAACAGGGTCTGGTGGGTGTCCAGGACATCGTCCCGTAACGTGGGAGTCAGTGGCCAACTCAGTGGAATCATAGAGCAAAGGTTAACATGTTATCAAATCAATTAGGCGATAATGATAAAGTAGGCAAATCAAACATTCCTAAATACTGTAACTAATGCAAGAATGAAATGACATGATGGATGCCCTCGTTGCTCCGCTCCCCCATCACCTTATCAATACAGGCCTAGTTGTACTCTTGTTGCTACAGAAGGGTCGTCGCCTCACATAGACTCAGAGTACGCTCGAGGTCACTACAAAGGGCTGTCAGGGCTGTTGCACGCACTCGTTGCACCGCTCCCCCATCACCTTATCAGTGTAGGCCGACAGCTCGAATATAGTGTCTCATACCACCATATTCAGCTCACGAGTCTGGGTTGCTCACTTGTCACTACGGGGAGGCTCGTGACCCTAGCGTAGGCCGACAGCTCGACCACGGTGTCCCATACTACCATGCCCGGCTCATGAGTCTTAATGGATCAAGGTACCACGGTTATCAGGGTTATCACTGGTAAGTTTAATACTCTAGGTTCAAGCAGTTATGATCAATACATGGTGAACATACAATGGTCAGTCGGGTTACTTGACGAGCTCGACTAGTACGAGCGCACCTCAAGCTGAACGACATGAAGTGTATAAATACCTCGTGTGGCCTAACCACTGCCGTCAACCAAAGCACGACTCGGGTTCGTCAACCCGTCCTTCGTGGCGAATAGAATCCAACCACGAATTCAAATCTGTTACTGACTGCCTGGACTAGAGTATAGCCCCAAACACTTGTAATCTAAATCAATAATCACATGAGAGAGACAGAATTGAAATGCAAGTAATTCCAGCATGTTATCAGCATGTTATAACGTCCATTATAAGCAGTTAACCATATACGAGTATTTCACACATAAGGTAATCAATTCAAATACAACAAGCATGAAGGAAATCATGTGCATCATCAAATTAGTTGAGAATCCAATCTCAACGCTAATCTACAACACCATTTACTCAATACTTACTAATACATACATTTATACAAACCCTTAGTCTACACACATTAGTCTACATAGTATATGTCGACCAATAATGTGCATTAGGGCGAATCTCTTCACCAAACAGATCATACACGCATAACTAGCATAGGTACACAATAAATACTCATGGCAATCATATCAGTAAAATACATACGTATACAGTATTTCCTACAAATACCTAAAATACCCTAAATCTCATATTCTTTGTACGTATTCGAAATGAAAAACGGACAGCATGTTCTACATGTCAAACAACATCCTTGTCAACAATCTACCATTAAACGGCATTGAAAGCTTTGAAAAATGGTAACCTAAGCGTCTAAAATCCGTACCTTATGCCGTAGAAGCGTAATGAATTGAATAGGTACTCTACGCCTCCGTCAACGTCGATATAACGACCTATAACACAAGGTGAGTTAGCTACTTAGCTACTTGTACACATAGGAACCTTAAAACAGGTTAGGGTTAAGGTTTTCTTACCTAGAACGAAACCAGAATCGTCGGAATAACGATACAGAAGGGTGGATGAGGCACGTAGAGAGACTAGGAAGAATCCCAGGAAGCAGCACCAACTTCTCCTTCACTTTATCTCTCTTTTCTCTCTCTCACTCTCTAGGGTTTGGAAAATTCATATGGGTTAGAAAGCTAAGAGTTTAAGGCCCTTTTATAAGCCCAAACATAACGACAACGGACTCCAAGTCAAGTTGTACTTAGGTTATAACTAAAGTGGGTTTGTTTCGATCCAACGGAGCATTTTTGGAGGTCCTGTTAGCAAATGTGGTCGGACTTAAGCTCACTAATATTGGATCTAGGTCAAGCTAAGTTTTCAGTCTGGTCGGGTTTCCAGATCGACCGTGGCGGACCAGTTTTAGTTCAGTGGTCACCGCAACTCGATCAGGGCTATAAATGCTATGACATGTAAGGGCCAACTTTCCTGATCCGAGGGTGAAATTTGGTCGAATTCTAATAGTCAAAACGCTTAAAAATATCACGCAAGCGACACGTGCCAGATTTTTTAAATTTATATTTAATTTCTAAATAAATTCACTTTTCTCACACTCTTCACTCCGGACTCAAGGAAACAGTCTCAGGACATCGTTTGGACTTGATTTTTAAAGTGATTGTCAAGTCCAACTAGGCGGTCATAATGGTCTAAGTTCATAGATATCGGACTTTCGACGTGCAATCCAGGTCCGATATGGAGTTTCAAAGTGCTCCCGAGGGCAAACGGGAATAGAGATTGATCATAGGTTTCTAGGTAACATAGCGTTAGCAGTCCTACTCATTTTGGATCTTGTAGTTTGTATTAAAAGTGGTTCACGTTAATTCTACTGAGTATTCAGTTTGGTACTTAACCAAATTCTAGCGTAATTATGGCAGAATACGGTCCCAGGGCCATTCTATGCCCCATTTTGGGCACTTATAGTTATCATATTATTTTAATTATTTTTTTAATAGTTTATCATCAAGTTTACCCTAAGTTTACAAGATTTCATAATATTTCGAGTTGTAGAAAAATTCTAAAAATTCCAGAAGTAGCAGCTGTCCAACAAGTAATTTTTGAACAGTTGTCACAACGACCTACTTTAAACTATATTAAATATTTTATTATATTTTTCACATATTTTTATATAAAACTAGACTCATTTATCTTTAATATTATTTTTGAATCACCTAAATCTGAGTCATAACGAAGGAGATATGATTTTCTAAAGTTTGATAAAATGTACATAAAAATATGCAGAACCGGGTTGCCTGCCTGATTGCTGTATGGATGAGATCAGCGAGGCCTCGCCAAACCGGCGAGGCCCTCGTCGGTCACCGACCTTTTTGGAAAGGGATTGCCCTAGGGGCGATGTCCTCACCCCCCGGGGATGCCGAAAACATGTGGGACCCACCTTGGATCCCCTCGAATTGAGCCGTTTGGGCCCATGAGTCTGTCGAGGCGTTTATCGAGTCTCATTTGCAAACTGGAATGAGTTACGTGACGTACAATATATGTTTTTGGGATAGAAGAAGCTAATACATCCAAATAACCTATCTACATCACGAGATTCTAATAATTCAATAGTCAAAATTCTAGTTTATGCATGTACGTACCATTTATGATAAGTTTTAGTTTAAGTATAGTTCTTCACCTTTTAAACTTTAGGATTGTGTCTAATATGAAAGTACTTGGAGAAATTTGAAGAATGGGGTGGTGAAAGGTGAGATTTTGAAGGAAATGGGTTGAAAAGTGATTTCTAAACTTTAGGATTGATCTTAAGAGTGATATGGTTGACTGTAACGCCCTGGAAAAACCCGTACTTGGACTTGAGTACCAACTCGACCAGAAATCGCGTAGGATTAATTCCTTTGGAAAATAAGTGTAAGTTAGCTAGCGCAACGCTAGAGTAGCTGGGAAATAGTCCCTGATCACTTTAAATGCGTTCTACAAGACCCAAAGCGAGTAGAACCAGTGACGCTATAATACTCTAAAACCTCGGATCAAACTCTAAACCGGTTTGTTCTCAGGACCTCTTTGAAACTTTGTATTGGATCTAGACCACGCGTCGAAAGTCTGATACCTACAATCTTAGACCGTTATAATCGCCCAGCTGGACTTGACAATCATTTCGAAAATCAAGTCCAACCGACATTCAGAGGCTATTTCATTGAGCCTGGAGTGAAGAGAGTGAGAATAGGGTTAGATTTGGAATTTGAAATTCAAATCTGGCACACGACTTGGCGCGTTATTATTAAGCGTTCTGACCATCAGAATTCAGCCAAATTACACCCTCGAATCAGGAAAAATTTTTATTTCATATCATGAGACTTATAGACCTGATCTACGTTCGGTGACCGCTGAACTGAAACTAGACCGCCACGTGCGATCTACGAACACTACTGGTCTGAAAATGGGATGTGAGAGACATCCGACGTGCATGAGCTTAAGTCCGATCGCGTTCGGCCAGGGGACCTCCAGAAATGTCTTTTTGGACCGAAACAGACCCGATTTGGTTAGGCATCAAGTAAACATTGTTCCCAAGCCTATTTTGGGCATGTTTGGGGTTATAAAAGGGGCTTAAACCCTCACTTCTCTCACCCATCCGAATTTGCTAGAAACCCTAGCTGGTGGGAGAGAAAAAGTGAGAGATTGTGAGAGAGAGTGAGAGAGATCTTCCTGCTTCTTGCACTACCTGTTGCACGTGCTTAAGCAACGCACCTCAATCACTTTTCCGGTGATTCCGCCGCATTTCTAGGTAAGAAAAGACCCCAAACACTTGTTGATTTAAGGTTTCATTGGTTCCTTAGCATGGTAGCTTATGCATCTTGTGAAATAGGTTGTCTGTTCGCCGTAGACGAAGCGTATACGCTCCGTTCGAATCCATACACTTCTAGGATAAAAGGTGCGGATTCTAGACGCTTTAATTGACTGTTTTCAACGCTTTCAATGTCGTTTAATAGTAGATTATCGACGGCAACGCCGTTTGACATGTACAACATGCTGTCCGTTTCCTGTTTCGTAAGCAGACGAAAAATATGAGATTTAGGGCATTTTAGTCATTTGTAGGAAATACTGTTTTCATCCATATTTTGCTGATATAATTGACATGGCTTCTTGTCGCATTAGGATATTAGGAATGCGTGCATAATCAGTTTGGTGAAGAGATTCGCCCAAATGCGCACTTTGAGTCGACATACTATATGTAGACTTAAGTGTGTAGACTAAGTGTTTGTATAAATGTTTGTATTAGTATGTATTGAATTAAATGGTGTTATGAATTAGTTTGAGATTGAATTCTCAAATAATATGCTGATGTAAATGATTTCCTACATGTTGGCTATATGCATGATTTCATTATATGTATGAAATGCATGTGTTAGATGATTTACTTAAGTTGTATGTTATAACATGTGTTAACATGCTCACATTGTTGTATTTCATCTCCATTACTCTTATATGATTGCTGATGTGAATTCATAAATGTTTGAGACTATATCTAGTCCAGGCATTCGGCAACCGAGTAAATTCGTGGTTGGCTTATCTTTGCCACGAACGACGCGTCGACGAACGCGAGTCGTATTTTGGAGTTGGCGGCAGTGGTTAGGCCACACGAGGTGTTTTATGCACTTCATGTCGTTTGACTTGAGATGCGCTCGTGCTAGTCGAGCCCGTCAAGTAACCCTACTAACCATTGTATGTTCACCTTGTATGAGTCATAACTGCTTGAACCTAGGGTACTGAACTTACCATTGTAAACCCTATTAACGATGATACCTTGATTCATAAAGACTCATGAGACGGGCATGGTGGTATGGGACACCGTGGTCGAGCTGTCGGCCTACGCTGGGGCCACAAACCTTCCCGTAGTGACCAGTGAGCACCTATGTCTCGTGAGCAGATTATGGTAGTATGGGACACTATATTCTTGCGGTCGGCCTACACTGATCAGGCGACGAGCCCTTTGTAGTGACCGCGAGCGTATTCTGAGCCTATGGGAGGCGACGACCCTTCCGTAGCAATGAGAGTACAGTAGGCCTGTATTGATAAGGTGATGAGGGAGCGGTGCAACGAGTGCGAGCAACAGCCCTGACAGCCCTTGCAGCGACCTACAAAATATACATCGTATGAGATTACTAGGAGTGACGACCCTAGACAGGATCTGTGTTGGGATTGATATAAGCAAGGTACCTTAGTTTTTCAATCCTACTGTATGAATGGACTAATAATAACTCGGTAATCATATCACCATCACATTGCATGTGCCTGGAAGATGTGGAGTACTGTGGGAAGAAAGCATGCCACGGGCGTAAGATGGTACCGTATGAGGGAGATCGTCGGTGAGGGCATCCATTGTTCACTCCCCAAGTGCAGGGTTGTGATGTAGTAATAACTCGGTAAGACCGAGGTCGAATCCCAAGGGACTGAAACTTGTACGTTATCTAAAACTAACCAGAACTAGAACTAGATTAAGATGAAATCTAAACTGAATGTAATTTAAGAAATAATGGTGAAATAATTATATAAACTTGAGAGAAATCAGGAGAAAAGGAAACTAGGGATTCAGAGGATCCACTTGTAGAGATCAGGGAGAACTTATGCTTGCATCAAAAATCATGAAAATTACTGAACTGCCGTTGATCTAGTTTTCAAAGAGATGAAAGGAGGATAAATTAGAATGGATTCCATCACCAAACCATGCCCAAAAGACTATGACAAACAACAGAATTAAACTAATTACCAACCCATCAGATGTATGAAGGTTAGGAAGGGTACCGACATCCGACCATGCCCAGGAGACGATGGTGAACAACAGGGCTTCCTGACTCATAAACATGAAAAGAAAATGGGAATATTAAAAGTCATTGCAGACCCATTGTAATTTCAGTCACAATAGACCATTAAAAACCTAAAATATTTCCATTAAAATCAAACTAAAACCAACTTCAATTCAAAAATTAAAATTAAATTAAAAGCATATAATCTCTCATCTCACTACAAGCTTCACCTCCTAGCCCTAGCTAGGAGGATTTAGCCTGCCATGGATGGGCTCAATCCAAATAAATAAAGAGAAAAAGAAAAGGAAAAGAAAAAGGAAAGACAAAAACCAAGCTCCTCTCTCTCTCCTCTGCCCACGTTGAAACCCAAGCTCGAGCCCTCTGTTCTTCCTCCCAAGACCTTGAATGAATGCTCCCCACGTCCAAAACCTCCTTATATAGCTGCTGGAGTGGTGAAAATCAGATTTGAATCGGATTTGGAAAGCTATGCATGCCCATTGAAAGCTTTTTCGCAGCCAAGTTTGATGCCTCGAAACACGCCACTTTCCTTGCTCAAATTCCAAAGAAACACTGTCCCTTAGTACTTTCTTGGGTCCTCTACATGATAGACGGTTCAGATCTGCCATATTATCAAAGATGGTGGCCCAAAACCGTCCGGAAAAGTCGGTTTTTGCGGATGTGTAAAACCTTTCGCACCATTTCGCTGTTGTGGTCGGTGGGCCCCACAGAAGCATTTTCTGGAAAATCCACCCCGTCCATTGGATTCAGAACGAAATTTTAGTTAAGAATGGGTGGTTTTGAACGTCCATTGACGTGTCCCAGAGAAGAAATCACAAAAGAATCAGTTTTGAACGCTACCGAGCAGCCCTTTTGTGGCCTCTGTATCTCACACGTGTGCACGCATGGGTAAAAAGTGATAACATGGTTTTGTAGTGCTCGAAGCCTTCTACACGGTGGACGGATCGGATTGAGCTTATGGGGCACGTGTGGGGCCCACAACTGATCGCAAAAACGGCCAGCGCCGTGCGTCCGCTGCAAGTTTTTTTTTTTTTTTTTTTTTTTGAGTTGCAGACGGAAACGTCGGTCAGCGCAGCTGACCGACTTTTGGAAATTTTGGTGCACGGCGAGTGCACACGTGTACTGTACACACTCATTTCATATGGGGTCCATTGTAATGTTTTAGAGAAATCTGCACCGTCCATCTGTTTTGAATCCTTATTTAAGGCGTCAATAATAATTTTGAGACAGTTCCAGATATCAGGTGGGCCCAGAATCAACGGTTTATGGGCTGATCTGTCAGTTGGGGCACTTCCCGAGATCTTTAATGGCTGAAATTTTATATGTACGGTTAATTTATGGTCCTCAGGCGACGTATGAAGTTTCGAGCCGAACGGATGGTGGGAACCTCGTGATCTTGCATTCTGGACGTCCTTCAGGCCACTTGAGCTTCAATTTCTAACTTTTCTCGGATTTCTGACCGTGTATATTTGTCAATCTTGATCCCCTGGAGTGTGTCCCTTGCCTGTGGCGTCAACAGAGTGTTAAATTCATACTTTTAGCAACTTTTTGCATTTCATGCTTTCAACTACATCCTGTATCACAAACACGGCAAAACGGGCCATTAAACGGCATTATGTACGTAAATTCAGGTAATAAATGGGTTCTAATATGCAGTATTTGACCCTCAACATCCATCATGTCACTTCATATTGCATTAACAACAGTATTAGGAATGTTTGATTTACTGCTTTACTATTATCACATGATTGATTTGAGAACATGCTAATCTTTGCTCTATTATTCCACTGAGTTAGCTACTCACTCCCACATTACGGGATGGTGTTTGCAACACCCACCAGACCTGTCTTAGATGCAGGTGAGGCAGCGATTCAGGACGTAGAGCCGGATTATGATGAGGACCAGGACGAGTTCTCATATATGTAGTACCACGACGGCTTTGTTTAGGTGGCCTGGATTGACGGGACTTCTCAGTGGGACTAATTTTGACATTTTGATTCTATTTATTTATATGTATATGAGAATCAGAGATGTATTCATACTTTGGAGACAGTTGAGATCTATTTTGTTTTCCATACAATGATATGTATATCCTTTAGTCTTCCGCTTGCTTTTATCACTGAATCTAGAGTATGAATTGCAGTTTTGGTATAATTTTACTCATGTGAATGCTTTAACTCAGACAACATTGAATCATAAACATTTTTTATTGCATAAGTGACGGTCTGGAACTCGGGAGTCGGGTTTATACACGACCTCCGATTTTCAGGGTGTTACATTGACCCATTGCCTAAGGACGTCTAATTTCAGGTTGGTAAAAATCCGGGGTGTTACACCGGGTGATGGAGTCTATCTCAACAGAGAGAGTGGCAGCTCAGACCTCGTCCGAGTAGCTAAATGATGTCGGTCTCGCTGGGTTGACATTGGCGGAGATCGATCTGGTCCAAATCAGATCTAAGTACTAAATCCTGGATTCAGTGGGACTCCGAGCTCCCGAGCCTGGTGAAGTCCCCAGTGACCCTTGCGAGGGCGAGGTGGCCATCTACTTAGTCATCTTGCAGTGCGGTCTCTGCATCCTCCTTCATCAGATTGTGTGAGAGGTCACCTCTCACTTGAGGCTGCCCTGGGCCAGATTATCCCAAATGCATGGAGAGCTCTGCTGGGGACCTTCATCCTCTAGTTCCAGCTCAAGAATGCCGAGGTGATGGCTGAAGAGTTCATGAATTTATACCAGCCCAAGGCTAACTCGAAGCATCTGAGCTGGTATTACTTCTCGACGTGGGTGAACAAGGGTCAAGCCCTTATCATTGACAACCAGACTTCTAACGAAAACTAGAAGAATAAGTGGTTCTGGGCATCTGGAGAATGGGAGGCACCAGTTGGTGAACTGGCCCATCTACAATCTCGGGTCCCCACCAAATTCGACACTCTAGGTTGGATATCTTTGAGCTATCGGACTCAAGAATTTTTCTTATACTTTCGTAGTTACATTCACTCACCACTGACCACTTTCGTAGGCTTTTCCAAAACTCCACCTCTTCTTTCTGATCTTCAGCTCACCCAGGTGAACATGACAAAGACGACAAAGGTCGCTCAGAGAGCCTGGACTACGCTGGTCACACTTGACCTCCTTTATCAGTCCGGACTCTTCTGACCTGCCCCTTCTAGTATGTAGCAGATTGCAAATATGTCCAGATCAAAATTTTTCTTAGAATTTTCATTAAGTTGTAGTGTCTTGTTGTGTAGATATGGCCGACTAGAGCTTGAAGAGATCCCGACCTCCATTCGTGGCTGAGATGGCCCAAAAGAAAACAAAGAGGAAGAGAGTTGTCGTACCTCCGTTGAGGTTGGTAGGCTCCTTGGCTTTAGGGGTGAGGTTGGGGCCCATCAGCGAGGGACCCTCCACAGAGTAGCCCCCACAGGGCACTGCTGGTGAAGTAGTTCAGGGGGCTCCTTCTTTTCCTCAACTACCTATTGTAGAGGTGGTAGATCTAGGGGAGTCTCCCCCAACCCATGAAGTTCCTCCCTTCAAGGAGCTTCCACCCCCCCCCCCCCCCCCCCCCCCACTAAAAAAAATCTCACTTTTAGCGACGAAAAATTTTCGTCGCTAAATTCGTCACTAATATTCCGACAAGAAAGGTTATTATCAACAAAAAATTTGAATCGTCGCCAAAGGTAAGCTTTTTGTCGCTAAAAGTTTTTTTAGCGACAAAAATTTTCGTCGCTAAAAATATTTTGCAAAATTTCGTCGCTAAAAATATTTTGCAAAACTTTTAGTTACAAAAATTTTCATCGCTAAAAAATATTTGGAAAACTTTTAGCTACGAAAATTTTTGTCGCTAAAAATATTTTGCAAAACTTTTAGCTACGAAAAGTTTCGTCGCTACAAATATTTTGCAAAACTTTTAGTTACGACAATTTTTGTCACCAAAAATATTTTCCAAAACTTTTAGCTATGACAAGTTTCGTCGCTAAAAAAATTTTGTAAAACTTTTAGCAACGACAATTTTTGTCGCCAAAATTATTTTTCAAAACTTTTAGCTACGAAACTTTTCATCACTAAAAAATATTTGCATAACTTCTAACTACGAAAATTTTCGTCGCCAAAAATATTTTGCAAGACTTTTAGCCGTGAAAATCTTCGTCGCCAAAAATATTTTGCAAAACTTTTAGCTACGAAACGTTTCGTCGGTAAAAATATTTGTAAAACTTTTAGCTACGAAAATTTTCGTCGCTAAAAATTTCTTTAAAAAAAAAAAAATATTTCCACACAAATTTCCTGATATACACCTGTTACAATATATTTCATCATATTCATCCTGATATACAACTGTTATATAATATATTTCATCATATTCACATTCACATCCATCTAAACCCAAAGTAGTAAATCCATCCAAACATATACTACATTCATCCAAACACAAACAATCTTATCCACATCACATTCATTCATGCATAAATACATATAAGCTTAACATCATGAACAAAAATATCCCAAACCTAACCCTTAACCTTAACCTCTAACCTATAAGTTTAGATTTAGAAAATCGGGTTTGAGTTCGGGATCGGGTTTAGGTGTGGTTAGGGAGTTAAGATTAGGATTAGGTGTAGGTTTAGGGATTTGAGAATACGTTAAGGTTTAGGTTTAGGAAATCGGGTTCGGGTTATAGGTTTAGGTTTAGGTTAGGTTATAGGTTAAGGTTTAAGAAATTGATTTTAGGTTATAGGTTTAGGTTATAAGTTAAGGTTATAGGTTAAGGTTTAGGTTAAGGTTATATAGGTTTAGGTTATAGGTTTTGAGATTTGAGAATAGGTTTAGGTTAAGGTTATAAGTATAGGTTTAAGAAATCGAGTTCGGGTTCGGGATTGGGTTTAGGTTTGGGTTTTCAAGTTTAGGTTTAGGATTAGGTGTAGGTTTAAGTTTAGGAATTTGAGAATACGTTAAGGTTTAGGTTTAGGAAATCGGGTTCAGGTTATAGGTTAAGGTTTATGAAATTGAGTTTGAAGTTTAGGTTGAGGTTATAGGTTTAGGTTTAGGTTTAGGTTTAAGTTATAGGTTTTGAGATTTGAGAATAGGTTTAGGTTAATGTTATAAGTTTAGGTTTAGGAAATTAGGTTCAGGTTCGAGATTGGGTTTAGGTTTGGGTTTTCAAGTTTAGGTTTAGGTTTAGGTTAGGGAGTTGAGATTAGGATTAGGTGTAGGTTTAGGTTTAGGGATTTGAGAATATGTTAAGGTTTAGGTTTAAGTTAGGGAGTTGAGATTAGGATTAGGTGTAGGTTTAGGTTTAGGGATTTGAGAATATGTTAAGGTTTAGGTTTAGGTTATATGTTAAGTTTTAGGTTTAGGGAATTGAGAATAGGTTAAGGTTTAGGTTTAGGAAATCGGGTTCAAGTCTGGGATCGGGATCGAGTTTAGGTTTGGGAGTTGAGATTAGGATTAGGTGTAGGTTTAAAAAAAATGCTGGAAGTATGAGAAGACGGACTACCAAAAACAAAGATGGAGACATAGCTTACCATATGAAGTTCATCTATCGCAATAATTCTAACCTCTGAAAGATGCCCGTCTTCCAGCAATCTATTAACAAGGGAGTTTGCCTTCTCTATTGTACAGACAACTATAGAAGTGTCTTTAGGAAGTGTTCCACCACCCTGGTTGCCATCAAAACTTCGAACATGTTTGCTAAGTGGCTCAAGAATTCCTTTCAGATGTTCAGCCTGTAGCAAATGGAAGTCAGCTGAAGTCATTAAATAAATAAAAAAGAACTAAATATAAAAGTTACTAACAGGGCTGTCAATGGATTAGGTGGGTATTACTAGCCCACCCACATGGAAGTCTTGGATCAATTTCTGAAATTCAATCAGAGATAAACCAAAAACTACAGGAAGTTATTTTTCTTGCACCCACCAACTCAAAGATCAGAGTTACCAACTAGTCACCTAGTAAAGTTTGAAATTAACATCAAACCATATTAACTCTACTAATTATTATGTTTATGAATAAATGACTTGTAGTAAAAAAAAATACAATAAAGAAAACATATCCATAATCATCATCATCATCTATGCCTTATCCTAACTTTAATAAATAAAACATATTAATGAATAAATTAGATTACTGAGCACAGAAAACAAAATATCAACTCAAAACCTAAGAATCAAAATATTTGCTGAAGGAGAAAGATAAGCATAAGAGCAAAAAAGAGATTCAAAGAATTTAGAAACATAGTTGGAAAAATAAGATGTTTCACATGTCAAACATTACTTACATTTCATAACATATAAGGCCTCTGTTCTATTTCCTTCAATCAAACCCGTACGAGTATAGATTCGAACTTGTGCAAGGATGACAAATCTTCTAAAGTTTGAATGGGGGCTATGTGGGGATTCCATACAATGAAATGTGGACCAACATCAAAATGATATAGCAAAATGATAGAAACAACAAATGAGTGCAGGTTTTGATTGACGTTCATGAATTCCATATGGACATTAGACTATTACCTGAAAATTGTGAGCTGCCTTTGGATCTGCAGGATTTTTATCTGGGTGCACCAACCTTGCCTACCATACAAATACAAAGTACTGAATAATGTTTGGACGGACAGCCAGATTACCAAATAACATACATAGTTGCTTCACCTGAATAACCTTTAGTTGTATCCTAACATGTAAGAGATCCTCCACAACTGAGTTAATTAATTCAACTGAGATCTGAGAATTGAGAGTCACAAAATCAGTGCATATATACAATTACTAAAAAAAATCCAACTTGTCCTATTTATTTATTTTTTTTTATATTGAATTCTAATTAAATGGTAGTATTGATGTGAGAATAAAGCACATACCTTTTTTCTTAAAGCTCTTGCAAGTTGCAATGGCCTTTCTTGATCTAGCAAGGAAGATGGAAACTAGCAGGACTGATGCAGAATTTGGAAAACTGAACAACAAAATTTGGAAAAGAAACAAGAGACAAAAGGAAAAATCTCCAAACCCATAAACAACACTCGTCATTAGTCATTCCAAAAATGCACAATGGATTCTCTAAGTAACCCAGCCCTTTTGGCCCAACATCTAAGGTTGGCACGTTGCTGCGTGACCCACATTGACACTTGTGTGTGGCATCCATAGCATAAAAATTGTGGGCCACACCACTGAGAACAATGGGGGAGATGCCCATCATAAGTTTGTGTTTGAGGCTTTGGATGAGTTGATTTTTAATATGTACAGTGATACCAAATGGACTGAGTGGCTGCTGCATCTCCAAGTGAGTAGGCCTAGCAGAACTGAGGTGTTTTAGCCTTTGCTTACAATAACAAGAAACAAGAAACTATATGCAAAAAATTGTTTTGTGCTTTTGTACAATTTACAAATAAGAGAAATATGCTCAGCTACAAATATTAATCAATCAAGATTAATTGACAATTACAGATTGATCAATTCGAAGCAAAGCTTCTTTCACTTTAAGTGATTAATAACTATAAAGTAACAAATTTCTAGCAATTAATTGTACAAAAATTTATGTCATTTGTTTACCATTCAATAGCTAACTTGGTAAGTTCTTTAGGCCTGTTTGGATTGGAAAAAAATAATATTCATCAGAGGAAAGGAAATTGATTTCCTCTTATATGACAGTTCCCTTCGTTTACTCTAAGCCAAGATGGGTGAGGAAACCGGGTTTCATTTCCTCATATTTTCTCAAACAAGGGAAAATTTCCCCCTTTCTAACAGACGACTGTCAACCTTAAACTACTTAGGGGGTGTTTGGTGTTGATTTTTATATTTCTTATCTTAGTAATTCTCTGGCTTTTGCCAAAAAGAAAAAAGAAAAAAAGTTGGTTCATACAATTTTGTTGCTTTTTAACATTTTCACCTTTTACTCAAAATTTCTAGATTTTGGCTGAAAATTAGAAAACAAAAAGAATTTAAACAGAAAGTTTGACTTTTCCTAAGTTTCTCTAAAAATCTTGATGTATGAACCAAACATGGGGAATGAAAAACATAAAGAATTTAAATAAACATCTAGACTTTTCCTAATTTTTTTTTCTTCTGAAAACTCCTATGATGAACTAAACAAAATTTAATCATACCAAATAATGTGAATACATGTAAAAAAAAATCTCACTAAGGGCCTATAAGGATAGCAACATGCTAGGTTTATCATGCATCAGGATTGAACCCATCTGGTTCAGATTTATGCTTGCTCATATCTAGTAAATCATACAACCATATTTCCCAAATAATGTTCAGTTCAAGTACTCCATTAAATTTTACACATTGCACAAGTGCACACCCACAAAAATAATTACCAGAAAAATAATTAATATATAATCTGAATATGTGCTGGTAGGTGTATATGTAAGTTTGGCATTTAATATTCCCTGTATACCTTCGTTCATCTACGTCCAAGTTATAACTACTTAAATGCAGCAAAACATGCATTTGAAATAACCATATGGTTTTCCAAACAACAATCGGTTCCAAACAGCATACCCAAATCCTAACATGATAAAGGAATTCAGGTTGGAATCCAATTTTCTTTGGATCCAGGTATCATATTTGAAAATTGTGGTTACTTCAGAAGACACATCAGTAGTACTATTGAAAAAACAAAGAAATCAAAGAAATATTCAGCATCTATACTATGCAATACTAACAGCGACAGATTGGTTGCTCCACTCAGCTCTGTTATTGCTCTTGCAGCTTCAAATATAACCATTTCTGCTGTGACAGAAGCATCCCTCTAGAAAAGGTACTTTTATCACATATGGATATTAAATGTGGTACGTTGGTCTGTTTTAACCATAAAATTTTCTGGTTGTCCTACTTGATGACCAATCGACCTATTTTTGGTCCCGTGACAGTTATAAGGTGGGCTCACCTGATGCACATGCTTGTAGTGTTGGCATTATAGGAAGAGTAGGATTCATCATCCTAATTTCAAAAGTAGCCATTACATTTCTCAACTATCCTTTTTTAGGAAAGCTTGCCTACAAGGTGGGGCCAACCTGATGAATGAGCCAGATCTTGTACAAAAATGCCACACTGTCACATCAGGGGAGGGTAGGATTGAAATGCCGATTCCCAGCATATCCTATGCATTTCTCTGTTACTATTATGCTAATATTGAAATGGGATTTTTTCTAGCTAATTGATAATGAGAATATATGGATGGTTAGAAAATGTGACTGGTTGGTCCACTATGTTTTTCGTGTGACATCACACGCATCCTCTCCATGTCATTGTATTTCTCAAAAATTAGGCATATCCAAAAACTTAGGTGGGCCACACTACTGGTAATAGTGTAACTCAAAAACTGACTAAGTTATGCGTGGTGTGGCTGATTTTTGGAGCATCCCTTCATCCTGTTGAAAGATAAACACACCATGGTTCTCGGTGTTGTGGCCCACATGAGTTATGAATCAGGATTATATATTTCCTGAAGCCCTAACATCAAGAGGCACACTAGATGGATGCGTGAATCAGGATTATATATTTCCCCAAATTTCCTTGTAATGGTTTGTGCGTGAGAAGGGGATAAAAGTATTCATGATCACCAACCTCAGGATAGATTTGTCACATACAACTAGGAAACATATAGAAATATCTAAATCCCCAAATTCATAAATCGTACTTGAGAGAGAGAGAGACTAACCATTGTCGGATCGGAGCTAGAGATGTCTTTCCTCTATGATTTCCTCTCCTTCTTCTTATTCTTCTTCTTCTTTCAAGTGCTCTCCAAGTCTCTGTCACAGATCTAAGGTGGGTTTGTGACAAAAGGGGGATTTCAAAACCCTAACATAAGAGAGAGAGAGAGGTGTTGGGAAATAGAGGGTCGGGCACACGCATGCGTGAGAGAGAGAGAGAGAGAGAGAGAGAGAGAGAGAGAGGGTTTGGGAGAGGGGCAGACGCGTGAGAGAGGTTTGAGGGATTTGGGTTTTGGGAGGGGTGAGCGGGAGATGTGGGTTTTGGGAGGGGCGGGCGTTTTTAGGAAACGGATTGGCTACTCCCCTTGCCACCAACCATTTCATAGTGGTTGGTGCTCTGTGGGTCCGACTATGATGTATGTGTTTCATCCATTCCGTCCATCTATTTTTATAGTATGGAAGGAAAAATGAGTTATATCTCAATCTCAAGTGGACCACATTACAGGAAACAGTGTTTAATGAACATTGACCATTAAAAATGAGTTATATCCAATCATTATTTTTTCCCGATGGTGTGGTCCACCTAAGATTTATATCCCTATAATTATTTTTTTTTGTAAATTACTAAAATGATCTGTAAAAATGGATGAACGGAATGGATGAAACACATACATCATTATGGGCCCCATGGAGCACGGACCACGGAATGGACAGTGACACCCACTGTTGAGACTTTCCTAGGGCCACTATGATGTTTATTTGAGATCTAACCTGTTAATAAGTAAAAAAAGACATGGATGATTTGAGAAAAATCAAATATCAGCTTGATCCAAGACTTCTGTAGCCCTCTAAAATTTTTTGTTAGTAAGCATTCAATCCACACATGTTTGCATTTGGTTTTTTTTTTTTTTTGTGGTGGGTCAACTTGAGATTTTGGTTAGCTTGGTTAGGGATGTACATGAGCAGAGTTAGCTTGGTTAGCTTGCTCCACTCAACTCAAAAAAAGCTCGATTCGACTCAGTTAGAAACTAAGTTCGAGCCGAGTCAAGTTCACACTTCACTGTTAGCCACCCCGACTAGGGAATCGATACCAAGACCTCGATGTTGAAATGAGGTATCTTTCACTCAGTCTACCACTTGAGCTATGGATCAGGGTGTTAACCAGATCGAGTTTAAGCTTGCCCGAGCTTGACTCGACTCTGATCAAACCCAACTCAAATCGAACCAGTTCAGTGACTCGGTTACTTTGATATTGTTGTTGCTCACCAAGTGTTTGATGAAATGACTCAATGAAATGTGGCTACAATGATGTATGTGTTTTATCCACACTGTCCATCCATTTTTCTATATCAACTTAGGGCATGAGCTGAAAAATGGGTTAGATTAAAATCTTAAGTGGACCCAACATCTCGGTGGATTTATGAACCACATCTCAACAAATAATGGAGGGGATGGATTTATGAACCACATCTCGGTGGTCCCAACAAATGATTATGAATATTTTAATGGAGGGTAACCTATTCATAAGGTTACAGGGACATAGATAAAGGGAAAACATATATATCAAACTTGATCTAAAACATTTGTATCCCTCAAGAAATTTCAACAATAAGTGTTTAATTCACACTCCTATGTTGTGGTCTACTTAATCTTTGGATATATTTAAATTTTCGGCTCATACCCTAAAAAAAGTACTAAAATGGATGGACAACATCAATAAGACACATAATTTGCGATTAGGCTCACAAAATTTACTTAATATGCTATAGTGTACTGAATTACTCTCACGAGTGTGGGGGCGTGTGCATGTGTATTAAAATAATAATAATAATAAATTATAAAATTATTATATATCCATCATTAAAATCCTCCTAGAATAACTTGTAAGACTAACAACTTGGAAATGATGACTGATACACAACATGCAAAAATTACCAGCCATAGAGACATCGAAAACCTTTTGTGACTCACTCATCTAGATGGATGAGGTCGGTATGGACATGAAAATGAAGGATATTGTTAGCAATGCAATGAAATTAGGAAATAAATGTGCAAAAGCCAATGCACCAGATCCATTTTTTCATACCTGTTAAAAATTTGAATTGGATTCGAATCAACTCTTTTTGAGCCATTTCGTAGAAGTTAGGTTGGGTACCTAATACAGTACAGTACCCAATTGGTAATAAATTATTTTTAGCCATAGTTATATGCATTAATCAACTAATGTCTCCAACTTGATCCACACTGTCCATCCATTTTTTTCATTGCCATGCAGAGGTCGAGCCAAAAACTTGAAAACCCAAAGATCAAGTGGACCATATCATAAGAAACAATAGAAATATTTAGGATCAGGAATTAAAATTAAGTATTAAAATGGATGGACAGTGTGGATCAAATGCATATATCATGGTGGATCCCATAGAGTTTACGCACTCAGTCCCTTCCCGCAGAATACTCAGCCGCGCACAAGTGGGCAAGAGTTCTTGAGAACTTTATGGGAATTCATCAAGGTGTGACTTGAGTCCATAATTTGAACGCTCCACGTGATGCAGAACCCCATGAAACGCCATTGACCCAAATTTTACTTTGATTTAAAACATTGGTGGGCCATGACAAATGAAAACATTTTCCTACCTTGATTTGCATCTCTCTTTTATATGGCCCACTAGAGTTTTAAATAGGTTTGAAAATTGGTCCCTAATGGTTTCATGGGATGCTGCATCACATGGACCGTTTGGATTAGAGGTCCATGACATGTATGAAAAAATCCGGACATGCACAGGTGCATATAAGTCCTTCCCCTCAGAACTCTAAACATTATCTCGATTGACTTTGTTCTTGCTATCATTTGAAAACAAATAGATCTTGTTCTTTCAACAGCTTCTAGCTACAAATATTACTTGAATCTCGTTCAATTTTGAGTTGGGGAAATGATTTTTTTTCTTTTTGATGTTGCTGGTCGGAATCCCTTTTGGAAATCGTTTTTCCCTGTGTTTTATGTTGGAAGATGTTGTTGATGCATGTAAAATGTGGGATAATGATTGGTGCTTTGTGGGCCCCACCATGATGTATTCGTTTCATCCATGTCGTCCATCTATTTTTACAGATCATTTTACGGTATGAGACTAAAAATGAGATATATCTAAATCTTAAGTGGACCACATTATAAGAAACAGTGTTGAATGAGCGTTAACCATTAAAAACATTTTGGGGGCCATAAAAGTTTTGGATAGAGATGATTTTTGGTTTTCCCCTTCATTTAGGCCTGTATGACCTACTAAACAGATTGGATGCCAAATAAACAGTACAATGGACCTTAGGAGGATTTTAACGATGGATATTCAATCACTATTGTTTTCATGTGGTGTGGTCCACCTGAGATTTATATACCTCTCATTTTTGGGCCCTACCATGATGTATGTGTTGTATCCATACCTTCAATCCATTTGGAGAGATTAGTTTAGGGCAATATCCAAAGAACGAGTTAAATCCAAAGCTCCAGTGGAGCCCACCTTAGTTTTGGATGCGGTTGAAACTTGTTATGACCCCTCATCCAAGTGGCATACACATGATAGATGGGCTGGATTTGTGAACCACATCTTGGTCGGCCCAAAAAATAATTATGAATGTTTTAATAGAGGGTAACCCCTCTCAACTTTTGTATGTGGTGTGGCCCACATAAGTCAAAGATTGACTTGATTTTTAATCCTTGGGCCTACCATGGAATGGTGCATCTGATTGATGGGGTAGATGATTGACACGCATCATGGTGGGGCCCACACAACTCGACCTCATGGGGAAGTCCCATGCTCTCGACCATATAGAACCTTTTCCCTTCAAACCCTACCCCACCCCACCCCACCCGCACGGCTACCTAGCTCCCTTTCCCTTTCTCCCTTTTCTTCTCTTTCTCTATCCCTACCCCATGGTCGCCACCCAGCCTGCAGCCTCTACTCGCCGCACGCCTGCTCGACGCCCGATCGCCCGTCTGCCCGAGGCCCCGTACGCTGCCCGAACGTCCACCCAATCTCTCCTAATCTCGCCCGACAAGGTGAGTTCTTCTTCTTCTTCTTCAGTTTTTACAGTAGGAAAACTGAAGGAAAAAAAAAGATAAAGGATGTAGAGGGGATAGATTTTTAGAGGTAGAGGGGATAGATTATGTGGATGTAGATGTATGTGTATGAACCCGAAATGGGTATTTACGCAATGGGTTGTTTGGCACTTTGATTGGATTTTTTTTTCCTCAAGTATACGAATCTAAGATTTGGAATCCTAGAGATTTTTAGTATGTCTCATTATGTAAGTTGTTTGGCAAATTGGATTTTCAATCTGTGGAATCGGAAATTGTGTTAGGAAGTTTGGGTTTTCAGCTTTTTCTTATAAAAAAAAGCAATGGAGTCATTTGAAATATGACTGTTGGAAAGTGTATTGAAAATGCTTCGATTTTGTCACCCTGCTTTGAGGATTTCAAATCTACCAGATTTCAGTGGTGCCAAACATAAGATTTTGGTGTTAGATTTGGATTCCAAATCTTAAAAGCTTAAAAAATTCAAGGTGCCAAATCACCTCTTATTGGAGCGTGGGATTTTGATGGTTTTTCAGGAAAAATACATATATTTAATTTTTTTTAATAACAAGATTTTGTAAATGTGGGGAAATGTGGGTATTTGGGCATGGAAATGAAATGTGTTCATTCCCATACTTATGGTTTTCTAGTGTTCGTTCCCAAACTAACCCTCTCATTAGACTGAATTTCTACCAATCATTCTCAAATTACCTTCATCCATTAGCTTGAAAGTTTGCACCATTTGTTCCCAAAATGCTCCCATGCATTAGATTGCCGCTTTTTTCTCTGTTTATGACCCTTGCTCATATTGCATATTTACAGCCATGTAATCCCTATCAATACAAATTTTTCCAAACTGCCATTAATACTAGATTGTAAGCTTTTACCCTCATTCCCAAAATGACTTATTGTTAGGTTTCAAAGTAGATTGCAATCTAATTTTATTGTCCATCATGTTCGCATTTTGTTTGGTTTTCTTGATATCCTTACCAAAGGGTGTAATAGTTCCAGGTAGAACTTCATTCAAGACAAATGACATGATCCTAAACTGAGGGTATCCATAGCATCTTCAGGTCTTCAGTTTGAAAATGTGGAATCTAGGGTTTGGTGATCTAGTGTGTTGATCAAATGGGCCTTGCCTAAGATCTCCAAATTGGAAGGTCCTAGCTATTTAATCTTTATCCTATTTTCATTTTGGCCTGGAGTTGTACTGAGTTAATGTAGATATCCCTCGTGGTGATATTTGCCAGCTACTTCTCGCTGTTAATGCTAAGGTTTCATCATTATTTTTTATCACTTCTTGTTGGGTAAACTGAATTCTTTAGGACTGAAACTACAAAATCTGTGGGCACTGTTGCTAAGATGCAGTTAAAGATCTGTGGAGGATGCTGATGTTGTTTATGCATGCTGAGAAAGAAACACGATTGGAAAATGCTTGTTGTTTTAATACATGCAGTATTTTTAGATGCAAGTTGTTTTATATGCTTGTTACCTTCTTTGTCATCAAAGTGGAAAATGCACCCTTCCTAGCCATTTGTCTGTTGGAGTAAGTGATTTGATCACCTAATGACAATTCCTGAGATTCGTCAACATCCACGGTTCCAACATCATCTCCCTAGCTACTTAGCCATTCCTGTAATAGATGTGTTGCAAAGAGTGAAATAGGTACTACACTTTCTTACCACTTGATGGAAATTTTAGTTGGAAAATATCTTTAAATAAAGTAGTCTTTTTCAAATTATAAGTCGTAAATTATTTTTTGCAAGCAATGAATTTTTTTAAAATAAAATTTTATTTTCTCTTGATTTAAATGCATTTATAACCACTGTATAGAGCACTGAAAAACATTCAATGTGTAGTGCCTGGAAGCTTGTTCCTGGTTGGAAATGTAAAGAGCTGAAATATTTTCCAACAAGTTGTAACTTCATCTTTTAGCCTTCTCTCCATTATTCTTCTTTTTGTTACAATTTTCAAAGCATGGTACTGTCCTAGGTAATTGGAAAATGCAGGTTCAAAATCATCAAAATATAAAGTACAATGGAACAGTACAAGGCTTGAAGTATATATGGAGAACTGAAGGTTTTCGTGGCCTATTTAATGACAATGGTACCAATTGTGCATGACATAGTGCCAAACTCGGTAGTCAAGTTTTTATATATATATATAGCTATGAGTAATCATCTAGGTTTGGTTTCTTTGCATTGAATCATTTTGCTACCTTGTTTGAAGGCTGATGCCAATATCTCTTTAATTTTATTTGTGCTGATTGATGTGTATAAATTTATAACATTTTGTCATGATTGATGTCAAGTTCTTTAGACATCTATGTTCAATGCCTATGATCCTTATTTTAGTAAATGGCATAAAAGTCCCCTCATTGTGCATACCAAAACATTTACTTGGAATGTTATTGTAAGAGTGCATGACATAATCATCAAACATGCCATCCTTTTGGCTTTTTATATTGTTGCTAAAGATTAATTTATTAGAATGCCTATTAAGTAGCTCACAAGTTAAAATAGAAAAAAGAAGAAAAGATTTGTCTGATGTCGCTATACATATTCACTGCACATGAACATAGCAGGTGGAACTGGAAGTTGGACTGCTTTGAACTAAATGGTGGCAAAAAAAAATGGCTCATGGTCCAATTCTGGTTTTAAATAGTTGATTGAATTTTTTATTTTGATTTTCCTTTTGTCTTTGAACATATGGGTTATACATTTGAATCTGATTGCTAACTTTATGGATGTTTGGATGAGAAGATTTTGGAGTTGTGTTTTATTGCTTTGGAAAACATTTAGGTCCGTTAGACAATGATTTAACAATCGTACCAACAATGTCATTTTAGAGACAATGGGCTATTAACAAATGACAAAAATGCCATTTTCTCCAGCCATGTATCTCTATAATCTATTCGTGCATGCCTAACCTACCCATGATTTTCTTTCCTGGTCTTTTGACATGCTCAGCTTCAGAAATTGTCTAAACAGAACCAACAGAGCGAAAATTTAGATTCATGCTGACCAACCATTCTAAGTTTCTGAATTGATATTTATAGCTCTCAAAGTTAGTCCTTAATTTAAGTCAATCATGGCAAAGATGTCGGTAAAATGGATTCCTTGCACAAAGTCCTTGATATTGCATGGGTGGTATTTGGAGTCATTCTGCAACAACCTCCTATGAGGATAGCTCCGACTTCATGCCATTTGCTAACATAAGAAATGAAATCTTCATCTGAAACCCCTGTAGATGCCTGTAGCAGGATAGAAAAGGAAAGAGAAGTTGAAGTATTTTTAGTAAGCATTTTGTGGGCATCTAAAATGCAAAATTACATGAAATTTGGTTCCCTGTCACTAGCATTGTAGACTAGTTTGTTCTATGGCTAAGACAGCATAAGCACTTTGTATACAATTTAACAATCGAGTTGTTATCTAGCTCCCATGAAAAATGGAACTAAACAAAGAAAAGAAGGAATTTCTTAATATTGGAGAATTGGTTTTATTCATGTTCCACATGTTTTGAAATGACGACTCAATTGTTGAGTTGCCATCTAGTTGGTCCACATGTTTTGAAACACAACAAACTTATAGTATAACCATTTGATCATTCCATTGAAATGGTAGCTTGTATTATTGTTGAGTCCATCTCAATCTTAGAGAATATGCACTCTAGAGGGTAAGCATACATATCAAATGCCCAAGGATTTAAATTCCATGATATGCTTAAATTATCGAGGCTGATACATATACAATAAAATCACATACATGCTACATTTTGTGGTAGAGATATACAATTGATGAAGTCTTGGAGAAATTTGCCTAAACCTAATTCAACAACTAGGATCTTCCAACCCATAACCTAAGGCAGGCCATTGGCAATATCTTTATTTTTTCTGCAAACCACTACTATTTTTGTCCATGTGTTCCTCACTTGATTAGTGGATCAGTATGGATTCGATGTCTCACTCGGATGCCAGTGGGCTGAGGAATAAATGATATGTGGCCTCTTCTACAACACAACCTAAACCACCCACCATCAACACATTAGATCCAATTTTGTGACAATGAGTTGCTATACATATTGTCTTCTCATATATCTTTTTTATGATGCTTTTCTTCTTCTTCATGTATAATTTGTTAAATTTCATCTGTCAGTGCTTTTGTTAGACTTGCACTCTTGTTCACTTAGCTATCAGATGTCGACATTTATCTTGATGATAGAATCACTATACACATTTCATTTATGCATATTCTGAAGCTTCTACGAGTGTTATGCAGATTTTATGGGAAATTGGAACATCTAGGTACACTGGTTCTGGAATCACATGGATAAAGGCGCGGACCTCCACCTTTGAATCTAGGTACACTAGTTCTGGAACCACATGGATAATCGTTGACCTTTAAAGAGGATGTTTATGAAAAGAAAAAAACTTATTTTCTATTTACACCAAAAGAAAAAAAAAACTTTATTTTTTGCCATTTCCCCTCACATATGAGAAAAGAGACTTTTATATATATATATATATATATATATATATATATATATATATATATATATATATATATATATATATATATATATATATATATATATATATATATATATCTCCACATGTCCAGTTTAGTACATTGTCCTTCTCTACTAACCGAACATGATGAAGTTGTCTATTTCTTATGGACATCATTTGAGTGGCCTGACCATTTAGACAGGCCATGTTTATGTATTTGCTCGAAATTGATGGACCAAACCCAGATGTGTGTCGGAGCTATCTGGATGAGAGGGGGTTCCTGTAAGGTGAGAACCGCAGTTATCACCATGATGAAGCTGTCCATTTCCTATGAAATACATTGGAGTGGCTTGGCCATTTGGATAGGCCGTATTTATGTATTTGCTGAAAATTAATGGAGCAGACTCGGATGTGCATCGGAACTATCCGAATGAGCGAGGGTCCCTGGAAGGTGGAAACCACTGTTATGACCATGATGAAGCTGTCCATTTCCTATGGATAGCATTAAAGGGACCTGACTATTTGGACAGGCCATGTTTTTATATTTGATCAAAATTAATGGAGCAGACCTGGATATGCGTCGGAGCTATTCGGATGAGCGGGGGTCCTTGGAAGGTGGAAACTATTGTTACGACCATGATAAAGCTGTCAATTTTTTATGGACATCATTGGAGGGGCCTGACCATTTAGACATGCCGTGTTTATATCTGTATTTGCAGGGACCACACCCTTAACCTAAATCGCACCCTAAACCTATAACCTATAACCTAAACTTTAACCTACAACCTACAACCTATAACTTAAACCTATAACTTATAACCTAAACTCAAATCCCTAAACCTTAACCTATAACTTGTGCCCTAACCTTAACCTATAATCTAAACCTATAACCCAAACCTATTCTCAAATCCCTAAACCTATAACCTATAGCCTAAACCCAAACCTAAACCTATAACCTTAACCTAAACCTAAAACTTAAACTTTAACCTAAAACCTAAAACCTAAAACCTAAACCTAAACTTAAAACCTAAACCTAAACCTAAAACCTAAATGTATTCTCAAATCCCTAAACCTAAACCTACACCTAATCCTAATCTTAACTCCCTAACCTAAACCTAAGCCTAAACTTGAAAACTCAAACCTAACCCCGATGCCGAACCCGAACCAGATTTCTTAAACCTAAACCTTAACATATTCTCAATTCCCTAAAGCTATAACGTAAACCTATAACTTATAACCTAAACTTAAACCTTAACCAAAACCTATAACCTAAACCTTAACCTATAACTTATAACCTATAACCTAAACTTATAACCTATAACCTAACCTTAACCTAAACCTATAACCTAAACCTAAACCTTCACTTAATCCTAATCTTAACTCCCTAACCTAAAGCTTAACCTAAACTTGAAAACCCAAACCTAAACCCGATCTCGAACCCGAACCCGAACTCTCGAACCCGAACCCGAACCTGATTTCCTAAACCTAAACCTTAACCTATTCTCAATTCCCTAAAGCTATAACCTATAACCTAAACCTAAACCTAAACTTAAACTTAACCTAAACCTAAAACCTAAATGTATTCTCAAATCCTTAAACCTAAACCTACACCTAACCCTAATCTCAACTACTTAAACCTAAACTTCAAAACCCAAACCTAAACCCGATCCTGAACCCGAACCCAAACCTGATTTCCAAAACCTAAACCTTAACCTATTCTCAATTCCCTTAACTTATAACCTAACTTAAACTTAAACCTATAACATACACTTATAACCTAAACCTATAACCTATTCTAAATTCCCTTAAACCTATAACCTACACCTAGATCTATAACCTAAACCTAAAACCAAAACCTAAACCTAAAACCTAAATGTATTCTCAAATCCCTAAACCTAAACCTAAACCTACACCTAATCCTAATCTCAACTCCCTAACCTAAACCTAAACCTGAAAACACAAACCTAAACCCGATCTCGAACCCGAACCCGATTTTCTAACCTAAACCTTAACCTATAACCCATACTCATAACCTTAACCTAAACCTATTTTCAAATCCCAAAACCTTAACTTATAACCTTAACCTTAACCTATAACCTGTACGTATAACCTATAACCTAAACCTAAACCTAAACCTTAACCTATAACCTAAACCTAGACTTATAACCTTAACCTAAACCTATTCTCAAATCTCAAAACCTATACGTATAACTTAAACCTAAACCTTAACCGTAACCTATAACCTATAACCTAAACCTAAACCTAAACCTTAACCTATAACCTAAACCTAGACTTATAACCTTAACCTAAACCTATTCTCAAATTCCAAAACCTATACGTATAACCTAAGCTTAGACCTTGACCTTAACCTTAACCTATAACCTATACTTGTAACCTATAGCCTAAACTTATACCTATAACCTATACTTGTATCCTTAACCTAAACTTATAACGTTAACCTAAATCTATTCTCAAATCCTAAAACCTATACTTATAACATAAACCTTAACCTTAACCTATAACGTATAACCTAAAACATAAACCCAAACCTAAACCCCATTCCGAACTCGAACCTGATTTCCTAAACCTAAACCCAAACCTAAACCCGAACCCGATTTCCTAAACCTAAACCTTAACCTATAACCCATACTTATAACCTTAACCTAAACCTATTCTCAAATCCTAAAACCTTAACCTATAACCTAAACCTAGACCATAACCTTAACCTATAACCTATACTTAAAACCTATAACTTAAACCTAAACCTAAACCTTTACCTATAACCTAAACCTAGACTTATAACCTTAACCTAAACTTTTTCTCAAATCCCAAAACCTATACGCATAACCTAAACGTAGAACTTAACCTTAACCTTAACCTATAACCGATACTTATAACCTATAACTTAAACCTATACCTATAACCTAAACTTAAACCTTAACCTATAACCTAAACCTAGACTTATAACCTTAACCTAAACCTATTCTCAAATCCCAAAACCTATACGTATAACCTAAGCCTAGACCTTGACCTTAACCTTAACCTATAACTTATACTTGTAATCTATAACCTAAACCTATACCTATAACCTATACTTATATCCTTAACCTAAACTTATAACGTTAACCTAAATCTATTCTCAAATCCCAAAACCTATACTTATAACATAAACCTAAACCTAAACCTAAACCTATAACTTATAACCTAAAACCTAAACCCAAACCTAAACCCAATCCTGAACCCGAACCCGATTTTTTAAACCTAAACCCAAACCTAAACCCAATCTTGAACCCGAACCCGATTTTTTAAACCTAAACCTTAACGTATAACCCATACTTATAACCTTAACCTAAACCTATTCTCAAATCTCAAAACCTTAACTGTAACATCCCGAAAATCGGGGGTCGAACATAAACTCTACTCCCGAGTTTTAGAACATCACTTATGCAATATTTTCAATGATAGATGAATGTTGTTCATATTAGTGTAGAAAACATGAGTGGGATTAGACCAAAACAGCATATCATACTCCAGAGACAGTTAAATTTCGCAAGCAGAAGACTGTGATAATATATAAAATGTATAATTGATTGTAAGTCTCAAGAGTGTAAACATGTTACCAGGTTAACTAAATACATGTATACTCCAAAATGAAAAGAAAAGAATATACATGAGTGTTTAAATAAAAAGTAAAAATACCAAGTGTATTGGCATTTAATCAGTAACCCTATAAACCCGTCGATCAGAACCTGCATATAAGAGAAATCCTCCTTAACATCATCAAGAAAGAATGACTCTGCCTCACAAGCATCGTCGCCATCTGAAACTAAAATAGGGACTAGTTGGTGTGGCCAACACCGTCCCGTAACGTGGGAATGAGTGATCAACTCAGTGAAAGCTATATACAGCAAAGGTTAACATGTTATCAATTCAATCAAGCATAATGATAAGGCAGTACAATTAACAAGTCCTAGATCTCTTATTAATGTAAGGATGACATGAAGAATGATGCGTGCCCTCACCACAATCCCCTCTACGACATCATCTAACGATCGCGGCATGACTCACTTCCTCAGTGCTCTATCACCAACTCCGTTGGCACATGCAATGTGGTGTTATGAATATGCTTACCAAGTTCTTATTAGTCCTTTTCATACAGCAGGATTGGGAAGCTAAGGTAGCTCCCTTATATCATTACCCAAACGGTGATCCATTCTGGGGTCGTCAGTCTGAGATAATCTCATATGATGTTACGGTTCTAGGTCACTGTCAGGGCTGTTACGGGCAATCGTTGCTCCTCTCCCCCATCACCTTATCAATATAGGCCTAGTTATATCCCACATACTGCAACAAGACTCATCGCCCTTATGCACTATCAGGATATACTTGAGGTCACTACAGAGGACTCGTCACCAATCAATGTAGGCCGACGGTAAGAATATAGTGTCCCATACCACCATAATCTGCTCACGAGTATAGGTGTTTATTGGTCACTACAAAGGGCTCGTCACCAATCAGAGTAGGCCGACAGCACGAATATAGTGTCCCATACCACCATAATCAGCTCATGAGTCTTAGCGGATCGAGGTACCAAGGTTAGAGGGGCCTTTCATTGATAAGTTTGGTACCTTAGGTTCAAGCAGTAGTGACCAAATATGGTGAACAAACATCGGTCAATCAGGTTAGTTGATAAGCTCAACTAGGCCAAGCACACGTTAAGTTGAACGGTATGGGATGCATAAGCACTCCGTGTGGCCTAACCACTATCGAACATCCCAAGCACGACTCAGATTCGTTAAACTCATCCTACGTAGCGAACAACCTCAACCACCATTTAGAGTATGCTTACCGATTACCTGGACTGTAGTACAGTCCCATTCACATACAGATTCAATATCAGGCATATGAGATATATCCAATATAACTTGAATGTAAATACAGTACGTGGAGGAAATCATACACATCTTTCACATGTTACATCTAAGTTAATCAATCCATGAAGGAAATCATACACACATTCAACATGGATAATCTGCGTTACATGATTCATGGAGGAAATCATATACTCAAATATTATGGTTGAAATCCATATCTCAACCATCTTAGCAATCACATTTTACTAATTACTAACTCATTTAAGCATTTAAACAAACACTCAAATTACACTATTCAACATACATCACATATGTCGACGCCGATGCATATTAGGGCAAGTCCTTTCACCAAGGAGTTGCCGCATACATATCAAGCATATAATAATGACAATTTATCATGGGAACCAAAACTACAGATTCCGTACATATACAAGTATTCTAACATATTTATGAAATACGTTAATTACAATATAAAGAATACATATACGAAAATCGAAACAGATAACGCATTTGGCATGTGTAACGGCAAGCACAACATGAAGAAATCATTATCTAACATTGAAAGTCTTGAAAACCATAACCTAAACGTATATAGTTCGCACTTTAAACCAGAAAATGTGAAACGGACATGATTCAGACGATAAGTCGTCGTCAACGGCGGATTGATAACCTAGAACATGAAATAGATTAGCTACATCATTACTTAAACTATACTAAGCCCTAAAAAAGGTTAGGGTTAGAATTTCTTACCTAGGAATAAAGTCAGAAACGCCGAAATAGCAATACGGATAGGTGGATTAAGCACGTAGTAAAGATGGAAAGAATCCTAGGAAGCAGCACCAACTTCTCCCTCACTTTCTCTCTCTTTTCTCCCTCTTGGAAAGCTAGGGTTTGGAAATTCGTATGGGATTTGGAATGAGGGTTTTAAGCCCTATTTATAAGCCTAAACATGACGAAAATAGACTTAAGGCCAAGGTATACTTAGGTTATAACCAAATCGGGACTGTTCCGATCCAACGGAGCATTTCTGGAGGTCCTGTTGCTAAATGCGGTTGGACTTAAGCTCTCTAATATCAGATCTAGGTCAAGCTAAGTTTTCAGTCCTGTTGGGTTTTCGGATCGACCGTGGCAGACCAGTTTCAATTCAACGGTTACGGAAATTCGATCAGAGCTACAAGTACTATGACATGTAAGGGCCACTTATCCTGATCCGAGGGTGAATTTGGGTCAAATTCTAACGGTCAGAATGCTTAAAAATAATGCACAAGTGAAACGTTCCAGATTCCTTTAAAAATATAATTAATTTTCTAAAAATTTTCCTTTTCCCACTCTCTTCACTCCGAGCTCAATAAAATGGTCTCAGGACATCGGTTGGGCTTGGTTTTCTAGGTGATTGTCAAGTCCAACTAGGCGGTCGTAATATTCTAAGTTCATCGCTATCGAACTTTCGACGTGCGGTCTAGAGCCAATACAAAATTACAAAGCATTCCCGGGAGCAACTGGGTTTAGAGTTGGATCCTACATTTCAGGGTAATATAGCATCAATGATTTTATAGGTTCTGGGTCTTACAGATCGTATTTAAATTAGTTGGTGTTAATTTTGCAGGAAATCTAGTGTAGCACTAGCTAATTCATGTTAAATTTCTAAAGAATTAGGTTCTAAATGATTTCTCTGGCATTGGAATTGAGTTCTAAGAGGTTACCAAGGTGTTATGGTTGACCCATTACCTAAGGACGCCTAATTCCAGGTTGGTAAACATCCGGGGTGTTACATTAACCTATAACCTAAACTTATAACCTATAATTAACCTATACTTATAACCTTAACCTATATTTATAACCTATACCTAAACTTATAACCTTAACCTAAACATATTCTCAAATCTCAAAACTTATAACCTAAACCTAGACCTTAACCTTAACCTATAACCTCTACTTATAACCTTAACCTAAACTTACAACCTTAACCTCAACCTAGACCTAAGCCTTAACCTAAACTCAAATCCCTAAACCTTAACCTATAATCTAACCTAAACCTATACTTATAACCTAAACCTATTCTCAAATCTCAAAACCTATACTTATAACATAAACCTAAACCTAAACCAATAAACTATAACCTAAAACCTAAACCCAAACCTAAACCCGATCCTGAACCTAAACCCAATTTCCTAAACCTAAACCTTAACCTATTCTCAATTCCCGAAACCTATAGCTTATAACCTAAACCTAAACCTTAACCTAAACCTATAACTTTAACCTTAACCAAAACCTATGACCTAAAACCTTAACCTATAAACTATAACCTAAACTTTAACCTATAACCTAACCTTAACCTTAACCTATAACCTAATGTATTCTCAAATCCCTAAACCTAAACCTACACCTAATCCTAATCTCAACTCCCTAACCTAAACCTAAACCTAAACTTGAAAACCCAAACTTAAACCTAATCTCGAACCTGAACTCGATTTCCTAAACCTAAACCTAAACCTTAACCTATTCTCAATTTCCTAAAGCTATAACCTATAACCTATAACCTATAACCTAAACCTAACCTAAACCTAAACCTAAACTTAAACCTAAAACCTAAATGTATTCTTAAATCTCCAAACCTAAACCTACACCTAATCCTAATCTCAACTCCCTAACCTAAACCTAAACCTAAACTTGAAAACCCAAACTTAAACCCGACCCCGAACCCAAACCCGATTTCCTAAACCTAGACCTTAACCTATTCTCAATTCACTAAAGCTATAACCTATAACCTAACTTAAACCTAAACCTATAACCGATACTTATAACCTAAACCTAAACCTAAAACCTAAATGTATTATCAAATCCCTAAATCTACACCTACACCTAATCCTAATCTCAACTCCTTAACCTAAACCTAAACTTGAAACCCCAAACCTAAACCCGAACCCGATTTCCTAAACCTAAACCTTAACCTATTCTCAATTCCATAAACCTTAACCTATAACCTAACTTAAACTTAAACCTATAACCTACACTTATAACCTAAACCTAAACCTATAGCCTAAGCCTAAATGTAATCTCAAATCCCTAAACATAAACCTACACCTAATCCTAATCTCAACTCCCTAACCTAAACTTAAACCTAAACCTAAACTTGAAAACCGAAACCTAAACCTGATACCAAACCCGAACCAGAACCTAATTTCTTAAACCTAAACCATAACCTATTCTCAATTCCCTAAAGCTATAACCTATAACCTATAATCTATAACCTAAACCTAAATCTAAACTTAAACCTCTAACCTAAACCTAAACCTTAACCTAAACCTAAACCTATAACCTTAACCTAAACCAAAACCTATAACCTAAACCTTAACCTATAACCTAACCTTAATCAAAACCTAAACCTATAAGTGTAGGTTATTGTAAGACCTGTATCCTAGACCGTATCATTCGGTAGACTTCCGCGGTCTTCCCGGTCGAATCCCAACAACCTCGACCCTTAACCAACATTTGCGCACGACCCTGATTCACATGTCGTTAACCCGATTCGACTCAACCCGAGACTTGTACCCTAGCGACCGCGTCGTCACCGCGGTTTCGATGGCGCGTCTCGCGTGCTGAGGCGATACCCAGGCCAGGAGATGTGGGCCCGCGTTCAGTTCGAGAAAATACCGCACGTTGCAAGTATCAAGGCAATCTCTACGAAACATCCCATCAATCCTATCAATCAAAGTACACATCACCAATTAATGCCAAGTACAACCACCCCTCCCCAAAAGTCAATATTTTCTTACAACAAAGTACATGCTTACATCACTCACCATTACTTCTCTCCCATCACTCACTCACTCTCTCATTTCTCTCTCATTCTCCATGCAAGAATCGTCCAAGCCACCATGAGAGGCCATGTATGGCCCACTTCCTAACTCCCATCTCCACCATCCATGATCCATCTCGACCGTTGAATCTCAACCATTGGAGCTTTAAAAGGCGTTCATGGAAGAAGAAATCCAAGAAGATCAAAAGTGGGTGCTTCTCTCTCTCTTTCTCTCTCTCTCCTTCCTTTATTTTGGGGCCCATTCGATGAGTGGTGTCCAAACCGTCCATCACATGGACCCTATGACCGTCCAAACATGGGGACCGACCCACTGTACTACCTCTCTTAGAGGATCTGGATGATGGTCATGGACAAGCATCAAATTGATTCAAACCAGGTGGGTCACGTTCATGTGGGGCCCACCTTGATGTATTGACCACGTCCCATGTGGGGCCCATCACGATGCATGTGTTTATCCATGCCGTCCAGCGTCCCTGGACGCTGGACGGGCATGGCTAACAAGGAGTGCGTGTACTGAAATGGGCATGTACTGACAGTAAACAAAAAAAAAACAAAAAGGGAAAGTTGGGGTGGGCCGCTCATGCGGGCCCCACTTTGATGCATGTACTTAATCTAACCCATCCGTCCTCTTCCTCAGATCATTTTAACCGTTGAACAAAAAAAATGAGGCTGATCTGATCAAGCGGGCCATACCAAAGGAAATAGTATTATTACCCTTAAAACTCACCCTGTTTCTTCCATTTGTCAAAAATACATCGCATATTAGCCTCATTAGGTAGATCATGGGTCGTAGAATCCAATGAACGAGTTAGATTTGTCAGATCAGGGCCCCACATAGGAAAAACCACAGAAATATTAATTTTAAAAAAAAATAAAAATTAAGGCAGCAGCAGCTGCTGCTGCTGCCGCTGACACCACGCCGCTGATGCCACAGGGCCGCAGGAGCGTCCTGCACTGGACGCTGGCGGACGGGCGGGCTGGGCCTCATGGCCCCAGCCGTGGGTCCCACCAAGATGTATGTTATCATCCATGCCGTTCATTCGGTGGGCCTCTGCTTGAAGTAGGCCCCCTCCAAAGATCAGCCCGATCTGAATCCCCGATGGCCCACATCATAGGAAACAGTGTAATTGAACATCTACCATTGAAATCCCTTTTCAGGGTCACAGAAGTTTTGGAACATTATGAAATTTATTTTTACTATTCATCTGGGTCCACGTGACCTTATCAACGGATTGGATGGCATATAAACATTATGATGGGCCCTACGTGGGACCCACTTGGTGTATGCATTTTACATCCATGTTCTCTGTGGAATGCTGCTGACCAGCAGCTGTTGTAGCCCACCTTAATGTACGTATTCTACATCCTCACCGTCCATGGTTGGGACGGTGGGGCTCTACCGTGATGTATTTGTCATTCTAGCCATCCATCCCATGATCACACGTGGGAGCCCACCTTGGTGGATGCCTTGCATCCACACGTGTGGGGCCCTACCTTGATTGGTGTTCTGTACCCACACCGTCCAGATCTGGATGGTGCTAGGTGGGCTGACGTGATGTTTGTGTCTGATCCGCACCGTTCAGCACTCTGGACGGTGGGACCCACTATATGTAAGTGTTGTATCCGCGTAGGCCTAGCTTGAATGGGCCACACAAATGTCACCTTAATCCCTCACTCCGTGAGCCCCCACCTTAGATCAGTGGCAATCAGATGGCCACGTTAAACAATCTCAGGGCCTGAAGTGTGGTTGACGTTGACCTGTCCAATAAGTAGCACCGTCTGGGAGGAGGGGACATCACCGTCATTATCTCGATCCCTTTGTTGGAGTAGGGGTGGCCCACTGAGGTGTGGCTCCCACCTTGATATATACTTTATATCCTCATAATCCACCCAGCAGAACCGTCCCTACGTGTGGGCTCACGGCCTGGACGGTCCAGTTGCTGGTACCGTCCAGCAGGTCTGGACGAAGGGAAAGGACAAATATCTACTTGATCTTGTAACTGGTGGGCCACTCACATGGAGCCCACCTTACTGCACATGAAGGAAATGCACATCATCCATCCATTTCTCTCCCATATCTGTTAGGCCATGGGCCCAACCATGTAGCAGAATCTGCCCAGATATGTCCAGCAAGTAGTTAGGCCCACTGCACTGTATGTGCTTTATATCTGGCCGGCCCACCTGTTTTGGGTGGGAGTGTGGGGCCGGCCCACCTTCTGGGCAACCCACACCTAAGTGGGACACATCATGATGCGTATCCTACCTACGCCATTCACCTGTTGGATGCCCAGACAGGGCCAGTGGCCCAGTAGGGCTGACGGCCCAAGCTGCGGGGCTACGCTGATGCATTGACGTCAGGTTCTGTAGGATCTGATCATGAGGCCTATGTTATGTACAGACCATCTACCTATAGGGTCACCCTGCACGTGCTGAACATGTAGGGCATGGGCCATCCTTGATGTATGTGACTTGCATCCACGTGGTCCACGTGGGGCCACCTTGATATTGTGGTCCATCCACACCATCCACTGCTGTGGGATCCACCATGATGTATGCTGGACGATGTTGTGTAGGTCCCACCTTAGCACCCATGTCACCCACCTGGTGGGCCTCCACCATAATGTAAGTATGTTATCACTACCGTCCATCTTAGCCATGGATCCGCCTTGATGTATTTACTGTATTCACACTCAGCGGATCTGGACGATGGGCCACACCTTGACGTATTTATTGTATCCACATCGTCCATCCCTAGATGTGGGGCCCACCTTGGTGATGTATTCACCGTTGGACGGTGGGCCTACCATGATGTACGTGTTCACTCTATACTGTCCATCTGTTCGATTGATGAGGCCCACCTTGACGTACTTGTGGCCCATCTGTGAGGCCCACCTTAGTATATTTTTTTGGCCCATTGTGGTGTATTTAGGGCTCATGGGTTGAGGCCCATTGTGATATGTATTAGGCCCAAGATGTGTGGCCCACATGATGTATTCGAGGCCCAGGTACGTGGCCCATTTAATGTATATGAGGCCCCTATGTAGGGCCCGCATGCTGTGTATTTGAGGCCCATGTGCAGGGCCCACCTATCGTGTATATAAGACCCATTAATGCTGTTCACTTGAAGTATATTGAGGCCTATGGGTTATAGCCATTCTGATGCATTTGAGGACCATGGGTCATGGCTCATGGTGATGAATATTAGGCCCGTGTATGCGGCCCGTTGTAATGTATATTAGACCCTTGTATTAGGCCGTGAGTCCACTGTATGCTCGGCCCTATGTGGGCCATTCCTTAGGAGCAATGTTGGTTGAATGTCTTGATGGGCAATGATGGTTGGATGTGCACATGGTGACCTTCCCTTAGGCTTTATTAGACCCATTCTCACCGGTTGGCGCGACAGATTTACGGTTCTGATAATCGATCTACCCCGATTGACTTGATCGATTGTCGAATAGCGATCGAGGCCGTTTATCATGACCGATTACCGATTTCGATTGACGTGACTGATTTGCCCACTCTGATTACCGATCGATTCCGATTGATGTGACCGATTACCGATTCTAAAGGCCGATTACCGATTATCGATAGAGGTAGATTATCGATAAAGGCCGATTACCTATTTTGATTTGTCGTGGCCGATTGCCGATTATCGATCGAGGCCGATTACCAATTCTGATTTGTCGTGGCCGATTGCTGATTATCGATCGAGGCCGATTACCGATTCTAATTTGTTGTGGCCGATTACCTATTATCGATCGAGGCCGATTACCGATTTTGAATTGTCATGGCCGATTGTCGATTCTGATTGTCGAGGCCCAATGTGATGAACATGCGACCCCTATTTGAGGCCCGACGTGATGTGTATTCAGCCCGTGTCTAAGGCCCAATGTGATGTATATTGAGGCCTAGGTATGAGGCCTATTGTGATTCATTTGAGGGTCGGGCAAAGGAGCCCATTGTGATATATGTTAGGCCCATGAGCAGGGCCCAGCTGTTGTGTACATGTAACCCTTGAGTAAGGCCCATTGTGTTGTATATTAGGCCCTTGTGTGAGGCCGTGGGCCCATTATATGTTTGGATTTGTGAGGGTCACTCCTTGGGGCAATGTTGGTTAGATGTCCACATTGTCGAGGCCGATTGTTGATGCCGGTTATTGATACCGATTATGAGTATGTGACTGCATAGCATCATGATCCATGCCCATACGCATCATCTGTATGTCTGTTATGAGATATGATTGACCATTACATCTGTCATAGTGCTGGTTGTTATGAGACTCCCTGATAGGCGGGGATTGTCTCACATGAGCACACGGTTTGCGTAGGATTGATGCATGACTGGATTGTATGACTCAGGCATCTTGCATTGTGTGCTGTGATTACTGTATGCCCTAGCGACATCAAGGTCGTAGCCTCCATAGGCATATCGTGGATGGTCAGATGGGACACCGAAAATCTGTTCTACATGGGGTGCTATAGATATCCCTGGGTGAAAGTCCCTAAACCCTCTTGGTTCCAGAGGTTACTCCAACATCTAGACTGAGTGGGTAGATGAGTGTTGAGTGTCGATTACCAGATGGTTACACTCTCCACTGTGTCGTGGTCGGTTGGAAGGGGGTGCGGCCTTACCCGCCTAAGAGTAGGGGGCAATGCTAGGCTGAGTCTGACTAGCTCGAGGAATGGGTCCGCTATCGACGAGTCGAGCCCGATATTGGCAGACGGATAGTGAGGTCTCTTCCACTTACGTTATTGTGCGCGATGTGGCGGCGATCTGGTTTAGAGTGTAATAAACTCCAGTGATTTTTCAGAGATGAACCGTACTGATATGTGGACTTATTGAGTTGGAGTTGCATGCTCATTCATTCATTCACTATCCACTCAGGCTGGTGGTGCGTAACTAATCGTTGTGTACCTTCGTTATGGCAAGGATTTCGGTTAGGCGAGCGACTAACCTGAGATCAGGAGTCTACCACGTTGAGTCTGACTATCCAAATTTAGGTATGGGACTGGTTTGGATAGAAGTTCCTTGTGGTGGACCCCGTCGCCTGCGATACTACGTACTATCATCCCGACTTCACACTCTAGCATGGTCATTTCATTCGCATTGCATATTGCATTGCATCCTCAGTATCTGATATTTGGCTCTTCATGACTCTTTGTTGCATAACTGTTCTATATTGTGTATTTTGCTATTGATTTACTTATGGATTTTTCCATAGTTTCGCTTATTCTTTTATCGTATGATTCATGATCTTGACAGTATTTTTGCTTATTTCAGTATTGTATGATGATGGCATTGTATTGAACATTTGATACTTACCTTGTGCACACACTTACACTACCCTCTAAGCTTTCTATAAGCTTATGCACGATAGATCCGTGCAGGTGATGTTAGGTTGCAGCAGTGTTGAGCTTGGAGCGTGCAGTAGTCTTCTAGAAGCTTGATTTTTATTTATGTATTTCCCTTTTAGTATTGTACTCAAACGATTATGTTAGTGGATACGTGATGATGATGTTGCCTTTGTGAATTGGGTAATCTTGTGGTTATGCTTATTACTAGTTATATGTACAAAAAAATCCTCCTTGTAGGATCCCAGGATCGAAATCTGGCATATGAATGCTATGAGCCGAGAATGGGATACTACAGAGGCTGTCGGCACCAGATTCGGTAATCGGGATTCTTATGAATCCGATTTCCAGGTTTGGGGCGTGACAGTTATAGGTTTAGGTTTAGGTTAAGGTTGTTTTTCTTTTCATTTGTCTAGATTACCTCTCATATGTTCTCTCTCTTTTCATTTATTTTTTTCCATAAGATTGTTTGTCTTTGGATGGATGTATTTTATGTTTGGATGACTGTAGTTTATGTTTGGATGAATTTACGTAGTTTGGGTTTAGATGGATGTGAATGTGAATATGATGAAATATATTATATAACAGGTGTATATCAGGAAGAATATGATGAATTATATTCTAATAGGTGTATATCAGGAAATTTGAGATGGAATATTTTTTTTTTAAAAAAAAAGAGACTTTTACCTACGAAATATTTTGTAGGTAAAAATTCTCAGTAACGTTTTTTAGCGACGAATATTTTCGTCGCTAAAAGTCTTATCCATGTTTTTTAGCTATGAAACTTTTTGTAGCTAAGAGTAACCCATTTGAATATTTTGAAAAATTGTTTGCAGCCTTTAGAGATGAAACTTTTCATCGCTACAAGTCACATCCACGATTTATAGGTATGAGAAAGTGTTTGTAGCCTTTCACAATGAAATTTTTTGTCGCTAAAAGACTCATCCACAATTTTTAGCTACGAAAATTTTCGTAGCTAAAAGTAATCCATACTAAATTTTGAATAATTGATTGCAACCTTTAGTGACGACAATTTTCATCGCTAAAAGTCACATCTACAATTTTTAGCTACAAAAATTTTCATAGTTAAAAGTTGTCACACCCCAAACTCGGAAACCAGGCTTACAAAATTCTCGATCGCCGAATCTGGCGCCGACAGCCTCCGTAGAACCCCATTCTCGACTCCCAGCTCCCATTCACCAGGTTCTGATCCTGGGATGCTACGAGGAGGATTTTCAAGATCAGTTTGAATTGTAATAAGTATAACCAAAGGCATAACCCATAAACAACAACCAAAAACTCCATTACATTTGCACTATGATCAAAAACTTTACAAGTACAATGAGCATAAAGGAAAATACAATGATGATGAACAAAATCTCCAAAAGTGATCTACAAAGCGCTCCTTCCTCAGCGCTGCTGCTCCCCAACATCACCTGCACACAACGGTCGTGCATAAGCTTATAAAAAGCTTAGAGGGTGGTGAAAGTGTGTGCGCAAGGTAGTAATATGATCATGCAATATCAGAGTAATGCGGAATATACTGATGGATCCATGAATACCGTTAGCCGTACCAAGGCTATGCGATGCAAAGCATGAATGATGTCAGCTATACCAGAGCTATGCGATGCAGGATGCAAGTCAAGCATACAATCCTCATCTCAGTCCACATATCAATACAGTTCAACGGGGTCTAGTACACTTTAAACCAGATTGCCGCCCTATTGCGCGCAATAAGGTAAGTGGAAGAGACCTCACTATTCGTCTGCCAATATTGGGCTCGACTCGTCTATAGCGGACCCATTCCTTGAGCTGGTCAAACTCAGCGTAGCTTTATCCCCTACTCTCAGGTGGGTAAGGCCGCACCCCCTTCCAGCTGACCACGACACAGTGGAAAGTGCAACCGTCTGGTAATCGGCACTCGACACTCCTGCACCCACTCACTCTAGACGTTGGAGCAACCTCTTGGTATAATAAGGGTTTAGGGACTTTCACCTAGGGATATTTATAGCACCCCATGTATAACAAAATTTCTGGTATCCAATCCTACCAACCACGATGTGCCTGTGGAGGCTACGACCCCGATGTCACCAGGGCGTACAGTAACCATATCACACAATGCGAAATGCATGAATCACATTATCAAATCATGCAGTAAATCCTGCGCGTATCATATGCTCATGTAGGGTAACACCGCCTAATTGGGGTCCTATAAACGATCTGTCCGAAAGCATTTATTATGATCAGTCACTTCTCATATCAAGCATACATATGATGCATATGATCATGAGTCATGGAACTATAGTAAACATGTTATAAAATAATGCATTATCCTTACCAAGCAGATGGGCCAAGACGGCCTATACACAATAAGTATGGGCCTAACAATGAGCCCTAAGGAGAGTCGTAATGTGGACATCCAACCAACATTACACTCGCAATGTGGACGTCAAACCAACATTGATCCCAAGGCACGATCGTCGTAGACATCGTTACATAATCCGTGTTGGGATCACTCATTGCAATGGACCTTACGTACATCCCATTGGACCTTAAATACATCAAATGGGCCATATCATATGGGCATTTTATTCATCAAATGGGCCACATAAATGGGCCGCACCAATGGTCTTATATGCATTACAATGGGTTATAACTCGTGGGCCTTAGAATGCATCAAATGGGCCTCGACCCATGGGCCTTATATATTTATCAAAGTGGGTCTCAACCATGGGCCGCAAATACTTTGAATGGCCCCATAACATGGGCCTTACATCCTCATCAAGGTGGGCCCCAGTAGATTACCATAGATGCATTAAGATGGCCTCAAAATATGCCAAGGTGGGGCCCACATGCGCCAAGGATCTGACTCATTTTCTAGCTCATATCATGAACTTTCAAGGTGGATAGACGGTTTGGATATGACACGTACCTTGTGCATGGGGCCCACATGGCCTGGGAGGCCTGAGCACGCTAACACAGTAGCTAATATGCTGTTGTGTGCGTGCACCAGCCAATCCACTTACAAGTGGGTCTCATATGGGGCCCACCACAATTTTTTATTTGTCGTCCAACCTGTTTACAAGGTCACACGGTCAGGGAAGGGGAGAAGAAAAAGAAAAAAAGAAAAAGAAAAATAAATTTAATATTGAACCAAAACTTCTGTCAACCCAAAAGGATCCCAACGGTGGACGTTTAATCAACACCGTTTCCTGCTGTGTGGCCACCCGATCAGTGACTGGATGGGGTGGATAGAACACGTACATCACGGTGGGTCCCACCGTCCAATCAGTGGACGGTGTGGATCAAACACGTAATCATGGTGGGATCCACTGGCCATCCAGCTCTGCTGGACGACGTTAATGTCACACATACGTATGGTGGGCTCCACCGTCTGCCTGGACGGTGGGGGGTAAAACGCATGCATCATGTTGGGTCTCACGTGGGGCCCACCCTAATGTTTATTTTTCCATCCAAGACGTTGATAAGGTCGCACGGACCTGGATGAGGAGGAAAAACAAATTTCATCTTGATCCGAAACTTCAATGGCCGATGAGAGGGGTTCCAATGGTAGAGGTTTAATCTCACTGTTCCTTGTAGTGTGGGCCACCCAAGCCATGGATGGGGTTGAAATTTGGAGGGGGCCCACTATTAGGGGTAGGCCACCTCATGAACGGCATGGATGTAAAATATACATTATAGCAGGGCCCACATATAGGGTCGTGGCCCTTGGCCCGTCCGCCCATAAGCAGCCGCTGCTGCTGCTGTGTCAGGGGCAGCAGGCGTTGCCCCTTATGTTATTTAAATTTTTTAAAAAAAAAAACTTAGATCCTGTGGTTTTTCATAGGTGGGACCCATATTCTGAAAATTCATCCCGACCATAGGATTCTACAACTCGTAACAGACAAAATGAGTCTAAAGTTCCAGATTTATGGGCGTATAGAAAACATCAGGTGATTTTCAACGGTAACCACCAAGTCTCTTATGCTATGGCCCACTAGATGCTCAGATCAGCCTCATTCTTCAGCTCAACGCCTAAAATGGTCCAGGGAATGAGGTGGACGGCATGGATTGCATACATACATCAAGGTGGGGCCTATGTGAGTGGACCACCTCCTAGTTTTAGAAATAAGCAGATATTTGTGTTTCCATGAAATCGTACAGCGTCCAGGGAAGTTGGACGGTTGTATACTTCAAGTAGTTGTACACGTGGCCACCAATGATGGATAGTGTGGGTACAATACATATAAGGTGGGCCCCACATGTAAATGGTTTGGATAGAATACATGCCTCATGATGGGGTCCATTCAAGTGGGCCATACAACCATATCATGATCTCAAACAAAGCAAATGAAATAGAGAGGGAGAGAGAGAGAGATAGAGAGTGGGAAACGCTTGTGATGCAGGGCTCCGCCACTATGATCCCTCCCTTGAAGAAATCATACAATCAAATGGGTCCCTTTACACATGTGACCACCTAAATCGAAAATCATCGGTGGGGATCCTTTCCCCACCAATATGGATGGTCTAGATGACCTTCCTAATGTAATGAAATAAACATCATGATGGGGTCCATGCAGAATGGCCCTATCATGGAATGATCATGATGATCAAGTGGGCCATCGGCCACATCTTAGGGTCCCAAGTGAGATCCAAACCATTGATCGATTGGCCTCACTTGGCCCATCTTAAAAACATGAAAACCAACTCTTATCAAGCACCCACCGTTTGATCTTCTTGCTCCTATGGGTTCCTTAGCACCTTAGCTTTGATTCCAATGGAGGAGATGAGAAATGGATGGCTAGGATGGGAGATCTTGGGATGGAAAGGTGGGCCACACTTATGGCTCTCTTGGAGAGATGGGAGAGGCTCATACGTATGGGGTTTTGGTTGCTTGGAATGGGTTTGAAAATGTGAGAGAGAGAGAGAGACTTGTAAAGGGAGAGAGAGAGAGAGTGATGGGTGATGGAGTGATAGATGTGGTGGTGATGGGTGTGTAAGACTCTTTTTGACTTTTGTGGCTATTCGTGTAAGAAAAGTATGGGTGGTGTAAGAAATTTTTGACTTTGGAGGCATTTTGTGTAAGAAAGGTATGGGCTTTGTAAGAATTTTTGGACTTTTGTGGCTTACTTGGGAAAGGATGAAAAGTGATGTGTACTTGACATGAGATGTGATGGGATTTGATTGATTGATGGGATTGATGTGACAAGTCGTAGAGATTCTCTTGGGTTTTGAAATGCGCAGTGCTTTCCTCGCACCAAACGCTGGCCTACATCTCCTGACCAGGGTGTCACCTTGACGAGCGAGTCGTGGCATCGAAACTGCAACGATGACGCGGTCGCTATGGTAAAGGTCTTTGGTTGAGTCGACTCGGGTTGACGGCGTATGAATCGGGGTCGTGCGCAAATATCGCTTAAGGGTCGAAGGTTGTCGAAATTCGACCGGTAAGACCGCGGAAGTCTACGGAACGGTACGGACTAATATATGGGTCCTACAAAAGTAATCCATTCAGATTTTTTGAAAAATCATTTTTAGTCTTTGGTGACGAAAGTTTTCATCGCTAAAAGTCATTTTTAGCTATGAAAATGTTTGTAGCTAAAAGTAATCCATTCGAAATTTTTGAAAATTTGTTAGCAGCCTTTGGCGACGAACATTTTCGTCTCTAAAAATCTCATCCATGATTTTTAGCTACGACAATTTTCATAGCTAAAAGTAATCCATTTGAATATATTAGAGAATTGTTTGTAGCCTTTAGTGATGACAATTTTCGCTAAAAGTCACATCAATGATTTTTAGCTACAAAAATTTTCGTAGCTAAAAGTAATCCATTCGAATTATTTGAAAAATTGTTTGCAGCCTTTGGCGATGAACATTTTTGTCACTAAATGTCTCATCCACGATTTGTAGCTACGAAAATTTTTGTAGCTAAAAGTAATCCATTCTATTTTTACCTTTAGCGACGACAATTTTCGTCGCTAAAAGTCTCATCCACGATTTTTAGCTATGAAAATTTTTGTCGCTAAAAGTAAGCCATTCCAAGTTTTTGAAAAATCGATTGCAGCCTTTAGCGACGACAATTTTAGCCCTGAAATAAAATCCATAGAGATAAAATCCCACTTCCATTCAGCTATGGGCATGGGCTGAAGCAGTTCAGGAGGTCGGCAATGCTTTGCCTTGACCTGCTGGCACGTGAGACAACGGGACACAAACTCTGTAATGCGAACCTACATATTGTCCCACCAGTACGATCTTTTCATGTTTTGATACATCTTTGTGCTACCAGGATGCATCACAAGCCTCGAACTGTGGGCTGCCTATAGAACCTCCCGTCTCAAGTCAGGGATGTCTAGGACGCATAGGAGGTCACGATAATGTAAACCCCCATCCGTACCAGCACTCCGTTCAGAGTCCTCATCTGTACTAACCCGCTCTCTCATCTTCACCAATAGCTCATCGTCTGCCTGAGCCCCGATAATCCTGTTGTCGATGAGGGGTTGTACTCGAATATGTGCGATAACCTCATAGGGCTCCTCTACCATGAGTTTCTATTCAAAGTCTCGCACAAACTCCACCATGTCCCATTCTGCTATCATTAGCAGAGCCATGAACTATATAGACTTCTTGCGGCTCAACCCGTCTGCCACAAGGTTTGCCTTGCCCGGATGGTAGGAGACCTCGAACTTAAAGTCCTTCAAGGTTTCCATCCATCGGCGTTGCCTCATATTCAAGTCCCGCTGAGAGAATATGTATCTAAGGCTCTTATGGTAGTAAAAGAGCTCGAACTCCTCTCCGTAGTGGTAATGTCTCCAGAGCTTCAGTACAAAAATGACGGCTGCCAACTCTAGGTCATGCGTAGGGTAATTCTCCTCGTGTTTCCTCAATTATCTCAAGGCGTAACCAATCACCCTTTCCTTCTGCATAAGGACACAACCCAAACCAACGTGAGAGACGTTGGTATATTTTGTATACTTAACCCCTTGCTCTGACAATACTAGTACAGGGGCGGACGTCAACTTGTCCTTCAGCTCTTGAAAAGATGCTTCAGCCTTCTCATTCCAGGTGAACTTCAGATCTTTTCGTGTGAACTGAGACAACAGTCTGAAATCTTGGAAAAGTCCCGAATGAATCGTCAATAATACCCTGCCAGACCAAGAAAACTCCTCACCTCGGTAACTAAACGGGGCTGCTTCTAATCCTGAACCGCAGCTACCTTAGCGAGGTCAATTGCTATACCTTCCTTGGACACCACATGTCCCACGAATTTGACTTCCTCCTTCTAGAAGTCAGATTTCTTGTATTGTGCGAACAACTGGTTCTTCCTGAGAGTGTCGAAGACTACTCGTAGATGCTCTTCATGCTCTTCCCAACTCTTAGAATATATCAGGATGTCATCAATAAACACAATGAAAAATTAGAACAGAAACGGCCGAAACACTCTACTCATCAGATCCATGAATACGGTCGGAGCATTTGTGAGTCCAAACGACATCACAAGGAACTCGTAATGACCAAAACTAGTCCTGAAGGCTATCTTCTGCACGTCCTTAGCCCTGACGCGTAACTGATGATACCCTGACTATAAATCTATCTTTAAAAAATACCGTGCCCCCTTCAACTGATCAAACAGGTCATCAATCCTGGGAAAGGGATACTTGTTCTTCACTGTCACCTGGTTCAACCAGTGATAATCAATACATAATTGCAAGGAACCATCCTTCTTCTCACAAACAATACAGGAGCTCCCCAAGGTGACACACTCGGTTGAATGAAGACTGCCTCTAACAATACATCAATCTATCTCCTTAGTTCCTCTATCTCACATGGAGGCATACGATATGTCGACAAGGAAATAGGTGTCTCACCGGGCAAAAGGTCGATAGTAAAGTTGATCTTACGCCGAGGAGGTAGTCCCGGGATCTTCTCAAATACATCCAGGAAGTCCTGAACCACAGGCGTATCCCCCAACGTCGAATCATCAATACTCTCTAACAAGGAAGCGTAGCTACTAACTCGACAGGACCAACTGACCTGAAATGGAAATGTAAAGACCGTGCCCTCAGGTCTGTAGGTTGTTTAATACCTCAGAAAAATTTGTACCAGAGACTCGAGTACCAACTCGATCAGAAATCACTTAGGATTAATTCCTTTAGAAATTAAGCGTAAGTTAACTAGCGCTATGCTAGTTTAGCTGTGAAATTGTCCTTGATCGCTTTAAATATGTTCTACAAGACCCAAAACTTATAGAACCAATGACGCTATAATACCCTGAAATCTAAGATCAAACTCTAAACCCGTTTGCTCTTAGGAACCCTTTAAAATTTTGTATTGATTTAGACCGCGCGTCGAAAGTCTGACATTCACAATCTTAGACCGTTATGACCTCTTAGCTGGACTCGACAATCATTTCAAAAATCAAGCCCAACCGATGTTCTGAGGCTATTTCATTGAGCCTGGAGCAGGGAGTGTGAGAAAGAGTGAAATTCATAAAAATTTAAATAAGATTTAAATGAATCTGGAACGTTTCGTTTGCGGGTTAAGTATAAGCATTCAGACCGTCAGAATCTGACCCAAATACACCCTCAGATCAGGAAACATTTCTCACTCAGGTCAGTGTACTTGGAATCCTCGATCGAGCCTCCGTGACTATTCAACTGAAACTGGACCGCCACGTGCGATCTGAGAACTCTACCAAACTGAAAACTTGATGTGATCAACATCCGGTATCCATGAGCTTAAGTCCGACCGCGTTCGGCCAGGGTACCTCCCGAAACACTCTTTTGGATCGAAAAAGCCCTGATTTGGCTGCAACCCAAGTATACCTTGGTCTGGAGTCTATTTAGGTGAGGTTTTAGCCTCTCATATCTCTCCCATCCAATTTTACAAGAAACCCTAGAAAGTGGTGAGAGAGAAAGAGAGTTAGTGAGAGAACTTCCTGCCGTTTGCTTCAGCTTTTGCACGTATCAAAGCACCGCCTTCAAATCACTTTCTCGGTGATTCCAACTCACTTCTAGGTAAGAAAACCCTAACCTATAGCTATTTTAAGGATTCTTTCAATTCAAATAGTGAAGTAGCTTATGTATCTTGTGCATTAGGTCGCCATAACGCCGTTGAGAAAGCGTAGACTTCCTGTTCGAATCGATACATGTCTAAGGCGAAAGGTGAGGATTTTAGACGCTTAGATTGACTGATTTCAATGCTTTCAATGTCATTTAATAGTAGATTATCGATGAGAATGTTGTTTGACATGTAGAACATGCTGTCCGTTTTCCATTTCAACTGCGTACGGGAAATATGAGATTTAGGGTATTTTAGGCATTTGTAGGAAATACTGTTTACGTCCGTATTTTGCTGAAATGATTGCTATGGGTATTTATCGTGTTAGGATATTAGAAATGCGTGCATGATCTGTTTGACGAAGAGATTCGCCTTAATGCGCACTTTGGGTCGACTTACGCTATGTAGACTAAAGTGTGTAGACTAAGTGTTTGTATAAATGTTTGTATTAGTATGTATTGAGTAAATAGTGTTGTGATTAGTTTTGAGATTGAATTCTCAATTACTATGCTGATGTATATGATTTTCACCATGTTGGTTATATGAATTGATTTCATTATATATATGGAATGCATGTGTTGGTTGATTTGCTTACGTTGTATGTTATAACATGTGACAACATGCTTGTATAGGTTGTATTTTATTTTTGTTACTCTCCTATGATCATTGATGTTGTTTACAAATGCTTGGGGCTATGACCTAGTCCAGGCAGTCGGTAATGGATTGAATTTGTGGTTGGCTTCTATTTGCCACGAAGGACGTGTCGATGAACGCGAGTCGTGTTTTGGGCAGGTGGTAGTGGTTAGGCCACACGAAGTGTTTTATGCACTTCATGTCACTCAGCGTGAGATGTGCTCGTACTAGTCGAGCCCGTCAAGTAACCTGACTGGCCATTGTATGTTCACCTTGTATGAGTCATAACTGCTTGAACTTATGGTACTGAACTTACCATTGAAAACCCTGTTAACCATGGTACCTTGATCCATAAAGACTCATGAGCCGGGCATAGTGGTATGGGACACCGTGGTCGAGCTGTCGGCCTACGCTGGGGCCACAAACCTCCCCGTAGTAACCAGTGAGCACCTTTGACTCGTGAGCCGATTGTGGTGGTATGAGACACTACATTCGAGCTGTCGGCCTAGTCTGATTGGTGACGAGCCCTTTGTAGTGACCTCGAGCGTATTCTGAGTCTACGGGAGGCGACGACCCTTCCATAGCGACAAGAGTACATTAGACCTGTATTGATAAGGTGATGGGGGAGCGGTGCAACGAGACGAGCAGCAGCCCTGACAGCCCTTGCAGCGACCTATAAATATAACATCATATGAGATTACTAGGAGTGACGACCCTAGACAGGATCTGTGTTGGGATTGATATAGGGAAGGTACCTTAGATTCCCAATACTGCTGTATGAATGGACTCATAACAACTCGGTAATCATTACCCATATCGCACTGCATGTGCCTGGAAGATGTGGAGCACTGAGGAACGCAAGCATGCCGCGGGCGTAAAATGGTGCCGCATGAAGGAGTATGTCGGTGAGGGCATCCATCATGTCATTTCATGCTTGCATTAACAACAGTATCTAGGAATGTTTGATTGCTTGCATTACTATTATCGCGTGATTGATTTGATAACATGCTAATCTTTGCTCTATGATTCCACTAAGTTGATCACTCACTCCCATGTTACGGGATGGTGTTTGCAAAACCTACCAGACTCTGTCTTAGTTGCAGGTGACAGGTGATTAAGGACGTAGAGCGGGACTTCTACGAGGACCAGGACGAGTTCTCGTATATGCAGTTCGCTGACGGCTTTGCGTAGGTGGCCTGGATCGGCGGAACTTGCTAATTGGACAGTTATATGACATTTTATTTTGGTTTGATTTATGTATATGTGACTCAGAGGTGTATTCATACTTTGGAGACAGTTTAATATTATTTTGTTTCCATAAAGTGATATATATATCTTTCAGTCTTCCGCTTGCGTTTTATCACTGGATCTGGAGTATGAATTGCAGTTTTGGTAAATCTTACTCATGTGAATGCACTAACTCAACCAACATTGAAGCATAAGAATATTTATTGCATAAGTGATAGTCTAAAACTCAGAAGTCGGGTTCTTACACGACCCCCGATTTTCAGGGTGTTACAGGTTGTCACGACTCTGGCCTCATAATCAATCTCTGCTCTCATCTTGGTGAGCTAATCCATCTCGAGAATAATGTCGTAGTGACACAGTGGGGCGACAATTAGGTTAATAACCACTGTCTTGCTACCCAAATCTACAGAGAAAGATTCACAAGTCCATGCAATATCTGAATAGGTCCCCGTAGTAGTAGCGAGTCTCACTCCCTTCGTAGGAGTGGTAACCAACCCTAGCTGCTTGACCACAGTGTAAGAGATGATCGAAATAGTGGACCCAGTGTCCACCACTAAGAAGGCAGGCGTACCTTGGATAGGAGCAGGAACCTCAAAAGATATCGATGTTAAGTCTTCCTCGGGCGCCTCAGCTGTAAATGCATGAACCCGAGCCTGCTGTGGATGGTTCGATTGAGGTACCATAGGCCGTTGTGGTGGCCTGAAGCAAGGTGCCGGTGGCCTGAAAGATGGGTGAGCCGGTGCTGATCGTAGGGGTGGAGAGGAAATGGCCTGAGGCATCAGACGGTTGATCCTCTGAGGCGGTGAAAAACCACTGTCTCACACCCTGGTAAAAAAATTTATCTCAGTGTGGCCTAGCTTCTTGTAGTAAGCACACCACACGTCTACTCGCCTCAAGGGGTAGGAGATGCCATGAACCTCGGCGGTGAGTCTACAAGAGGCCTTTTACTGAGGAATGTCCTGCTCAAAAAGTCAGGTTACGTCCTAGGAGCCATAGGTGCTTGCATACGGGATAACCTATCCCCATCCTGCTCAGCTCACAGAGACATGCCCACCAACTCGGCATAAGAAGAGATGCTAGCACAACACATCTTCGAGCGGATCTCGGGCCGCAAACCCTCTGAAAATCGTCGCATCCGCATCGATTAGTCACCCAGAAGCAAAGGAGCATACCTGCCCAACTCCGTGAACCGATTCTCATATTCCATCACCGACATCCCTCCCTGACAGAGGTGAAGGAACTCACTCTCCTTCTCATGTCGGTAGGTGATCGAAAAATACTTCTCGTGGAAGCAGGTCTCGAATGCCTCCCACGTCCACACAAATCCCTCGGCCACAGTTGTAACATCCCGAAAATCGGAGGGTCGAGCAAAAACCCAACTCCCGAGTTCCAAAATGTTATTTATGCAACATAGATATGTATGATTGAATGTTGTCTGTGATAATGTATTAAACATGAGTGAGATTAAACTAGAACCGCATATCATACTCCAGAGACAGTTAAATTAACCAGCGGAAGTCTGTAATAGTATGTATAACATATATAAACTGTTGTATGTCTCCAGAGTGTGAACATGTTACCAGGTTATATACATACATGTATACTCCAAAAGTAGACAAAACGAATATACATGAGTGCGCTAAAAATATAAAGTGACAAGTGTCAAAGTATCTAATCAACCTCCCTGTAATCCCGTCAATCAGAACACGCATAAAGGAGGGATCCTCCTCATCATCATCAAGTCCAGCTCCGCCTCGCAGGCCGCGCCATCATCTGCAATCACAAAAAGGTCTGGTGGGTGTCCAGGAACACCGTCCCGTAACGTGGGAGTGAGTAGCTAACTCAGTGGAATAATAGAGCAAGGATTAACATGTTCTCAAATCAATCATGCGATAATAGTAAAGCAATAAATCAAACATTCCTAATACTGTTGTTAATGCAATTATGACATGACATGATGTATGCCCTCACCGACGATCACCCTCATGCGGCAACATCTTACGACCGCGGCATGCCGCACTCCCTCAAGTGCTCCACATCTTCCAGGCACATGCAATGTCATGGTGATATGATTACCTAGTTGTTATTAGTCCATTCAAACAGCAGGATTGGGAAACTAAGGTACTTCCCTTGTATCAATCCCAACACAGATCCTGTCTAGGGTCGTCACTCCTAGTAATCTCATACGATGTATATTTCGTAGGTCACTGCAAGGGCTGCCAGGGCTGTTGCTCGCACTCGTTGCACCGCTCCCCCATCACCTTATCAATACAGGCCTACTGTACCCTACTGCACGGAAGGGTCGTCGCCTCCCGTGGACTCAGAATACGCTCGCGGTCACTACAAAGGGCTCGTCGCCTGATCAGTGTAGGCCGACAGCTAGAATATAGTGTCTCATACCACCATAATCTGCTCACGAGTCAAGGTGCTCACTGGTCACTACGGGGAGGTTTGTGACCCCAGCGTAGGCCGACAGCTCGACCACGGTGTCCCATACCACCATGCCCGGCTCATGAGTCTTCGTGGATCAAGGTACCATGGTTAACAGGGTTTACAATGGTAAGTTCAGTACCCTAGGTTCAAGCAGTTATGATACATACAAGGTGAACAAACATCGGCCAGTCGGGTTACTTGACGGGCTCGACTAGTGCGATCGCATCTCGAATTGAACGACATGAAGTGCGTAAAACACTTCGCGTGGCCTAACCACTGCCGCCAACTCTCAACACGAATCACATTCATCGACGCGTCGTTCATGGCTATGACCAGTCAGCCACGAATTCGCTCGGTTACCGACTGCCTGGACTAAGTCAAGTCCCACACATCTATGGAATTTCATTAACACTATACAAAGGTATTGAAATTGAAATACATCATGTGAGCATGTTAGCACATGTTATAACATTTAACTTAAGCAAATCTTCAAAGCATACTTCCCATGCATATTCAACTTAAGCAAATCCTCAAGGCATACTTTCTATGCATGTAATGCGATCATGCATAAGGTCAACATGTAGGAAATCATTTAGGTCAGCATATTAATCATGAAATCAATCTCAAACTACTACATAACATCATTTAATTCAATACATACTAATACATGCATTTATACAAACACATACACTACACACTTAAATCCACATATAGTATGTCGACCCAAAGTGCGCAACTTGACAAATCTCTTCGCCAAACTGATTATGCAATCATTCCTAACTCTCTAATGCGGCGACAAACCATGTCAATCACGTCAGCAAAATATGCATGTAGACCGTACTTCCTACAAATGACTAAAATGCCCTAAATCTCATATTCTTCGTTAGCTTACGAAACGGGAAACGGAGAGCATTTTGTACATGTCAAACGGCGATGCCGTCAAGAATCTACTATTAAACGACATTGAAAGCATTGGGAACCATCAATCAAAGCGTCTAAAATCCTCACCTAGTGTCTTGTAGACTCGGGAATTGAAGCGGAGCGTATATGCTTCGTCTACGGCGAGTAAGGAGCCTAATACATAAGATCCATAAGCTACATCGCTATGGAAATAAGGAAGACTCAAATCAACAACTATTTAGGGTTTTTACTTACCTAGGATCGCGGTGGAATCGCCGGGAAAGCGGTAGAGGAGTGTTGCTTAAGCACGTGCAACACGTAGCACAAGTGGCAGGAAGAACTCTCCCACTCTCTCACAATCTCTCACTCTTTTTTTTTCTCTCTCCCAAGCTAGGGCTTCTCTCAAATTCGGATGGGAGAGAGGAGTGAGGGTTTCAACCCCTTTTATAGCCTAAAACATGCCCAAAATAGGCTTGGGAACAATGTTTACTTGGTGCCTAACCAAATCGGGGCCGTTTCGGTCCAAAAGGGCATTTCTGGAGGTCCCCAGGCCAAATGCAGTCGGACTTAAGCTCATGCATACTGGATCTAGCACACATCCAGTTTTCAGACCGGTTGGGTTCCCAGATCGCACGTGGCGGCCCAGTTTCAGTTTAACGGTCACCGCACCAAGATCAGGCCTATAAGTCTCGTGATATATAATAGATATTTTTCCTGATCCAAGGGTGTAATTTGGCTGTATTCTGACGGTCAGAACGCTCAATACTGATGCGTCAAATTGTGTGCCAGATTTGAATTTCAAATTCCAATTCTAACCCTATTCTCACTCTCTTCGGTCCGGGCTCAATGAAATAGCCTGTGATTATCGGTTTGACTTGATTTTTGGAATGAGTGTCAAGTCCAGCTAGACGGTTCTAACGGTCTAAGATAGGAGGTATCGGACTTTCAACGTGCGGTCTAGATCCAATACAAAGATTCAAAGTGGTCCAGAGAACAAACCGGTTTAGAGTTTGATCCGAGGCTTTAGAGCATTATAGCACCATTGGTTCCACTCGCTTTGGGCCTTGTAGAACGTATTTAAAGTGATCAGGGACCGTTTCCCAGCTATTCTAACGTTGCACTAGCTAACTTATGCTTAGTTTCTAAAGAAATTTATCCTAAGTGGTTTCTTTGACTATGGAATTGGGTTCTGAACGATTTTTCAGGTGTTTTAATTGACCCACTGCCTAAGGACGTCAAATCCCAGATTGGCCAAAATCCGGGGTGTTACACAGTTCCTCGACCTAGGCCCCTTTGGACTTCTCGAGCTTGGTTTTGAGGTGGTTTTAACGGTAGTCATTGCAGTCTCACTACTTTATGTGGTGTGGTGGACTTGAGCTTTGGATGTGCATCTTTTTTTCGGATCATGCTTTAGAATGATATAGAAAAGTTGATAAATGGTGTAGATCTAACACATAAATCATGGTGGGCTCAAAGAAGTGCCCCATGTTAAAAGTTGGGATGTGTATAACGCAAGGGAGAAAATCTATCTTAAAGGACAATTTGGATTTAAAAAATAAAAATAAAAAGAATGACGGAGTGCATTCTTTATTCCCCATTAAGCTAGATCCTATCATGAAAAAATTTTGGCACAAAATGGTGGAGCACTTTCCTTCTTTCGTGTTAACAAAGAGCACTAAACATAGAACATTTTCCAAATTCCACATTAAGTACAAAAATTCAGCGTTAACAAACAGGCCCTAAGTCACATTTGGTAATATTAACTGTGTTTTTTCATAGATGGCAAACATGCCATTAATTAACTTGATTAATTAGGTAGCTTAATGAAAATTTAATTTTAATAGGTACCAGGATGTAAATACCATATTAATTAAATAGTTTTACATTATTATTTTAAAAAAAAAAACTCATTTTAAAATCACTCTTCTGTAGACATTTGTTTGTGCACTCTAGACCATTGACTACCACTCATTTGAGCTGTTGAATAGATTTCCCACTGGACCATCTAGGAGAAATGCCCAATGTCTTTTTTTATATATTTAATTTTAGGGACCATTGTAACGCCCTGAAAATCGGGGGTCAGGTAGAAACCCAACTCCCGAGTTCCAGAACATCACTTATGCAATATTTTCAATGATGGATGAATGTTGTTCATATTAGTGCAGAAAATATGAGTGAGATTAGACCAAAACAACATATCATACTCCAGAGACAGTTAAAATTTTCAAGCGGAAGACTGTAATAAATATATAAAATGTATAAATGATTGTAAGTCTCCAGAGTGTGAACATGTTACCAGGTTAAACATATACATGTATACTCCAAAAATGATCAAAAAGAATATACATGAGTGTATAAATAAAAGGTAAAATACCAAGTGTATTGGCATCTAATCAGTAACCCTGTAACCCCGTCAATCAGAACATGTATATAGGAGGGATCCTACTCATCATCATCAAGTCCAACTCTACTTCGCAAGCATCGCCACCATCTGAAACTAAAATAGGGATTGGTTGGTGTGTGCAACACCGTCCCGTAACGTGGGAGTGAGTAGCTAACTCAGTGGAATCATAGAGCAAAGATTAGTATGTTATCAAATCAATCACGTGATAATGGTAAAGTAAGAAATAAAACAGGTCCTAGATACCGTGATTAATGTAAGAATGAAATGACATGATGGATGCCCTCGCCGACATACTCCCTCATGCGACACCATCTTACATCTGTGGCATGCTTTCTTCCCTCAGTGCTCCACATCTTCCAGGCAAATGCAGTGTGATATGAATATAATTACCAAGTTGTTATTAGTCCTTTTCATACAGCAGGATTGGAAAACTAGGGTACTTCCCTTATATCATTCCCAACAAGGATCCTGTCTAGGGTCGTCACTCCTAGTAGTCTCATACGATGATATATTTCTAGGTCGCTGTAAGGACTGTCAGGGCTATTGCACACACTCGTTGCTCCACTCCCCCATCACCTTATCAATACAGGCCTAGTTGTACTCTTGTTGCTACGGAAGGGTCGTCGCCTCACGTAGACTCAGAGTACGCTCGAGGTCACTACAAAGGGCTGTCAGGGCTGTTACTCACACTCGTTGCACCGCTCCCCCATCACCTTATCAGTGTAGGCCGACAATAAGAATATAGTGTCCCATACCACCATAATCTACTCACGAGTCTGGGTTGCTCACTGGTCACTACGGGGAGGTTTGTGGCCCCAGCGTAGGCCAACAGCTCGACCACAGTGTCCCATATCACCATGCTCGGCTCATGAGTTTAGTGGATCAAGGTACCATGGTTATCAGGGTTATCACTGGTAAGTTCAGTACCCTAGGTTCAAGCAGTTATGACGAATACAAGGTGAACAGACAATGGTCAGTCGGGTTACTTGATGAGTCCGACTAGCGCGAGCGCACGTCGAATCGACCGACATGAAGCGCACAAGCACTTCGTGTGGCCTAACCACTACCGACAATTCTAGTACGACTCAAGTTCGTCATACACATCCTTCATGGCGAATAGAATCCAACCACGAATTCTAAACTGTTACCGACTGCCTAGACTAGAGTATAGCCTCAAGCGCAAAGATGTGAATCAGTAATCATATGAGATAAATAGAATTGAAATAACAAGTAATCCAAGCATGTTAGCAACATGTTATAAGATACAACATATGCAATTTAACCATACACAAGTACTTCACACATAAGAAAATCAATTGAAATACATCAAGCATAGAGGAAATCATATACATCATCAAATTAGTTGAGAATCCAGTCTCAATGCTAATCTACAGCACCATTTACTCAATACTTACTAATACATACATTTATACAAATGCTTAGACTACTCAACTCCAACGTACTTGATGTATGTTGATTTCAACATATAGTATGACAGATTCTTATATCGAGGAGTTGTCTAATACACAACAATCATGTTCTTACATTCAAAACATATGGCAGGCATAAACCATATTGATTTAGGCATTTCAACAAACACTTAGTCTACACACATTAGTCTACATAGTATATGTCGGCCAATATGTGCATTAGGGTGAATCTCTTCGCCAAATAGATCATATATGTATAAATAGTATAGGTACACGGTAAATACTCATGGCAATCATATCAGCAAAATACATACGTATACAGTATTTCCTACAAATATCTAAAATACCCTAAATCTCATATTCTTCGTACGTATTCGAAATGAAAAACGGACAACATACTATACATGTCAAACAGCATCCTTATCAATAATCTACCATTAAATGGTATTGAAAGCTTTGAAAACAGGTAATCTAAGCGTCTAAAATATGCACCTTACGTCGTAGGAGCGTAATGAATCGAATATGAACTCTACGTCGTCGTCAACGACTGATTGGCAACTACAACACAAGGTGAGTCAGCTACTTAGCTACTTGTACCCATAGGAGCCTTAAAATAGGTTAGGGTTAGGGTTTTCTTACCTAGAATGAAACTAGAATCGTCGGAATAACGATGCAGGTGGGTGGCTTTGGCACGTGGAGCAGCAGGGAAGAATCCCTGGAGAAATCCCCAAGTTCTCCCTCACTTCTCTCTCTTCTCTCTTCTCTCTCATAGGGTTTTTTCCAAATTCGTATGGGTTAGAAAGCTAAGGGTTTAAGGCCCTTTTATAAGTCCAAACATGACCAAAACAGACTTTAAGTCAAGGTATACTTGGGTTATAGCCAAATACGGACTGTTCCGTCTCAACGGAGCACTTCTGGAGGTCCCCTGACTGAATGCGGTTGGACTTAAGCTTGTGGATGCTGGATCCTGATCATATTACATTTTCAGTTCGATAGGGTTTCCAGATCGCACGTGGCAGACCAGTTTCAGTTCAGCGGTCACTAAGACTCGATCAGGGATTCCAAGTATATTGACCTGAGTGGGAAATATTCCCTGATCCGAGGATGTATTTGGGTCAGATTCCAATGGTCAGAATGCTTAAAAATAATGCGCAAGTGAACCGTGCCAGATTTCATAAAAATGTATTTAATTTACTAAATATTTTCCTTTTTCTCACTCTCTTCACTCCGGACTCAGTAAAATGGTGTCAGGACATCAGTTGGGCTTGATTTTCGAAATGATTGTCAAGTCCAACTAGGCGGTCGTAATTGTCTAAGTTCATCGCTATCGGACTTTCGACGCGTGGTCTAGATTCAATACAAAGTTTCAAAGGGTTCTTGAGAACAAACAGGTTTAGAGTTTGATCCTAGATTTTAGGGTAAGATAGCGTCAATGATTCTATAGGTTTTGGGTCTTACAGATCGTATTTAAAGTGGTTGGTGCTAATTTTGCAAGAAATCTAGTGTAGCGCTGGCTAATTCACGTTAAATTTCTAAAGAATTAGGTTCTAAATGATTTCTCTGGCTTTAGAATCGAATTTTGAGAAGCTACTAAGGTGCTATGGTTGACCCATTGCCTAAGGACATCTAACCCCAGGTTGGCAAAAATCTGGGGTGTTACAACCATCCATATTGACTCCTACTATTTGGATAACTTGGTTTTAGTTACATGTATGCAATATGTACCATTTTCAAGTGCATGCGTATCAAGGATAACACTCTACAAGAACATCAAGGTTTTATTAAAAACTGATTGTGTAAAAAGGTGACTTTAGGAGCCTGGACTAAAAAAGGGTACTAAAAGCATGAATTTAATGCTCAAAAATTACCAAGGTAAGGGACGGACTCCAGAAGACCGAGATCGAAGAATTTATATGCCTAGGATTTGAGAAAATCTAGTATATCATGCTAAAGAGGCCTGAAATTCATCCAGAATGTAAGATCACGGGGTTCTCACTATCCGTTTGGCTCGAAACTTTATATCTGGCCTAGGGACCCCAAATTAACCGTACACATCGAATTTTAGCTCTTGGATCCATGTGAAAGTGGCCCAACGGACATATTAGCCCATAAATTGTCAACCTGGGGCCCACCTGATATCTGGATGCACTTCAATTTTGGTTTCAACCTCTTAAATAAGGTGGTAAAATGAATGGTTGGAGTGGATGTCTCATATACATCAAAGGGGGACCCACCTTGCATGGTGCGTGTGCGCGGCACACGTGCAATAGATGAGCACCGAACTGCAAGGATCGGTCAATAGAGCTTTGACCGATCCTTTCTCAAAAAGGATTTTTGAATCCGTCTCTCCCACCTGTGAATGCTTAAACAGAGCTTGCGGATGGGTCTTTGTGGGCCACAATCATGATGCAACAATCTGATCTGGATCATCTATTGGAATTCCACGGGCTCACTGGCCAAAGCCTAGGTGATGGAATCCCAGAAGACAATGGAGATTAGTTTTCAATTGTCCAAACGGAAGATCAACAATGCAATGAGAAATCCCGTGGGCCACACCAAATCTGAGTCAAATCAGTCCATCTCTAACTAAAAATTCGATGTGAATCTAATAGACGGAGTGGATTTCACTGAAGATGTCGATCATGGGCCCCACTGATGCCACCAACTTCAAGATTCGCAACAGCAACGTGCGGATGCTGTTTGGCTCTTTGTAGGCCATTGTGTGATCACAATCACGGTTGGATCTGTGATCCGAATCGTCCAGCAGATGCAGAGGGGGGTCTTGACCCCATCCATGAAGCCAGATCAGAAATCGAGGACCATCACCCACCAAAAATCTGAGCCGACGCAAGTTGGTTTCCAATTTTTACATAAACAGGGCTTACGCAAATCTCCTTTCACTGCGAAGACTTCCACCGACTTCAGCGGTGTGTGAAAGCTCTCCACCACCCAACTGACTCCTTTGGTTTTATATAAAGGAGAGGAGAAGAGAAGGAAGGAGGATCCAAGCTTGGACGTGTGGGGCAGCCGTGGAGGTAAGACGGGCAAAGAAGAGAAGGAGAGAGAGAGATGGCCGGCTAAGGATTTTTCTCCCTCTTTCTTCTAGTCTTTTTTTTCCTTTTCCTTTTATGTTCTTAGGAGATTTTAGCTAGATCATGTCTGGCTAAACCTCTTAGCTAGGGCTAAGAGGTGAAGCATGTAGAGTGATGGGCTGACTTTTATGTTTTGATTCATGTTACGATGAACTGACTTTGATTTTAAGGAATATTCATATTTTTTAATGGTTTGTTGTGATTTAAATTATAATAGATCTGCGATAGCTTTGAATATGTTCTTTTTATTATAAGGTTTGTGAATTTAGGTACCCTGTTGTTCACCATCATCTCCTGGGCATGGTTGGATGACGAAATCCTTCATAACATTCATACATCCCTTAGATTCGATGTGGATTGACTAAATTCTATTGTTTGCTTTGTCTCATGGGCATGGTTTTGTGATGGAATTAATTCTAATTCTCATGCCTCTCATCTTTTGAAAACTAGATCAAAGGATGTTCAGATTTGATTTTTAAGGTTATATCTTCCAACTGGATGAAGATGAGACTCTAAATCCAGTTGTGTTCTTGATTCAAGCATAAATCTCCTTGATCTCTATAAGTGGATCCTTGGCACCCTAGTTCCCACCTTTATTTTTATTAGTTTTTAATTAATCTATTCCCAATTAATCTTTTAATTTTTTGTAATTTAGATTACATCTTCACCTAATTCTAGTTCGAGTTATTTTCAGGTTGTGTATAAGGTTTAGTCCCCGTGGATTCGACCTCAGTCTTACCGAGAGTATTACTACATTGCAACCCTATACTTGGGGTGTGAACATATGTGTAGGTTTTAATGTGAACCTATGAAAACCTTGATTATTAGTAAATGCAAATATCATATGGGTTATGATTATTGGGAGTGGAGTAGGTGTGGCTATTTAAGAATAGTTGGAATACACAACAAACCACTATAACTCCTGGTGTTTGTGTTGAATGTTTTGTTTTTATTTATGTGGTGAATGATTATAATTTGTTTATGCAGATATGGTGAATGCTTGTAATAGATAGCTCTCTTGTCTCTTTCTTAGTTTGTGATTTTGATCCTTACAAACGTTCGTGAAATTAAGTTGTCCTACCTAAAACATTGTTTTTGGTGTAAGGTTGTCCTACGAACTAAGTTTGAATCAATTTCTCAATACTATTGCTTTTGAGATTTGTGATTTATTCTGATTTATTTATTATTTCAGTACCTTGATATTTTTATTTGGCATAGTCCTATTCACCCCCCCCCCCCCCCCCCCCTCTCTAGGACTGTTAGCTCGCCTTTTTCAACCTCAAATATAGGAAAAAAAAGATATTCAAAGCTATCACAACATCTATTATAATTTGAGTTATAATAAATAATAAAAAACTGAAAATATTCCTTTAATATCAAACTAAAATTCAATGAAGTTCAACATTAACAAGAATCAAAGCAAGATAAACATCTTAACGTGCTACAATCTTCACTTCTTAGTCCTAGCTAAGAGGTTTAGTTAACCATAGACACGATTAAACCAAAAACTCTTAAATAAAACATGAAAATAAACTAAGGAAGAGGAAGAAAAACTCATGGGAGGCTTCTCCACCCTTTGGCTCCACTCCTTAAATCCTATAAGATGGTTTGGGATGTCCTACAAACACTATCTTTCGCACCGCCTTAGAATTTCTGCAAATCGACCTTGAAACCGCCTCACATTTACCCAACTGCGCTTCCGTCGGACCGAAATCGAGTTCGAATCATGACAGGATTCTGTTTCAGTAATTGCTCGATTTCGGTTGGACCGAGCTTAGGTTAAGTCAGACCGAATTAAGTCTCGGTCGAACCAAATTAACTCTGAAATTCATCATTCTTCGCCGGAGCTTTTTATGCACTTTTGGTTACACTGAATTCTTCCTTCGGTTGGACCAAACTTTGGTTTGATCGGATCGAATTATCTTTCAGTCAAAACGAATTAGCTTTGAATTTCATCTTTAGTTGCTAGACTGTTTTGTGCGATTTCAGATGGACCAAACTTGGGTTCGGTCAGACCAAATCTGTTTATTTTCTACTGCGGATTCTGAAATCTTTCGAGTCATTTCTTCATCCTTTGTACTTGGTTTCCTTCGATCCTTAACATGTGATTTCTTCATTCTTGGTCTCCTAAGATTCATCCTTTTCCTTGATGATTCTTGAGCATCAAATCTATGCTTTTAGCAGTTTTTTCAATCCAAGCTCTTAGATTCAACTTGCAATACAAACATGTATAAAATGTATTATTAAACATTATCATGTCCATAAAACTAAGAGGTAAACAAGGAAAAATATACAATATTTGGCACTCAACAATATGGAACCTACGGTTGTTGGAGGATGATTCAGACTATGTTCAGGATTTCCTCATAAGAGATATCATCATTGAAAAATCTGTTAACTTAGACCACATTGCTCAATTTGGTCTTGTTCCTATTCTCTCAGAAGTTGGATGGGAACACATCTTGGGTTGGGGTGGAATGACATATCGCTCCATTGTGTAGGGCATGTATGCCTCCATTTGTGATGTCTCACTTGAGAATTTATCATTCTCAGTAAAATTTGTTGAAGGGACATTCACAATAACGCCACAAGTTATTTCGGCATTAATGGAGATAGTTTGTGCGGATGATGGAATACCTATTGCCACATTATCAGAGAAAATGCCAAACTTTGAAAAATAAACCATCACACGTAAACTATATCGCTTTAATGCAGAATGGCGATCGGGTAATGCCCTCCCCACAAACCAAATGCTCCCAAAATATCGTGTTTTGCATCAAATTTTCTCATCTAACTTCTATACTCGAGCTGGGAATAAGACTGATCTTACTCCCTTCATGGTTAGAGTTTTTCACTCTATTGTTTCTGGTATGCGTGTTTGTCTGTCATCCCCAATATGTTACATCATTATTCAGTTTTGCTTACATCCCAAGCACGGTTCGATTCATTTGCTCATCTTATGACTTGCCTTGCATTTCATTACAATATTCAAATTCCTTCGTTTGAGGCACCAGAATCTGAACTCCCATTTAATAACTCTCATTTGAATATGATGAACCTCAAACCTCTTCCTAGCCAAAATGAAGAAGAGGAGGAAGCACATCTAGATGTAGACACCAATATGGAAGACATCTTTAATGAGTTGGATGATGATTTAGATGATCTAACTGATTCTAACTACCAGTCTTCTCAGGTTGATGAACGACTTAAAGCATTGGAGGAGAAAGTGGAAGCCTTGTATGTATCGTAGGATTCATTGGCACAAACCTAAAAGTCTACAATGTAGTACATGAAGAAGTACTTTTGTCACATCTCCTGAAGTTTGAGCCAACATGATCCATCGATGCCTGCTCCTTCTTCCTTTAGGTTAGATTGAGCCAGATTCTCTTTCTTTTTTCAAACTGATTATGGTTTTGTAACTTAACTATATTTTGTGTCTTGGTACTTGGATGATTTCATCGACACTTGAACTTTAATCACCTTCATATGCTTTCTCTTATGATTTACTGTTATTACCACTTTCATATGCTTAATACTATTCTCTTTCCACATGTTCCTTGGTATTGGAAATTATTTCATATGCTTAATTTTACATGCTTCTTGGTATTGGTAATTTCATATGATTTATGAGATTTATCTTATTCTTCCTTTGTCAACTTGTGACAAAAAGAGGGAGAGTAGTTATCAATGCTATTATACCAATGCTAGTATGTTAATATGGTGGAAATTGAATGGTATGTATGTTATGCTTTGTATATGGAATGCCATATGTATATTTCACAGGGGGAGTGCCAGTTGAGCTGAAGATTACAAGAAGATCCTTTACAAGACTTTCTTCTAATTTCAAGTCTTCAGTGATTACATATTTATAATGATAATTGATTTGTCATGAAATTGACAAAGGGGGAGATTGTAAGTGCCAAGATATTGACCATACTTTTATTTGTCAAATTTCTTAAAGACAAAACAACTTGACAAAAGATCTTCAAGATCAAGGGAAGATCAAGCTCTAGATCAAGAGAAGATCAAGTTCAAGACGGCATCTATATTTAAGAGAAGATTAAGCTCAAGATTGACTAATGTTCAAGAAAAGATCAAGCTTAAGTTCAAGATGAAGTCTGAGACTCAGTTCAAGTCAAAGAAGAAAAGATATTTGATATATCTTAGGTGGTATAAAACTCTAGAAAGACCTTAGGACTATGTGCTTTCAAAATGTTTAAATTTTGGATTTTTATGCTTATTTTGCCTGAAATTCGGCCAGTCTAACTTTTAGTTTGGCCAGCCTAAGCTTCCTTGGCGAGCCCAACTTCAAGCCCACAACAACAACTATTTTTTGTTGCAAATTCGGCTAGCCCGAGAAAGTTCGGGTCAAATTCCAGCAACCTCATCCTTTAAAATTCGAGAGAATTTAGCTAGCTGAAGGGCAAATTCGGCTAGCCGAACTGTGCTGTTCGACCAGCTGAAGTTAACCTCGGGCCAGTCGAATTTTAGATAAATCTTATCCTGCGTAATCCGAAATCCGTTGAACTGATCCGCCTTGCTCGGGCTAGTCGAAGATCATTCGAGCTAGTCGAAGTTCTAACTTCTTTGCCTATAAATTGAGTTCTCATCTCATTCCAAATTACACAAGTTAATTATCAAAATCCTTCTGCAAGAGAAAGAGAAGCTCAAGTTATTAGCAAGTTATTGAACAGTATTTATAATTTAATTTATATAACTTTTTTCAATTTCCTTTATCTTAAATCTTTCAAGTTTGATTCTAAAGAGAGTAAACTATACTCTTCTTTTGAGATCTAAGAGAATTAATTTAAGTAGCCTTTGGGTTTAACTTAGTTAAAATCAATAAAATCCTAGACACTTTAAATTTGACTGAACAAGGAACAATCTATATTCAAGAAAGAGGCTTTATGGCTACAAGCTTCTGATATGTCTTTTACGGTGAAGATAAGTCTACCTTTTAAACTCTTTTAGGATTTTCTGAGATAGCTTGTTAAAATCTCAGTTAAGGTTTGTCACGCCTCAAATTCAGAACCGGGCTCACAAAATTTTCGATCGCCTAATCCGGAGCCGACAGCCTTCGTTGTACCCCATTCTCGGCTCCCGACACACATATACCAGGTTCCAATCCTGGGATGCTAAAAGGAGGATTTCTAATATCCATTTGATTTGTAATGAGCATAACATGAGCATAACCCACGAACAATAACCATAAGAACACCATCACAAAATCCACTATGATAAAAAACTTTTGAGTACAATGCGTCTGAAGGAAAATACAAGATAATGCAAATAACGAAAACTTCAAAAGCTCGACTGCACGCTCCTGCTGCTACTATGCTATGGCAGCGTCCTGGCGTCACTTGCACGCATCAATCGTGTATAAGCTTATAGAAAGCTTAGAGGGTGGTGTAAGTGTGTGCGCAATATAAGCGTGCTCAGAAAGTAAGGTCAGAGTAATGCGGAATCATGCTGATGAATACATGAATGCAATCAGCCATATCAAGGTTATGCGGTACAAGATATGAATGCTATTGGTCATGTCACGACCATGCGATGCATAGTGCAGCTCAAGCATACCGATCCTCATACAGGTCATCAATATCAGTATAATTCTCAGTCTGGATAATCATCGGGCTCTAGTACACTCTACACCAGCTTATCGTCCTTATCCGAATGCACAACTGGGAGAGTGGAAGAGACCTCACTATCCGCCTGCCAATATCGAGCCCAGCTCATCGATAGCGGACCGATTCCTCAAGCTGGTCAAACTTAACCTAGAAGTTGCCCCCTCACTCAGGCGGGTAAGGTCACACTCATTTTCAACCGACCACGACACAGTGGGAGAAGCGGCCTACTGGTATACGGCCCTCGCGCGCTCGTGTATCTACTCGGTCTCGATGTTGGAGTCATCCTCTGGTACTATCAGGTTTAGAAATTTTCACCCAGAGACATCTATGGCGCCCGTATGCTAGAACCAAATATTTTTGGTGTCCAATCCTGCCACCCACGATGTGTCTGTGGAGGCTATGACCCTGATGTCTCTAGGGCATGTAATAATCATGATCATACAAATGCAAATGCATGAATCACCCTACCAAACATGCAACAATCCTGCATGCACTGCATGCTCATGTAGGGCAACTCCGCCTATCAAGGAGCCCATAAACAATCCGCCCAAAGGTATATGCTATGATCAGTCACTCGTCATATCAGACATACATATGATGCGTATGATCATGAATCATGGATCTATACTAAACATGACATAGGATGATGGGCTTTGTGCATAACGAATATGGGCCTAGACGGTCTGCTCACTACAAATATGGGCCTATCAGCGGGCCTTAGGGAGAGAGTGACGATGCAGACATTTAACCAACATTATCCCTACAATGTGGGAGTCAAACCATCATTGCTCCCAAGGCTCGACTCACCTTAAATATCATTAAATAAATCATGGCGGAATCACACATTGCAATGTGCCTTAGCTACATCCCATTGGGCCTCAAATACATCAAATGGGTCGTATCTCATGGGCCTTATATTCATTAAGTGGGCCACCTCAATAAGCCTCACCAATGGGCCTTAGGTACTTTACAATGGGCCATCACCCATGGGCCTTAGAATGCATTAAAATGAGCCCAATCACATAAGCTTTATGTGTATTAAATGGGCCTAATCACATAGGCCTTATATATATCAAAGTGTGCCTCAACAACGGGCCACAAATACATCAAATGGGCCTCATAGCGTGGGCCTATATATATATCAAGATAGGCCCCAACAACGGGCCTATAAACACATCAAGATGGCGTACATACATGGGCCCACATATACCAAAGTGGGCCTCAACATTGGGCCTATATACACGCCGAGGTGGGCCTAAATACATGGGCCCATATGCATCCAAGTGGGCCTTAATAATGGGCCTAAAAATACATCAAGATGGGCCTAAACACATCAGCCCATATGTATCCAAGTGAGCCTCATGTGAGGCCTGCCATAATGTTTATTTTCCTATCCAATCTGTTGATAAGGTCACATAAATAGGGGGCCCACCAAAATATCGATTTTCTAGCCAACCTATTGATATGGTCACATGGACCAAGGGGCCCACTATAACGTTTATTTTCCAGCCAACCTGTTGATGAGGTCACCCGGATAGGGGGCCCACCATAATATTTATTTTCCATCCACCTGTTGATGAGGTCATACGGATAGGAGGGGGCCCACCATAATATTATTTACATCCAATCTGTTCAGAGGTCACAAGGACCAAGGGCCCCACCATAACGTTTATTTTCATCCAATCTGTTCATAAGGTCCCTTGGACCAATGGGGCCTACCGTATTGTTTATTTGCCAGCCAACTTGTTTATAAGGTCACTTGGACCTGGGGGTGGGCGTGGGGCCCACCGAAATGTGGTTCACAAATCCAGCCCACCCATTATGTGTGTCCCACTTGGCTGAGGGTTAAGACCAAGTTTCAGCCACATTCAAAATTCAGGTAGGCCCCACCAAGTGCTTTTATATGTTTTAGGCATGTCTTCACATGATTTTAGATAGTATGGTCCACCTGAGATCTGCATACGGCTGATTTTTGGAAGGAGACCCACTGCCCTAAGGGGCCACCTAATGAATGGCATGGATGTTCGAAACGCATCACGTGGGGCCCACAGCTGGGGCTGTGAGCCCCAGCCAGTTCGTCCGCCCGTGCCAACTACAGGCACTACCTGCGTCTTGTGTCAGTAGCAGCAGTAGTTGCTGCTACCTTTGTTTTTTAAAAAAAAAAATCACAAATTCTGTGGTTTTTCCCATGTGGGGCCCACATCTGAAAAATTCAACCCGTCCATTGGATTCTACGGCCCCTGATCGACCAAATGAGACCAATATACGGCGTGTTTTTGGCGGATGGAAGAATCGAGGTGAGTTTTAATGGTGATGCCGCTATTTCCTATGGTATGACTCAGCCGGGAATCGGTTTGGTCTCAAATTTTGGCCCAACGCCTAAAATGGGCTGTAGAATGGGATGAACGGTGTGGATTATATACATACATCAAGGTGGGGCCTGCATGAGCAGTCCACCTCAAACTTTAAATATAAATAATATTTTATTTTTATTTTTATTGGCCACCAGTGCACACCTAAGCTAGTACATACACTCCATGTCACACGTCGGCGTGGATAATCACAGTATCATGGTGGGTCCCACACGTACGTGGCCCACCATATACATATATATGTATATGTGTATATATATACATATATATAATGTTAATATAATATATTATATTATATATCAGCTCGCCTGAAATGTGGTGGGCCACACCGTTTAATGGATGGAGTAGATTTATCATGAATTGGTGGGGCCCACTTCATTCTAGGGGAAGGATAAAGAGAGAGAAGGAGAGAAAGAGAGAAAGAACAAGAGAGAGAGATGGTGGTAAAAAGGAGGGACCCCGCCACTATGGGCCCTCCATGGTTACAACTCCTACATCGAGTGAGTCCCACAATTAGTGGACTCTTAAAATTAAAATGAACGATGGATCACCCACCTCTCTTCCTTCTTGCTCCCCTATCTTCCTTAACTCCTTGCCTTCGGGTTTAACGGTGGATGATGAGATCTTGATGGTGAGGATGAGAGATGAGAGAGTGGGCCACACTTGGTGTTTGGGAGAGGGAGAGAGCTTAGAGGTGGGATGTTGCTTGGGAGATTTGAGAAATGAGAGAGAAAATGAGGTGATGGGATGATATGGATGGGATGATGTGTGATGGGGATGGGTGGAGTGATGTGTTGTAAGAAGAGGTATGGGTTGGGTTAAAATTTTGGTAAAAGAGGGATGGGTGAAGAGAGAGAGAGTTGACTTTGTGGAGAAAGAGGGATGAGTTGTTGTACTTGGGGTATGGAGTGACTTGACTTATACTTGACATGAGTTATTGATTGATTGATGAGACATGATGTAGAGATTCCATCAAAGTTTGCAACGCGTGACGTTTCTTCAGAATAAACGCAGACCGACATCTTCCAGCCTAGGTATCGGTTCGACATGCGAGTCGCGGCATTAGAATCGCGGCGATGGTGCGATCGCTAAGGTACAAATTTCGGGTTGAGCTGGCTTTGGTTTGCAAGACTCGGCTTAGGATCGCGCAAACGTCGAAAATGGGTCGAGGATTGTCGAAATTCGACCGGAAGGATTGTGGAAGCCAAAAGAACGGTACGGACTAGGATATGGGTCTTACAAGATTTTGTCTAAAATCTCAGTTAAGATTTTGTCTAAAATAACCTGTAAAATCTCTATTTGGATTTGATTGTAATGGCACATGAAAATCACAAGAATCGTATAAGGTTATTAAGGTGAACTTGAGAAAACATACTATAATTCTTTGTGTCATGAGGTGAATGCCCTTTATTTTATTTATGGTGGATTGATTGTATTTAATTTTAGTTGAGTGGTGAATGTTGTAATATTTTAATTTACTCTTGCAACTTTGAGGTTATGATTTTAAAAAAATTAGTGAAATAAAGTTGTCCTGCCTAAAAATTTTGGTGAAAATTGTCCTATGAATTATTTAGAATCAATATTTCAATACTTAAGTAATTGAAATATTTTCTTTATTTACATATTCAGCATTTATTTCAATTATTCGGCATTGTCCTATTCACACCCCCCCTCCTCTAGGACATTTCAAGCTCTCTTTTTCATTAATAAATACCTAATTAATTATGTATATCATAACATTGTTGGGTTGTGTTGTAGGCCAACCATTGCGCTTGTGTTGTGAGCCAACCATTGCGCATATGTTGACATCATCGTTAGTAATAGCGTCGATGTGGTCTATGTCACGCCCCAAACTCGGAAACCGGGCTCACAAAATTTTCGATCGCCGAATCCGGCACCGACAGCCTCCGTAGAACCCCATTTTCGGCTCCTAGCGCCCATTCGCTAGGTTCCGATCCTGGGATGCTACGAGGAGGATTTTCAACGTTAGTTTGATTCGTAATCAGCATAACCAAAAGCATAACCCACAAGCAACAACCAAGAAATCCATTACATTTCCACTATGATCAAAAACTTTACAAGTACAATGAGCATAAAGAGAAATACAATGGTAAAGAGAAAAACTCCAAAACGATCTGCAACGTTCTCCTGCCTCAGCGCTGCTGTGAACCAACGTCACCTGCACGCAACATTCGTGCATAAGCTTATAGAAAGCTTAGAGGGTGGTGAAAGTGTGTGCGCAAGGTAGTAATATAAACATGCAATGTCAAAGTAATGCGAAATATGCAGATGGATCCATAATATCATGAGCCGTACCAAGGCTATACGATGCAAGACATGAGTGGTATCGGCCATCCCAAGGCCATGCGATGTGCAATGCAACTCAAGCATATAGATCCTCATCTATGTCCACACATCAATACAGCTCAAATATGGGATATCACCGGGGTCTAGTACACTCTAAACCAGATTGCTGCCACATCGCACGTAATAAGGTAAGTGGAAGAGACCACACTATCTGTCTGTCAATATCGGGCGCGACTCGTCGATAGCGAACCCATTCCTCGAGCTGGTCAAACTCAGCCTAGCATTGCCCCCTACTCTCGGGCGGGTAAGGCCGCACCCCCTTCCAACCGACCACGACACAGTGGAGAGCGTAACTGTCTGGTAATCGGCACTCAACGCTCATCTACCCACTCGGTCTAGACGTTGGAGTAACCTCTTGGTACCATAAGGGTTTAGGGACTTTCACCCAGGGATATCTATAGCACCCCATGTCACACCCTAAATCCGAAAATCAGATTCACATGAATCCCGATTGCCGAATCCGGTGCCGACAGCCTCCGTAGTGCCCCATTCTCGGCTCCTGACAATCAAATGCCAGATTCCGATTCTGGGATCCTGCAAGGAGGATTTTCAGAATGAAATTTTTTTGTAATGGAGCATAACCACAAGCATAACCAAGTCACAAAACGACATCACCACATATCCACTATAACAAAATTTTAAGTACAATGCAGAAAGGGAAATACAAAGTGATCAAAAAGCTCCAAAAGGTCCTGATGTGCACTCCTGTCTCAGCGCTGCTGTCGTCCAATGCTACCTGCACGCAACTATCGTGCATAAGCTTACAAAAGCTTAGGGGGTGGTGTAAGTGTGTGCGTAAGGCAAACGCCAAGTGTACAGTATCAGAACAATGCGGAAGTATGTGGTAAGTCCATAGAATCAACCATGCCAAAGCTATGCGATGAGATATGAATGTCATCGGCCACACCGATACAATGCAAGGCCTATATAGCCGAATGTCATATGCGAAATGTAATCCAAACAAGTCGGTACTCCTCAAGTACGTATATCAGTACAGTTCCTCTCTGGATATCATCGGGGTCCAATACACTTGCAGAGACTGCCACCTCCCTAGCTGCACAGTCAAGCAAGCGGATAAGACCTCACTATCCGCCTGACCAGTAGTATGCCAATACCTACCCGGCTCGTCGATAGCGGACTCATTTACGAGCTAGTCAAACTCAGCCTAGCTTATAGCCCTCTCACTCAGGCGGATAAGGCCACACCCCCTTCCAACCGACCACGACACAGTGGGAGACGCGGCCTACTGGTATTCGGCACTCGGGCGCTCATGCATCCACTCGGTCTAGACGCTGGAGCATCTCCTGGTACCAAAAAGGTTCTGGGACTTTCACCCAAGGACATCCTAAGTGCCCACAGTGCTAGAATAAGTATTTCCGGTATCCAATATGGCCATCCACGATGTACCTGTGGAGCCACGGCCCTGATGTCGCTAGGGCGTGCAGTGATCAAGTCACACGTATGCGGGATACATGAATCATACGTCAAATCATGCAGAAGTCCAGCGCATACTACGCGATCATGTGGTGCACTCAGTCACATAACGAGTCCTGTAGATGGTCTGCCCAATGGCGTGTGCTATGATTAGTCATTACTCATATCAAGCATACATATGATGCGTATGGGCGTGAGTCATGAGATTATACTAAGCATGTTATAAAGCGATGGATATTAACGAGTATGGGCCAATCAATGGACCCTAAGGAGAGTTACAATGCGGACATTTAACCAACATTATACATACAATGTGGACGTCAAACCAACATTGTTCCTTAGGCACAACCCGCCATAAATATCATTACACAAACTATGGAGGAATCACACATTGCAATGGACCTTAGGTACATCCCGTTGGGCCTCGAATATATCAAATGAGCCATATCATATGGGCCTTCTGGTTAGCAAGTAAGTGGGCCGCATCAATGGACCTAACGTACATTGCAATGGGCCATAACCCATGGGCCTTTGAATACATAAAAATAGGTCTAATATATATCAAAGGAGCCCAATACCGTGGGCCTTATATATGACAAATGGGCCTAGTCTCATGGGCCTTATATAAGTCAAATGGGCCTAGTCCCATGGGCCTTAGATACATCAAATCGGCCCTCGACCAGATAAGAGTGGTGGTAATGATTTCCACCATTTAAATTGCTAAGGCCCACCATAACATTTATTTTCCCATCAGCATGATGAGAAGGTCATATAGACCTGGACGAAAGGGAAAAACAAATATCAGATTGATTCAAGACCTCTGTGGGCCATAGAAAGGGGCTTCAACGGTACGGTTCAATTCACATTGTTTCTTCTCACGTGGGCCACCTAAGCATTGGATGAGCCTGATTTTGGAGGGTGGCCCACTGAGCTTAGGGTCCACCACATGAATGGATTGGATGACAAATGAACATCAGGGTGGGGCCCGTCCAAAGGGTGAACGGTGTGGAAAGAACCGTGCATCTATGTGGGCTCCACCGTCTACTGACGGTGTGAATAAACCACATCTTACTGTGGGTCCCAAGTGGGGCCCACTTTAGTATTTTTAAGCCATCCAAACCATTGATATGGTCACGCAGACCTGGATTGAAGAGAAAAACAAATTTCAGCTTTGATCCAAAACTCTTGTGGGGCCCAAAAAGGTCTTAATGGCAGACGTTGACCCACACTGTTTCTAACGATGTGGGCCATCTGAACGTTAGATCAGCCTGATCTTTAGAGGGGGGCACGTCAGGAGGGTGGCCCACCTAATGAATGGGTTGGATGGTAAAATAGACATCAAGGTGGGGCCCACGGCTAGGGCCGTGGGTCGGCCTCGTCCGCCCGCCCGCTGAAGAGCGCAGGACGCCTGACGTCCTGACGTGAAGCCAGAGGCAGCAGCGCCTCTGCTGCTTATTTTGATGTTTTTTTTTTTTTTGAAAAAAACCTATTTTTGAGGTTCTTCTGGGATAAGGCCCACTTTAGAAAAATCCAGTCCATCCATTACACTCCATGGCCCATAACCCATCGATTGAGACCAATATAGGCCATTTTTCAGCGTGTAGGAAGAGTTTTGGTAGAGTTCAATGGTAATGGTACCATTTTTAAAACTGTGGCCCACCAAATGCTCCGATCAATCCCATCTTTCATTTCAATGCTTAAAATGAAGCTCTAAATGGGATGGACGGCATGGATTTAATACATTCATCAAGATGCGGCCTATACGAGTAGCCCCTTCCCAAGGCCTTGAACAAGCCACTATTTGTATTTCCATTCCAGCCATTCCAGTGACGTCCAGACGTCACTGGACTCTTTTGGGGCTAAAAGCAAATTTGTAAGTGGGCCTTGCCTAGGTGGGCCACCACATACTAGGTGGTGAGGGTACAATGCATATAAGGTGGGCCCACTCATGGATGACTTGGACAAAATACTTACTTAAAGGTGGGGTCATCCAAGTGGGCCATACGGCCATTTCATCACATACAAGGAAGTAAATGGAAAGAGAGGGAGAGAGAGATAGAGTGGGACACGCGTGATGGAGGGACCCCGGCACTATGGGCCCTCTATTTCAATCGTCCAATCATACATCAAAGGTCCCCTTGCATATGGACCATCAACAAAAGATCAACGGTGAAGATCCCATTCCACTAGAAATGGACGGTCTAGATGACCTCCTCAATACAAGGAAAGTAAACATCATGATGGGGTCCATGGAGAATGGCCCCATCATGGAAGGATCTTGATGATCAAGATGAGCCATTGGCCACATCTTAGGGTCCCAAGTGAGATCCAAACCATTGATCGGTTGGCCTCACTTGGCCCATCTTAAAAACATAAAAAAATAGTCTAAAGAAACACCCACCACTTGATCTTCTTGGTCCGTTGAGATGCCGGTCTCCTAAAGCTTCACTTTGATGGTGGAGATGGGAAATGGATGGCTAAGATGATGGGATTTGGAGATGGGAAGTGGGCCACCAAAATGCACATTTCTCATGAGAAGAGCTTGGACGTGAGAGGGCTCCCTTGCTTGGGTTTAGAGTGTTGAGAAATGAGAGAGAGAGAGGTGTGATTAATGAGAGATGGAGTGATGTGAAGGGATGATGGTTGATGGATGTGAGTGATGGGTGAGGTGATGTGTTAGTTGACTTGGGTGGTTGCTTGACTTGTGGAGAAAGGAAGCATGGGTGCTTGTACTTGACATGAGAGGTGATTGATGGGATTGATTGATGTGATTAATGGAACACTTTGTAGAGATTCTCTTGGGAATGTAAACGCGCGGTGTTTTTCCTCGAACTGAACACGGGTCCGCATCTCATCGTCTGGGCATCGGATCGGTGCGTGAGTTGCGGCGTTGGAACCGCGGCGACGATGCGGTCGCAACGATACAAGTCTCGGATTAAGCCGGCTCAAATGAATAGGATACGACTTACGGTTGTGCGCAACGTCAACTATAAGTCACGGATTGCCGGAATTTGACGAGAAGGATCGCGGGAATCAACGGAACAGTGCGGATTAGGATACGGGTCTTACACCCCATGTAGAACAAGATTTTCGATATCCAATCCTGCCAACCACGATGCGTTTGTAGAGGCTACGACCCTGATGTCGCTTGGGCGTACAATAACCATGTCACACAAATGCGAAATGCATGATCCACACTGTCCAGTCATGCAAAAAATTCTGCGCATATCGTGCGCTCATGTAGGGCAACACCGCCTAACCAGGAGCCCATAAACAACTTGCCCGAAGGCATATGCTATGATCAGTCAATCCTCATATCAAGCATACATATGATGCGTATGATCATGAGTCATGAAACTGTACTAAACATGTAAGTGAGTGATGAACCATTCTTACAATGCGGATGGGCCTAGACGGCCTATACACAGCAAGTACGACCCAACAATGGGCCCTAAGGAGAGTCGTAATGTGGACATCCAACCAACATTACACTCGCAATGTGGACGTCAAACCAACATTGCACCCAAGGCACGATCGTCGCAATTATCGTCACATAATCTGTGTTGGGCTCACACATTGCAATGGACCTTAGGTACGTCCCATTGGGCCTTAAATACATAAAATGGGCTCTATCATATGGGCCTTTTATTCATCAATGGGTCACATCAATGGGCCACACCAATGGGCCCTAAGTACATCGCAATGGGTCAAAACCCGTGGGCCTTGGATTACATCAATTGGGCCTAGTCTCATGAGTCTAATATGTAACAAATGGGTCACACCGATTGGGCCCCATATGTACATCAAATGGGCCTCAACCCATAGGCCTTAAATTACATCAAAAGGGGCCTGATCCCATGGGCTTTAAATTACATCAAATGGACCTAATCCCATGGGCTTGGAACACATCAAATGGGTCCAATCCCCTGGGCCTTGGGATATATCAAATGGGCCTAGTCCCATGGACGTGAAACATATCAAGTGGGCCTAAACCTATAGGCCTTAAATATCAAGTGGGCCTAAGCCCATAGGCTTTACATATCAAGTGGGCCCAAGTTCATAGGCCTTATATGAATCAAATGGGCCTAACCCATAAGCATTTCATAAATCAAATAGGCCTAACCCATAGTCCTTTTGTAATTCAAATGGGCCTAGCCCATAGGCCTGTTACAAATCAAATGGGCCTAACCCATATATGAGCGGCCCACCCAACCAACAGCTCATCATTTTAAAAAAAAAAAAAAAAAAAAAAAAAGATTTCACCAAGGGCCCCACCGTCCGCTGGACGGTGGGAGTACGAATGCATTAAGGTGGGTGCCACCGTCCGCCTGGACGGTGGACTCATAAATCACAAATCATTGTGGGTCCGATGTGGGCCCACTGAAATGCTTAGATGCCATCCAGTCCGTTCATGAGGTTCCTCGGGCCTGGATGAAGGGAAAATATAAATTTCAGCTTGATCCAACACTTCTGTGGGCCCTAAAAAGATTTCAATGGTAGATATTCAGTTTCACTGTTTCATGTGGTGTGGGCCACCTGAGTTTTGGATCTGTCTCATTTTTGGAGGGGGACCCACTACTGGGGTGGTCCACCTCATGAGCAGGTTGGATAACAAATAAACATTATGGTGGGGCCCACACGCAGGGCCGTGGGCCCCTTCATCCGTCCGCCATTCTAATCCGCTGACAGAGGCAGAGGCAAAGCCTCTGCCATGATGATTTTCAAGAAAAGGAAAAACCCATTTTTTTTGGGGTTTTTCGCACGTGGGGCCCGCTTTACAAAGATCTACCCCGGCCATTGTGTTCAGTGGCACGTAACAGGCGAAATGAGTCCGAAGTTTGAATTTTTTTATGATCAGAAAATGAAATAAAATCAGAAAAGGATCCTTAAATGGTAATGACGCGTTCTTCGATGCTATGGCCCACCAGGTCTTCCAATCGGCCCCAAACTCCTACCCAACGGCTAAAATACTGTAGGTAAGAGGATGGACGGCTTGGATTGTTTAAATACATCACGGTGGGGCCTAAGCAAGTGGACCACCCCAAAAAGTGCCTTTCTTTTCTTCTTGCCCTTTCTTCTTTTTTTTTTTTTTTTTGAAACATCCAGCGTCCCAGATGCTGGACAGTTTAGTTCCTTTAAAAATACATTGTGGTGGGCCCTGATGAAGTGGGCCACCACTGATGGGTGACGTGGTATATGGTGGGCCCCACTTGAATAAATCTTGAACAAAATAATATCTCAAGGTGGGGTCCATTCAAGTGGGCTACACAACCCTATCACAAATAAAATAAAATAAAATAAAAATAAATAAATAAATGAATAAAAGAGAGAGATGGAGAGAAAGAGAGAGATGGAAGGTGGGACACGCATGTGATGGAGGGACCCCGACACTATGGGCCCTCCCTTGCAATGAATCATATATCAAGTGGGTCATTTAGCACATGAGACCATCAAAACTTAAAATCAACGGTGGAGATCCTTTCCCCACCAATATGGATGGTCTAGATGACCTTTCTAAAGAAATAAACATCATGATGGGGTCCATGGAGAATGGCCCTATCATGTAATGATCCAAGTGGGCCATCGGCCTTATCTTAGGGTCCCAAGAGAGATCCACACCATTGATCGGTGGGTCTCATTTGGCCCATCATAAAAATAAGAAAGAAACTACCCTAAGGAGGCACCCACCGTCCGATCTTCTTGCTCCTAGGGGTTCCTTGGCACCTTAGCTTCAACTTCAATGGATGAGATGAAGAATGGAAAGTTGAGATGGGGAGATCATGGGGTGAAGAGGTGGGCTACACTTGGAGTTTAGGAAGCTTAGAGAAGTTCCATACGTATGGAGCTTGGAAGTTTTTATTGCTTGGAGATTTGAAATGAGAAAGAGAGGAGTTGTAAAGGGAGAGAGAGAGTGATGGATGGATGTGGTGAGTGATGGTTGTGTAAGAAATCTTTGACTTTTGTGGCCTTTTGTGTAAGAGAGGTATGAGAGGTGAAGACTTTTGTGGCCTTTTGTGTAAGAGAGGTATGAAAGGTGAAGACTTTTGTGGTTGCTTGGGAAAAGCGGTGAAAGTGATGTGTACTTGACATGTGATGGATTGATGGATTGATTAATTGATGGGATTGATGTGATTGATGTGACACATCGTAGAGATTCTCTTGGATTTTGTAATGCGCAGCGTTTCCTTGCACTGAACGTCGGTCTACAACTCTTGACTAGGGTATCGCCTCGGCGAGCGAGTCGCGGCATCGGAACCGCAACGACCGCGCGGTCGCTATGGTATTGGTCTCGGGTTGAGTCGACTCGGGTTGTCGGTATATGAATCAGGGTCGCGCGTCGATATCGGTTAAGGGTCGAAGGTTGCCGGAATTCGACCGGTAAGACCGCGGAAGTCAACGGAAAGGTACGGACCAAGATACGGGTCTTACAGTCTGTTATTATTATTGTTGATCCCAAGCCATGCATACACATTTTATGTCATCCATGCATTTAAAGAATTAATAATATGAATTGCTTATTTTGTAATGCTATCATCACCTATGTATATATATGTTTGATAACATGTGAAACTTTGGTTAATAATAACATTGAGTTGATTACTCATTCTCACCTGAGATAATGTTATAAAATATTAACAAGACAATTTCGTCGATGTAGGTGCCCTAGAGGAGGGTGCACTTGTTAAGGAGCATGTGGACCTCATCGTTGAGTTCTCATATGTCTAGTATGTGGATGATCATTTGGAGCGTGACATCCTCAGATTGTTGGTGTCTTCGTTTTGTCGTTTTGGGTTGAGATACACATTTTTTATTCTTTTAGACTTGTATATTGAGTCCCAAATTGAGTGGACTTTATGAGATGTTGGTTGTATGGATGTACATATTTGGATCTTTATTTGTATATACTTATGATCATGATAATATACACTATTTAGATTAACTCTTATAAATGCTTATGATAATTAGGTTACCATATGAGTGAAACATGCTTCCACAAAGCAAAAAGTGATACCCAAAATATTAGTGATCGAGTTGTACTCAACCCTTGAAATTTGGCTCACTAGAGAGAGAGAGAGAGAGAGAGAGAGAGAGATGTGCAATTTGTTGGAAATGTATTTCAAGGGTTTTCTTCCAGGATGGTATTATCTTTTTAAAAATATGGTATTGAATACATGTGCCAAATGGTAAGCATATTTTTCAATAACACTCAAAAAATTTAAATAGTTTTTATGGAATAGTTTAAAAGCAAGCTTGTTTTCAAGCAAAAGATAAGCATTTTTGTAACATTGTCTCTTTAGCAAACGGTAAAACTCGTATGGTTAGGAAAGTGGGGTTAAATGTTGGTGGGTGTTTCTTTGGCGTGAGGCCTACCTTGGTGTCCATCGGTTTTTTTTTTTTTTTTTTGAACATGATTAAAAAATTGAAGGAGATCCAAATTTTAAGTGGACTACACCACCGTAAACAAAGTGATTAACCATTCAAAACTTATCGTGGGCCTTAAAAGCTTTAGATAAAGCTGATTTTCATGTTTTACATCATCGTATTTGTGTATTTGTGACCGTATGCCAGCAGGTTGTATCGCAAATGAACGTGACCACGGGCGCAAGGAAACTTTTGACCTGCTAGTGGTAACGTTACCACAGGCAACACCAGTGTAGCTGTTCAATCATATGTTGCTTGTGGTGTCCACATGAGATTTTGACCTGCTTTATTTTGGTGACCATGATCTGATATGAGTTTTAAAAAAACTGATGGACCGTGTGGATATACAACCTATACATAAACGTGGGGCTGATTTTGGATGCCGGCAATACTCCCATGATAGTTCAGCACCATTTGGGAAACGGTGGTGATTCTTCAACTATGCACACGGCACAATTGCAATACGATCCAGACTTTCAAATTGCTGACACAATTTTGGATGAAGCATCACCGTAAAATTGCACCGAGATTCTTTTAGTAATTCTCTGATTTCTCCCTTCGAACTTGAATCACTCAATGCATTGCCTTTAGCCATCCATTTGATCGTGATCGTTTGGATGGTTAAGATTACTTAATCAGTGTAATTTAATAGATATGCTCAGTCCACAATGGTGCCCCAAAGTACAGATGGTCGTGAGTGCGGCATAAGAGGAGGGCGAGTCACCCCAATTCATCTCTAAACTGGTGGTGAACTATCACTTGGCTGCTTGGAGTTATGGCGCTTATAAAAGCCGTCGGTCCATCTCTTGCTTTCTTCAAAACCCTAAAAATCCCCAAAGCTCTCTCTCTCTCCCTCCCTCCCCCCCCCCCCCCCCCGATAGAGTCACCTGTTGGATGGTTTAGATTAGGGTTGTAGTTTTTGGCTTTCGAAAGGCGTTGCGTTCTTTGGGGTCTGATATCAAGGGACGCGTCAACGAAAGCGGAAATGAATAGGGCAATGCAGACCTTCCCCCTCACCTGATGATGAATTTTTTCTTCATACATGTTCTCATCAATGGTCTGCTTGTCTTCATTCCCATCTCTTCCAAAAAGTACTATTTGCTTCTCTCTCTCTATCTTTTTTTTTTTTAAAATTTAATTTAATTATTATTATTATTATTTATTTTATATTTTATTTTATTATTTAAAATAGAAATGTGAAATATTTTTTGTGAGTGGTTGCTTCTTACTGACCGAGTTTTCCATGATGTGTGGGAAACCTCTTGTTGGGAAGCATAGATTGAATTAAAAAAGCAGCCAGTATTAAACAGCATGATGTTATCATTTACATGTTAATTGCATCATGTTACCTGTCTCCTGGCACATCCATGCCTTTATTTTAAGAAATTACTCTTTGTTTTTTTTTTTCCCCATCTCATAGTTTCCAATGTCTTTATACACTTTTTTTGGGTATTATGGTTAGGAGGGTAAGATTCTCTTTTACCACTTGAGAAAAGAAAGTTTGATACTCTGGCAGAGAATGATCGATGATACACATGCATTTACTTTGAAATTCGATACATGGAATACAAGGCAGTCAGATTCAACTGCCGAAATTAGAGGTACTAACTTAGATATGGTATGAACCAAATATCAAGGCTATTTGATTATCAGACTATCCAATTGGTGGATATGACATTTTTACTGGACGATTAATAATGAATTCAAGCGTCTTTGGTTTTGTTTGGATGCTTGTAAATGAGCCAAGTTGTAAATGATTTACAGCATTTTTCCCCATCTAATTTACAGGTAAAAAAGTTTGGATTTCATTTGCAGGCTCTCTCCGTTTACAGGCTAAATGGCTATAAAAATGTTAAAAATCAGCTCTCCATTATCCAAACAAACAATCATTTCCTACAAATCATTTATTTACATTTTAAAGCCAAACAGGGTAGTTGTAAATGATTTACAGCTTAATGCCAAACGGGATAGTTGTAAACAATTTACAGCTTAATGCCAAACAGGACAGGCTGTGTAAATCATTTACAACTTAAGCCATTTGCAGGCATCCAAACAACACCTTAGTTGAATAAAGTAGTGCAAACAACTCAGTGACAATGGGTCGACCATGTAGTCGGTTTAATTTGTATTAACACATGCCACATTATTAGCATTAAGTACCTGTGTATCAAGTATCATTTTCAGCCCGAGTACCAAATAAGCGCCCTTTATTTGTATTTGGTCTACATCTTGCAAGATTGGGATTCTACACTAGGATACGTGTGCAGCGATTAGAAAATTGTTTTGAATTGTTTGTACCTCTCTAACCTTTTGTTTGTCTGCCTTGCTTGTTGATGGGCTGCCAAGTTTGCAAACTTTATCTTGTTGGTTGCATGCAAAGTATACCAAATGTCCGCATACATATTATATATAACTGAAGCATCATTTGGATATTTTTATGCCAAAATTTTGAATAATCAAAGCACATAGAAGGATATTTTAAAACTTTTAAACGGCTTACCTGAAGTAATTTATCTGATGTGTTTTGCTTACCTGAACTTCCTCAATTTTGTCTTATCTCACACAGAGCATGGTAGTAGCTAGACCGTACAACAAACTCTATTGGGCTATTATGATATTTTGAACTGTTAAGCTCAAATGGCTTAGATTTGATCAAGGACCACATTTATCTTTTAATTTCTTTGTTGTGGCGTAAACTCTCTCTCTCTCTCTCTCTCTCTCTCTCTCTTTCTCTCTCTCTCTCGCCTACATATACTATAGTGGCAGTCAGATTATGAAGCTCTGTGAGATCTCACTGTGATGGCTTCGAGAAACTCATGTAGAACATCTGATGTCAATCCAAAATATAGAGTCAAAACAGGGAGATCTTAGGTAGAAAACGTGGAGATGAGTCTTGCCCTTAAACTCAGTAGCCCCGTCCTCCCACTGTCTGTCAGCCCTGCACCTTTGCTATTGTTCCCTTAAACGTGGAGACGACTCTATTGTTCCACAATCGTTTCATGTAGGCATTTGGTGTGTGTATGGCTCAGGCTACAGAGGAACGAGGTAACACCTATTTATCAGCTTATTACAGTTGCACCTTGATCATTTTATAAAATGTGCTTCCGCCCGTTTTAGGCACTACGTGAAATGCAAGATCTATGGCACCCATCATGCCCTAGATATAGGCATGATAGGGGTAAAATTCAATCACATCCACAGTTCAGGTGGGTTAGGCCACAGGGAACAATGAGGATGGGATGCCAATCATTGGTTTGTTATGGGGTTACCATGGTATTTATATTCCTTTAGAACTGTTAATCAGGTGTAAATCAGGGTAAATTGAAGATATGAAAATCAGTCTGATAGAAAGCTGAAGCAGGCCAGACCATGTGATCTTATAGATTTTAAGAGCAAGTTTTCATTGATACCATTGGTGTACCTAATCCAATCCCAAACTCTAATTGAAAAGGATGGTATATTTAAACTTCTTATCTCTAAATATACAATATGGTAAGCACCGGAGAGCTCAGGTATTTGCACAATGCATAATTGCTTGTATGTTGATAATTGCGGTTCTATTTCTGCATCTACAATGTGTTTTGTTTTATGCAACCCAAAAGCCTGGGATAGTTCTAATAATTCTGGTTAGTGATGTAGCTTATAAGTGTCTTGTTTTGGACTACCATTAGCATGTTTGTGGGTCGTGCGTATTGACCTCTTTGTTTGCAAATCTTTGTGTGGATGGAGGATTTTATTCGCAGCCCAATTTATCTCCAATTCAATTAATTTACCTCCATTTACTTACATGCAAACGCACCCAAAATATCATTCTCCTTCATTTACCCTTTTATATACTTCCAATTCATCTCAGACACTCTCATCCAAACGGCCCCAGGGGTTTAGGCCACCATTTTGTGGGTGTCATATGCACTGGGTCTCTGGTGACAATCAGTAAGATGCGCAACATGGGTATATGCCTGCCAACCACATATCTGTATGTGGGGCTGATATTTTGTATATACGGTGAAAATAAGGTTGTCCATCAAGGTTCTCACCTGATGGAGGATGGATTTACGTTTACATCATAATGGTACAAAGCTTGGGTTGTCTTGGGTCTTTATCGACCATTTAAAATAAGTGTTGTAGGTGTATGTGGTCCAATACTGGAGATGAATAATGAGATCTTCACTGGTGGCAATCGCCGGCATCTCCCATGTACTGGTTGGATGCATACCATGGTGTCATAATGTTCCAGTGGACCCCGGCAAATACAAGGGTCGGGACTGACGCCCAGCATTAAAAACGTAAATGGCCACAAATGTTTTAGATCAAGCTGATATTTGTGTTTCCCTTTTTTAACTTTTGAACAGGTTGGATTTCAAATAAACATTATGGTGGGCCTTAGGATAGTTTCAACCGTGGAAATCACTCTCCCCATTGTTTTCTATGGTGGGGTCCACTACACCTTTTTATGTATCTCATTTTTTTGGCTCATGCCCTAAAATGATATCTCAAAATGGATGGACGGTGTAGATACAACACATGCATCATAGTGGGACCCACAGAACTTGGTGATGTCACTTCATCAGGGCACTCCTCAAACTGTCAGTATCTAATCAGCGTCCGCGGTATAGAAGCATTTCGCTTGTTTCGTATGGCGATTCACAACTGAGTTAGATTTGTATGATGTTCGTGATTAAGGCTAAACGCTCAAGATGGGTAAACAACTATGAGATAAGTGTAATGGATGGTCTAGATTTGTAGTTGGATTATTGTATTGGGTGATAATGATAAATGGTTGGGATTAGGAGGTTGCTAAATGAGTGGCCTAGAATTAGTGATAGTGTTGAAGGGCTCGCACATGGCGGTTAAAGGGCTTTTATAAGACATGGGTTCAATGGTCATTAGTGATTTTAATTTATGATAAATAAAGGGTCAAACGTAGATGGTTTTAACTCAAAACCTCAATGGGTCCACTTTGAGTGGGTTTAGCTTAAGATTGTATAATTGGAAATGGCTGATTTAGAGTGAAGATGAGTGAACATATTTAGGCAAATTTTTAATGTAAAAAAAAAGAGGCTAATTGGGTGAATTTGATGCATGGGTCAAATGTCATGATTAGGTAGGTTTAACGCATGTTTAATGGTTAAGATTGGGTCAAATGTCATGATTTGGTAGGTTTAATGCATGTTTAATGGTCAAACGTATATATGTAGATGGGCACTCTCACAACTTGTGGGAGTGATCATGTACATATATACATTTTTACAAAATTATAGAATTATTAAGTTAGAATTAATTCAAGTCATAAGTAGGCCAATTTGGTACATAAATTAATGGTTAGCACTAGATAAATCTAATACACAAATCAATGGTCGTTGAAATTGTGTGGTTATTGAAACATGATACCACCAAGCGGAAGTTAGAATTATGGTAGTCCTAGGAATGGGGACCTTTCAAAAATATTTATCAATTAGTACAATTAAGCCACGGGGTGAAATGGGTCTAAGATTATAGAAAATAAAAGATGCAACTATATGTGCAAAGTAATCTATGATATGAGATAGATGTATATAGCGTGTGCAATGAGTAACATGAACAAATCAAATCATGTGTGTGTATTAACAATTGTAAATACAATTGTATATAGTGGTTCGAATAAATCCCCAATCTAATCCTATATGACGAATTCAAACTCGAGTTTTAAGGATTTCATTATCTTAATAGTTTTCTATAGGTTCACCACCAATCTTTACAATCTCACATAAGAACTCACATACATATCTGTCAGTGGCCTGCACAAGGTTTTACTTAATTAGTCCTATAAAATAACTAATTCATGCACACATGTTGGTGGCTCAAACAAAGACTTACACACATACAAGTGGCTAACATATAGACTTGTATGTTTTCACTTATAGGTAGCTCACATAGAGACTCACACGTATAGACTCGTTGGTCGCTTATACAAAGACTTAATTGAGTTTGGATCAATCGGTCCTATACAAGAAACAACTGCTATACACTCGCCAATGGCTTCCACAAGGACTTTGATTCGAAATAAATAAACTCTAAACAAAAACTCTTACAAGTTTGGTTGGGCCCCTTTGATAGCGCAAGTCTTGAGATGCTTGATTAATTTTAAGGCACTTCTCTTCAATTCCCTCGATCTCGAAGTGAATCTTAGTCAGCTCCAACGATTGGCTCCTTTCAATAATTTTCCTATGAGGATGCTAAGATAATAGGAGAGTGGGTTAGTCCAATCTCTCACAACTAATGTGATAGTTAGTTTCAGTTAGAGATTCACGTAGATGAGCATTTTAGAGTTTTTTTAATTATTATTATTATTATTATTATTATTAATTTTTAATAATAAATTTTTTATAACACACACACACTCACTCACTCCCTACACTTGGGAATTCACCCCCTATGGATACTCGAACCTTGGATGGGGTGTTGAAACTCTCAGGAGTCTATCACCCGCCCAAGAGTAAGGATCCGAGCATTTTAGAGCTTGATAGACAAATGATTGACTTATATGACAAATGATTTACTTATAAGATTAGTGTCTAACCTCTAGAGCATTCAAGGAAATATGTACATCTTCAAGTCAAGCTTGTTATGCTTATATAAAGTGATGAATCACAATGAAGATAACGTGGACTCCATGGATTAGACCCTTGGAGATGTGGTTAGAAGTTGTATTTATAGAGGCTTTAAAACCATAAAAAATCCATCTCTTTTGCAAAGTTTTGAATGCCCATTTTATAGAAAAAGTGCTCCAACGGATGCATTGTTAGTGCATTAATTTTTGTACCTTGTTTGTCAATCATGTGAGTTTGTGTGTTATGTAGTCGGTTGAGCCATTTAAAGATGAAGACCGAAGACAAAAAAACATGAGTAATGAATTGATAAATGAGGTGCCTTGGTGACCTTATCCTTAATCCTAAACAACCCCTTAAACTTTTAGATGATCCTGACCTATAGGTAAGTCTGGTTGATTATCCATTAGCCTTATAAGCCTATTTGGAATATGATTAGTAAGGCTAGAAGAGGTGCAAAGCTGTCGTGAAATTGTATGCCCAAAACACTAGTTTTTATGCAAAGTTCGATCCCATTAAGCGATCCTTGATTAATCTCGAATGCGCCCAAAAATATTAAACAACAAATCGCTTATTTTCTAAAATTTCTCAATGCCAACGTACCATCCTTCAATCCCATTGAAGGGGAGCTCGATCGAGCCCGTAGTTTTTATTTACCTATTTTTTGACTGTTGGAACTTGGTTACTATATATGGGGTATTTGACATTTGAATGTTTTCATGAGATTTTGGTGCAATAGAAGCCCTGGTGATTCCATGATCATATTCACTATTCTAAGCCTTTAATTCCATGTGATATAAGTTATCTTCCTTGTAATTCATCACTTGAAAGATAATTCCAACCTCAATATTGAAGATGAACTTGATTTCTACATTGTTTTAAAGATTAGACTTGAACCTATGGTTAAATCTTTGTCTAAACCATTTAGAACACCCATTTAGGCGAATCTTCTAGGAGTACAACATTCTATTCGTTGTAGGAGATTTTCACCCAAACTTCTATCACCTTGGTCACCTCACAGGAGCTTCACATGCAACGTGATTGATCTCGGAGCTGAAGCATTGACAATGCATCGGCATCATGCTTGGGTGAGGAAATGGAAACCGATAGAAAAACGGGAGAGCATCGACCAAGCAATCTAAGACGGCACATCAATGAGACTCAATTCAATAAATAAATGTTATTGAGTGAGTCTATGTATATTCGTTCCTTGTGTAGGATTGAATATATGAGTTTGATTACCAAACTCGACCAAATTCTTATGTAGGACCTAAACTAAAGTCCTTGCGTAGGTCATTAGATATGGATCTGTACGTGTTAGTATTCGTGGGAGCCTTTGGTGGAAGTAAACGTAGGTCCTTAGATTAGGACCAAGGTTCATGTTGAGCCTATAGAAAACTACACAAGTATCCAAAGGAGCCGGTTCTTGTGTATGATTATAAATGTTAAGGGGTGAACTTGATTTAAAACTCCCGATAGTAAAATTTGGTACACTCATGGGTTGAGCGCGTCCACCAGAGTCGAGTAGTGAAATCGAATCACTACACATGCTTGTGTTTGGAATTATATGTAAGCATTTGTTTAATTATACTTATATGATTATTTAGATAAATTATATGTATACATGATTAGCTGGGTGTTAGGATTAGATAGGTAACACATGCCACACATACATGTACACTATCTTGTTTATAGACTTGTTGCTTCATTACATATAATTTGTAATCTATGTGATTGGACCCTCTATCGGCTTGGAAGCCTTAGAGTTAATTGTTTTAGTTTTAATTAAAAATTAGTTTAAGTAATTGTATATTTAATCGGCAAAAATTTTATTTGGTCTAATCAATCCCTCTAGGACATAGCCTTCATTTCGTAGCTCCATTAAGCTTTCGCGTGCTGTGGTATCATATTCCATACAATTTCATACATAACGACTAATTGTCGTTTAAATTGACTTGAATTGACGAGTCTGTCAATTTGATATGAGGTTCGATTTTCTGTTGTTTTGGTCAGTGGACACTTTTGCGTACTTTTGATCAGATTAACAAATTTGTTGATTCAATAGTAGACCTCTAAATTCTGCTGATCTTGGTTTCCAACCATCCACATCTTTGCACTTTTGTAAGTCTTGCTAATCTTGTTGTTTTCTCATTAAAGAGAATTATGTAGAGGCTGTTTTTTTTTTTTTTTTTTTTTTTTTTTTTTTAATTTTAATTTTTGGAACTAAAGGGGTATATGGTTAGGTTTACCAATGAGGTTCAATTGGCTTGGAATCATCTTCCAATAAGGTTCAATTGACTCAAGACATACAGACACATATTATTGACAAACTGAGGCACTTAAAATCTCCGCCTTTCTCAATTATGTGACAAAACCTAAATTAGACCCTATCATGGTGAACACTAGTGATAAACCAAACGACTCAAATTACATATCAATCATTACATATATTTACAACATAAATACATGGACATGATATGTAGACACATTGCTTAATGCTCCCCATAAATCCATCAAATCTCTGTAACAAAGAGAACCTGGAAATAGAATTCAATATGTTTTGACGGGACTTGATCTCCCCCCTTTTGTTAACCGTTGACAAAGAGTCAATTCCATGGATAAACCAAATAAGTACATAAATATGTAAAGCTTTATAATTCATAAAAATACCAATAAACACATATTGAATATGGAATGCAATAAGGGTGCATTAAAAATTAGAATCTTAAAGTGAAATAAATAGTCTTCCTATGAGAAACAAGAGTGACTGAGAGTCTAAAGAAGCATTTAGAATATGGTCATTCAAGGAGATATACCTATAAGCGCTATGACCAAGGTAGTTTAGTAAAATAAAAAATAAAAATGAAACAACTAAAAACAAAACTATCTAAAAATAAAAATAAAATAAAGAGGCTATAATCCTCTGATATATCTATTAAGAACACATAGATCAACAAAGATCACCTATCCTTATTCACAACCCACTGGGATGTGAATTTAATAGGACTCGAATTATTTTTGGGAGAAAAGTTTTCTTTCTTAGATTCAACTCTCTTAGGTGAGTTCCTATTTGAAGATAATTTTTGGTAAGTGAATTTTCTATTTATTTCCTACCCTCATAGTCATTGCTCTTAACTTACTTTAAACATCAATTTTCTTGTCTTTTCATTCAAAAGGGCAATTTAGTTGGCCAACTCCCTCGTGTAATTGTTCATTCCCGTAGGGGTGGAGAACTTCTTTTCGGATGATCTTTTAGGACTCCTCTTTTTGTTTGCCATTTTCTTAGTCATGACATATTTATCTATTTAATTTGGGATTGAGGTGGAACATAGGCTTCTAAAGATAAGGCAATCAAACTTCAAGTGGCGCACATCTCCATAAGCGTGACATACAAGAGAACTTCTAGAAACAGATGAGTCCTTTTTCATCACCAAAGGGGCAAATGTTGTTATGAGAATGTTCCTATGATGTTTAAGACCTCTCTTGTCCTCATACCTAAAGGTTTTTCTATTTTTTCTGTTCTTTGGGCAAACTTAACCTTCAAATTGACAAGAGAAGATTCAAGTTGGTTAACTTCTATTATCAAGTCTTGATTTTCAGATTTAACTGTTTCAAGTTCAAATTCAAGATCTGCATGTCTCTCTAAAGTCTTATCAAGATCACCCTTAAGGTTTACCTTAGCTTGAATTAGGGAGAGATTTTCAGATTTAACTTTTTCAAAATTGTCAGCCAATTGATTCTTTTTAGTCTTTACTAGATCCAACTTCTTTATAATATTTAAACTTCTAGTGTGAAGTAGGTTGTAGGTTTCTTGTAATTTGAGATCTCCTTCATCTTCTTCTTCTTCTTCTTCATCGAAGGGTGTTTCATCATCTTCTTTTGAGGTGTTATAGTTGGAATCTCTTCCCATGTCTTTAGTCATAGGGAGAATAGTAATGGAGAAGGCCATTAGAATGCATAAGGATCCAATGTCTTCATCACTATGGGAAACTTTAGAGTGTGACTCAAAATCCTTAGACTTATCCATGTTTTTGTCATAGCTTTAAATTTTTCTTTTTAAAATTTTTATTTTTATATCTTGATTTGCTAGTACATTCAGAAGCAACATGGCCATAATCCTCAAAATTGTAACATTGGGTTTCTCGTGTTTTGAAAGATTTACCTATGCGTTTAGGGTTAAAAGATTTACCCTTTTTGTCACAACTTTTCCCTATATTCTTCTTGAAGAACCTCATGAATTCTCTAGTGATTGTGGTCATTTCTTCATCTTCATTTTCATCACTGTCATCTTCAAATTTTTCTTATTATTATGTGAAGATTTTAGGACAATGAGCTTCTTCTTAGAGGGGGTCTTATAGTGTAGTTTATATGTTTGTAGGGAATGTATCAGTTCACTCTCATACTATCTATATCTCTATACTCTTATGTTAAGGTTATCTTTGAGGTGAATCTTTCAAGTACAGTCTTAAGAATTTTCCTTCAAATACTGGCCTCAGGGAATCTTTCTCCTAAACTCCACATGGAGTTATAAATATCATTCAATTTAGAATAAAACTCCATAAAAATTTAATGCTCTTCCATCGTAATATTTTCAAATTGTGTGGTTAAGAGCTGAAACTCGGAATGCATAACTATGCTAGTTCCCTCATGGGTAGTTTCCAAAATAACCATGCTTGTTTACTGGTTTCACATGTATAAATTCTTTTAAATTCATTATAAAAAACAATGCAGTATATAATATTGAGAGCTTTAGCATCATAGCCATATATAGCTCTCTCAACATCACTCAATTTAGATTTATCTTTAGGATTTGTGATAATGATGATGTCTCTCTCGACTTGTTCCACCAGCATATTGATCAAGCTTAAATATTGCATATTTATTCTCTCAATTGCATTAACTTTCTTTTGCATTTAAGTGCTTAATTGATTTAATTATATATTTTTTCTATATGTGAGGTAATTCAGAAGATAAAGATGAATATGTTTAAAAGGAGAATGTAGAAAAGACTAAAAAATCACATAATCCAATAACAAAAATAACAGATTGTTCGATCTACTATAACTAAGGTCTACAATAGATCAATCAGTTATATAGATTGATTTATTCTCTAATTAAGCTAACTAATTGCTAAATCACAACATTCATTATAACCATAGTTCACAATAAATTAAGAAATAAACAACTCAAAGGCCTTAAAGTAAATCCCAAACCAATTCAATATAATATCATCATTCAAACCATTGTTGTTGAATTAAATAAACTAAATACTATAATTAATTACAAGCATCATCCCTTAGCCTAACATGGATAACATCCTAGAATAAAATTGAAGCTTCTTCTGGTTGTATTCAAATTTCTTCAATACATGTCTAAAATCTCTATCTCTATGTCTCCTTTAGGTTGCATCGAACCTACCTTCGGTGGCATCGAACATCACTACGGTCACACTTAATAGTTAAGATGAATTTACTTTGAAAATTACTGTTTGTTGTTGGATTTTGTTTGACACTTTCGGTTGGACCGAACATGCCTTAGGTGGGATTGAACAATTTTTTATTTCTGTTACTTGATTATGTGACTATCTACACCTTTATTCATTTTTAGCACTTGGTTTTCTTGGATCTTCGACATTTAAAATCTTTAACTTTTGGTCTCCAAATCTTCAATTCTCTATTGCCTTTGAGCTTGATATATTTTTGAGTTTTAAATCATCCATTTAAGCACGTATTCAACTTTAGATTTAAAATTATCTTGCATGAATGTAGTATAAACAAGTATAATTGAGGGAATAAACATACGATATTTAGGCTTGATCATCAAGGGATTTAAAAAATATTCTCATTCTCACCTTCCAATAGGCATAGTTTGATCCATAAAAAAAAATGGTGGCTAAGAAATAGAACTCTCCTCATCCTTAGACATCATTCTAAACTCCCATGAATTATAGTTTAAATGGTTAAGTCCTTAAAAAGGAACTCGTTCTGATACCAATTGAAATTACGTGATTCTCTAACACGATTCCGCGAAGTAGAAGCTTAGAATTATGGCTAGATGAATAAGACCTTTTAAAAGTATTTTCCAATTAATACAATTAAGCTAAAAGGTGAAATAAATCCAAGATCATAGACTATAAAAGATACAAATATGTGCAAAGTAGTCTATGATGTGAGATAGAGATACATCTAATGTGTAATGAGTTAAACACCTAGTGTAACGCCCGTATCTTGGTACCGTACCATTCCACCAACTCCCGCGATCCTCTTCGTCGAATTCTGATGACTTACGACCGGTAGATAGCAAATGCGTGCAACCTTAAGTCGCATCCTAAGATTTGAGTCAATTCAACCTAAGACTTGTACCCTTGTGACCGCACTGTCGCTGCGGTTCTAACGTCGCGTCTTGTGCACTAATGCGATATCCAGACTAAGAGTTGTGGGCTCGTGTTTATCTCGAGGAAAATGCCACGCTTTGTGAATTCTGAGAGATTTCAGAGAATCTCTACCCATCTTTCACATCACTAGTCAAGTACACAACCCATCATAAACCCATGCCTTTCTTTTCCTCCAAGGCAAGCAGCCATCCCCAAAGTCAACTCTCATGTCACTCCTCTCTTATACATCCATCATTTCTCTCTTAAAACACCCATCCCTTCTCTCTCATTTCAACCCATCCCATCCCATTCTCTCTCATTCTTTACACATCCCAAGCAACCAAAGAAGAGAAACCGTCCAAGGAGAAGCTCTGTGCTAAACTTATCTTTCCCTACCCCTAATCTCATCATCCAACCCTTAAATCTTCATCTTTCACCCTTAAAGAGATAGCTTAGAAGCCAAGGAGTCCATGGAGCTAAAGAAGAGGAGCTAAGGTGGTTGATCTTAGGTTTGGATCATTGTCTTAATCATAGGATAAGTGGGGCCTACCGGTTGATGGTAGAGATCCCATTTTGGACCCTAGGTGTGGTCGATGGTCCACCATGATGCATATATGAATTCCATATTGGGGCCATTCTCCATGGATGCCACCATGATGTTTATTTTGATCTCTATTGCAAGAAGGTCATCTAGACCTTGCACTTAGTTGTGGAAAAGGGATTTCTACCCTTGATTTTATATTTGTGGGCCCACAAGATTTGGGACCCAAGATGATGTATGTATTAGGTTTATAAGGGAGGGCTCATAGTGGTAGAGCTCCCCTCCACACGATTCTCTCTCTCTCTCTCTCTCTCTCTCTCTCTCCCCTCTTTGATGGTCCACCTTGATGCATGAACTTTATCCACACTGTCCAAGCAGTGGGACACCATTGCTGTCCACCAGAGGCCCTGTATTGCTGACCGTTTGGGCTGCATGGCCGGTCGCCCACACAAGCCTAAATGGAGCGGGAAAACACCAATATCGGCTTGATCCCCAACTAGTGGGCCACATATGTGGACCCCACCCAGATGTATGTATTTATCCATGACCGTCCACCAAGTGGGCCAGCCCGCTGCTCGTCCTCAGGCCCTGCATGACCAGCCGGTCACATAGGTTTGGATGAAGAGAAATCACAAATACTACCTTGGATTGCAAGTGGGGTGGCCCACTGACGTGGACCCCACCTTGATATATGTGTTGAATCCACACCATCCATCTACAATGGTCTAAATCTAGCAGTTGGGATTTGCCAGCCGCAGGCCCTGCTGCGATGTATTTATTTTGTCCACTTCAAACTGTCCACTCACATGGACCTCACTCTCAATGTATGTACCCTGTATTCGCACCGTCTGCTTAGAGAGATCATTCAGAGCATGGGCCCAAGAATGGGCAGATTAGCGGCCAGAGAAGTGGCCAGTAGCAGGCCCATGGTAATGTATCTGTTTGTCTGCCTGATCTATCTGCCTGTGTGAATGATCGGGTGTAACACCCTGGATTTTTTGCTAACCTGGAGTTAGACGTCTTTGGGCAATAGGTCAACCATAACACCTTGGTAACTTCTCAAAACTCAATTCCAAAGCCAAAGAAATCATTTAGAAGCTAATTCTTTAGAAATTTAACGTGTATTAACAAGCGCTAAACTAGATTACCTATGAAATTAGCACCAACCACTTTCAATATGATCTGTAAGACCCAAAACCTATAGAATTGTTAACGCTACATTACCCTGAAATCTAGGATTTAACTCTAAACCCAGTTGCTCTCGGGAGCATTCGAAAACTTCGTATCGGACCTGGACCGCACGTCGAAAGTCTGATAGCGATGAACTTAGACCATTATGACCGCCTAGTTGGACTTGACTATCACCTCGGAAATCAAGTCCAAATGATTTCCTGAGACCATTTCCTTGAGTCCGGAGTAAAGAGTATGAGAAAGTGAAGATTTTTAAGATATTAAATATGATTTTAAGTAATCTGAGTCGTGTCCCTTGCGCATTATTTATAAGCTTTCTGACAGTTGGTCTTTGACCCAAATTCACCCTCGGATCAGGGAAGGTGGCCCATACATGTCAAAGCACTTGTGGCCCTGATCGAGTTTCGGTGACCGTTGAATTGAAACTGGTCCGTCACGGACGATCTAGGAACCCGATCGGACTGAAAACTTAACTTGCTTAAGATCTAATACTAGTGAGCTTAAGTCCGACCGCATTTGATAAGAGGACCTCCAGAAGTGTTCCATTGGAACAAGAAGAGCCCGATTTGATTATAACCTAAGTATACCTTGGCCTTAGGGTTATTTTCGTCAATTTTAGGCTTATAAAAAGGCCTTAAACCCTAGCTCTCAAATCCCATGCGAATTTCTAACCCTAGCTAAGTGAAGAGAGAGAAAAGAGAGAAAGTAAGAGAGAACCTGGTATTTCTTCGTGGGATTCTTCCCAGTTCTTCTTCGTATCGATCCTGCATATCTGAATCGTTATTCCAGTGATTCTGATTCCGTTCTTGGGTAAGTTAAAGTAAACCCTAACCTGTTTTGAAGCTTAGAATCGTTTGAGTGAAGTTGTAGCTAACCTGTTTCATGCCTTAGGCAGCTTATCCGCCGTTGACGAAGACTTATCGTCTGATTCATATTCATTACGCGTTTTCTGATTTAAAGTGCGGACTATATACGTTTAGGTTATGATTTTCAAGACTTTTAATGTTAGATAATGATTTATTCTTGCCTAGGATTCTATTACACGTGCTAAATGCGCTATCCGTTTTGATTTACGTATATGTATAACCTATGTTATAAATAGGGTATTTCATGTATATGTTAGAATACGCGTATACATATGGAATTTGCTGTTATGATTACCATGATTATTTGGCGTAGATATATGATTGTTATGTATGCGACAACTTGTAACAACCCGGATTTTTGCCAACCTGGGATTAGACGTCCTTAGGCAATGGGTCAACCAAAACACCTTGGTAACCGCTCAGAACCCAATTTCATAGCCAAAGAAATCACTTAGGACTAATTCCTTTAGAAATTAAGCGTAAGTTAGCTAGCGCTACGCTGGAGTAGCTGTGAAATTGTCCCTAACCGCTTTAAATACGATCTACAAGATCCAAAACTTGTAGAATCAATGGTGCTATAATACCCTGAAACCTTGGATCAAACTCTAAACCCGTTTGCTCTCAGGAACTCTTTGAAACTTTGTATTGGATCTAGACCGCGCGTCGAAAGTCTGATCTCTACCATCTTAGACCGTTATGACCGCTTGGCTGGACTTGACAATCGTTTCGAAAATCAAGGCCAACCGACGTTCAGAGGCTATTTCATTGAGCCTGGAGTGAAGAGAGTGAGAAGAGAGTTAAATTTGAAAATTTTAATCCAAATCTGGCACGTGACTTGGCGCGTTATTATTAAGCGTTCTGACCGTCAGAATTCAGCCAAATTACACCCTCGGATCAGGAAAAATTTCTCTTTCATATCATGAAACTTGTAAACTTGATCTAGGTGCGGTGACCGCTGAACTGAAATTGGACCGCCACGTGCGATCTGCGAACTCTTCCGGTCTGAAAACTTGATGTGTGCTAGATCCAGTATGCATGAGCTTAAGTCCGACCGCGTTCGGCCAGGGGACCTCCAGAAATGATCTTTTGGATCGAAACAGCCCCGATTTGGTTAGACCTCAAGTAAACATTGTTCCCAAGCCTAATTTGGGAAGTTTTAAGCTTATAAAAGGGGTTTAAACCCTCACTTCTCTCACCCATCCGAATTTGCTAGAAACCCTAGCAGAGTGAGAGATTGTGAGAGAGGGTGGGAGAGATTTTCCTTCCACCTGCTGCTGTTGCTGCACGTGCTTAAGCGACGTATTCCAACCACTTTGTTGGTGATTCCGATGCTTTTCTAGGTAACGAAAACCCTCAACACTTGCTGATTTAAGGTTTCGTCAATTCCAATAATAAAGTTGCTTACGAATCTTGTGTATTAGGTTGTCTAATCGCCGTAAACGAAGCGTATACGCTCCGTTCGGAACGATACACATCTAAAGTGAAAGGTGCGGATTTTAGACGCTTTGATTGGCTGATTTCAACGCTTTCAATGTCGTTTGATAGTAGATTATCGACGGCAATGCTGTTTGACATGTACAACATGCTGTCCGTTTCCTGTTTCGTAAGCAGACGAAAAATATGAGATTTAGGGCATTTTAGTCATTTGTATGAAATACTGTTTGCATCCATATTTTGCTGATATGATTGACATGGCTTTTTGTTGCCTTAGGATATTAAGAATGCGTGCATAATCAGTTTGGCGAAGATATTCGTCCAAATGCGCACTTTGAGTCGACATACAATATGTAGACTTAAGTGTGTAGACTAAGTGTTTGTATAAGTGTTTGTATTAGTATTTATTGAATTAAATGGTGTTGTGAAATAGTTTTGAGATTGAATTCTCAAATAATATGCTGATGTAAATGATTTCCTTCATGTCGGCTATATGTATGATTTCATCATATGTAAGAAATGCATGTGCTAGATGATTTTCTTAAGTTGTATGTTATAACATGTGTTAACATGCTCACATTGTTGTAATGCATTTCCATTACCTTTATATGATTGCTGATGTGGATTCATAAATGTTTGGGACTATACTTAGTCCAGGCAGTCGGTAACCGAGTAAATTCGTGGTTGGCTTATCTTTGCCACGAACGACACGTCGATGAACGCGAGTCGTATTTTGGAGTTGGCGACAGTGATTAGGCCACGCGAAGTGTTTTATGCACTTCATGTCGCTTAGCTTGAGATGCGCTTGTACTAGTCGAGCCCGTCAAGTAATCCGACTGACCATTGTATGTTCACCTTGTATGAGTCATAACTGCTTGAACCTATGGTACTGAACTTACCATTGAAAACCCTGTTAACCATGGTACCTTGATCCATAAATATTCATGAGCCGGGCATGGTGGTATGGGACACCGTGGTCGAGCTGTCGGCATACGCTGGGGCCACAAACTTCCCCGTAGTGACCAGTGAGCACCCTACTCTGAGCAGATTATGGTGGTATGGGATACTATATTCTTGCTGTCGGCCTACACTGATCAGGTGACGAGCCCTTTGTAGTGACCTTGAGTTTATCCTGACACCGCATGGGGGCGACGAGTCCTGATGTAGTCTTAAGGATATAATAGGCCTGTATTGATAAGATGATGGGGGAGCAGTGCAACGAGTGCGAGCAACAGCCCTGACAGCCCTTGCAGCGACGTACAAATATAACATCGTATGAGATTGCTAGGAGTGATGACCCTAGACAGGATCTGTGTTGGGATTGATATAAGCAAAGTACCCTAGTTTCCCAATCCTGCTGTATGAAAAGGACTAATAATAACTCGGTAATCATATCACCATCACATTGCATGTGCCTGGAGATGTGGAGCACTGTGGGAAGAAAGCATGCCGCGGGCGTAAGATGATGCCATATGAGGGAGATCGTCGGTGAGGGCATCCATCATGTCACGTCATATTGCATTAACAACAGTATTTAGGAATGTTTGATTAATTGCTTTACTATTATCGCATGATTGATTTGAGAACATGCTAATCTCTGCTCTATTATTCCACTAAGTTGATCACTTACTCCCACGTTACGGGATAGTATTTTCGGACACCCACCAGTCACTTATTTAGTTGTAGATGATGGCGCTGCTTGTGAAGCGGAGCCGGACTTGATGATGATGAGCAGGATTCCTCCTTTATGCGTGTTCTGATCGACGGGATTTTAGGGAGGTTGATTAGATGCCTTGATACTTGTCATTTTATAGTATTGGAGCACTCATGTATATTCTTTTGATCATTTTTGGAGTATACATGTATATATTTAACCTGGTAACATGTTCATAATCTGGAGACATATAACAGTTTATATAGGTTATACATAGTATTACAGTCTTCCGCTTGCTAATTTAACGGTCTCTAGAGTATGATATGATGTTTTGGATTAATCCCAATCTTGTTTAATGCCTTTTTATAGACAACATGCATCTAAAATTATCTATGTTGCATAAATAACATTTTGGAACTCGGGAGTTGGGTTTCTACCCGACCCCCAATTTTCGGGATGTTACACAACTCCTTGACGAAAGAATTTGTCCTAATATGTAATGTGGTCGACATACGTGATGTATGTTGAATAGTGTAGTTTAAGTGTTTGTAAAAATGCTTGAATGAGTTAGTATTTAGTAAAGGCATGATTTTTAGGATATTGAGATATGAATCTCAATTACCCTACTTGTGTGTATGATTTCCTCCATGAATTGTTTAGCTTGAATTATTCGTGTTAGTTATATGTATGATTTCCTCCATGTACTGCATTTATATTTGAGTTATATTTCATAATATGTTCATTGAATAGAGAATATGAATCAAATGCCTGTTATTGAGCTTGTACGTGATTGAGACTATAATACAGTCCATGTAATCAGTAACCGTTCTTCAAATGGTGGTTGAGGTTGTTTTCGCCACGTAGGATGTGTTTAACGAATCCGAGTCGTGCTTGGGATGTTCGACAGTGGTTATGCCACACAGAGTGCTTATGCATTCCATGTCGATCAACTCAATGTGCGCTTGGCATAGTTGAGCTTATCAACTAACCCGATTGACCGATGTATGTTCACCATGTTTGGTTGCTACTGGTTGAATCTAAGTGTAACACCCCTTACTTTCCAGTACTTGAGTGTTACCATGTAATCTAATACAAGTCTAGCTTAAGCAAACGTTCACATACATTCTAGCCTAAATCCAATTGTTGAATTATTTCTTTCATGAGGATATTGAAAGTAATAAGTGAAAGTTCACTTGGTGTGACTCATTTACCATTTAAAAATTTAATCGAAGGATGAGGTACATAACTCAGGAATAGTTCTAACTAGAGGTAGGCCCTACAAATTTAATTTATAATAATAATAACAATAACAATAATAATGATAATAATAATAATAATTATTATAATAGTAAATGATATTATTAAATGTAGTATAACATAATATTTAGTGTTATAAAATTTGAACAAGCCATGTATCCATAACCTAACCATTGGGTCTTAGCTTAAATAGTCCATTGGACTGTTTTAACCTTTGACGTTCAATTTCGGGCTGATCCGACCAACAAATCAGCGGAAAATTCATAAACAAGGCCCGAATCAAGTCGTGGGACCCACCTTCTAGTGCACCTCGTGCACAAGTACTCTCAGTGCATATGCATCACGCAGGGGCCCACTGTAACGCGGGGGCCCACCTTGAAGGATCTCCCAATGCAAATGAACGGAGCAGATTGTGGAAATGACGTTACAGTGGGCCCCCGCGTGATGCATATGCACTGAGATTACTTGTGCACGAGGTGCACTAGAAGCAGGGACTCGGTCGGACCAGCTCTGACCGAGCACCTTTCAAAAACCAGGTTCTTGCAATCCTCCCACCTTCCCTCTGTTTGAAACCGACCTACTTCAACCCTGTAAGTGGCCCACCAAGACCACTTTCTGGGCCATCCAAGCCGTCTAATCTCTTCATGGGGCCCATACGAACTAAACGGTATAGTCGTATGATCATTTGTAAGCGGACGGAGGAGATTGAATGCCATCGTCCAATCCGTGCCAAAAACAACCCGACCTGATCCTGTGAAAACGAAACCGCCTTCCTTTTCAGGAAAGACGAATCCCAGCCGTCCACTGTGAGGGCAAATCTCAGCCGTTCCTCATCTCTCACTTCCTCTATAAAATGGGCCCTGTAGCCCTAGGAGTTTGCACGAATAAAGAAGAGCAAAGAGAGAGTGTAAGAGAAAGAAAAATAGAGAGTCGTTCTCTCCTCCTCAGGTGACCATTTCTCTTTCCATTTCCTTCTTTCTATTTCAGTTAGAATGAGGCCACAGTGATGGTTGTATTAGGAGGAAGGATGGCCAATCAATGGCCATACTTTCGAATGGAAAACGGACCGTCAAAACTACTGTGTTGCTAAAACTGTCGAGCTTCTGTTTTAACTGGGACCGACCAAACGATGGTCGGATCTCAGGCAAACATCAGGCCTGAAGGTTAACCATAGATGGGCTGGAAGCCAGCCAAATGATGGCTGCGTTCACACCTAAATCGAGTATTCGCATAGGTCCCTGTTTTGGCCCAGAACCGAGCCAACCGATGTCCCTATTCTGGGTTGAAATCTGACCAAGCTAAAGTTTCTATTTCGGGCCATGAAGCAGGTTGTCCATCAAGCCACGTAATGGCTCTGATGGGAGCTATAAATGGACAGTCCATCAGCCATGCGGCCGCTCTGTTTTGAGTTGAGATCAGGCCTTGAGCAGGCATGTATAAACCAAAGGAAACATCCACCTAGTGGACCATGCAAAGGGGCCATGTGCCACGCAAGCTGGTGGGCCTTACCACGTATGATGCGAGTCCCATGGTAGCCTTAGTAAGGCCGTGAATGGGTCCCAAAACGCACCTCAATCCAACTGCCATGCACTGCTCTAAAGACAGCTTTCATGACACACTGAAGAAGGCCCTGTTTTCACATTGAAACTAGTGGGCTGACCTTGGGCCCTGCAAAATGCAGGTGGGCCTCACCAATTGCAGCTGGGCTGCACTAAGGATGGGCCTCACCAAATGTAGACAGATGACGGTGGGCCACCTCAGTCCACATGGAGCTTCTGACTGTCCATCCAGGGACAGTGTGTCCCTGGCCGTCCACCAGCCAACATCCAGATCTGTACGTTTTCATTTAAAGAAAAAAAAAAAGAACATATAATTATATATATAGCTAATGCTCACCTGGCAACCTGTTGACAAGAAAAATTTTGAGATCTCATCATAGATGATGATTCTTGAAAATCTGAACGGTCCACATGGAGCAGAACCTTAGGAAACCCCCTGGTTCCAATTTTTACTTTAAACCAAAACTTCAGTGGGCCATGCTTAATGCAAATAGTTTCTTCCCTTGGATTGCATTTATCTCTGCTATGGCCCACCTAAATCTTAGATCAGAGTGAAAATTCACCCCCTAAGGTTTCTCGGGATTCCATATCTTATGGACTGTTCGGATTCATCACCCATGCTCATGTGGGACCCATGTTTATATATATATATATATATATATATATATATATATATATATATATATATATATCATGCATTAGGTTTTGTCCCTACGTGCATGTGGCTGAAAACCCACGCTGATACGTATATACACATATATGCATGTAAACCCACCTACCTTTAGCTACGCCAGGGCTAGCTAACCTAGACCGTATATTTGTTCAAGTTGATGGGTTGACGTGCCACTACAGCTGCAGCAGTTACTGCAACCCTGTGGGTCCCATCCATTATATGTGTTTCATCCTTGCTGTCCATAGAGTGGGCCGCACCATGCTTACTTCAGGTAGTTTGGGCTTACGGGCCCCACCATACACAAACTGTGGACTGCACTATGTTCAAGGCCACGTGGGCTATACCACATACAATGTCAGCAGGTCCCATGGGTCCACCAGTTTCAAATGGTGCACTCCGCACATCTCTCTGAGCCTCGGTTGCTTATGGGCTAATACACGGCAGGCCCACCTTGGCCAGACTTGGGTTGTTATGGCATGGCTGCAATGGGCTCTGATTGGACCCAGTTTTTAGGACCACATCTTGATGGATTGATCACCCTTGGTCACAGCCCAAACACCACCTGTCCTCATGTACTAAGCCTTATGACCCACAGGGAATTACGTATACGGTGTAGATTCACTACCTTTCCAAGAAGACCCGCCTCTAAAAGCATTCTACGCTTTGTCTGGTGATGATTCTTCCCCTTGAGCTTTTCATCTTCTCATTAGCTTAAGTTATAACTTTCATTTAAATTCATAATTGATATATTTCTTTATAATCACATGTGTTAGCTGGTGGAAATTAAATTACTGCATTATGTACTTTATGATTATCTTGTATAATTGTTCATGCTTGTGGATTTCTTTTTGTGGATTGTTTATGGAATTTAAACTGGTACATCAGTGGAAAACCCCCACTTATAAATGTACACCCATACTTGGGATGTAACCTAATTAATTGTAATTATAATGGGCCTTCGACTTAGTCGTTGTGAAATGGTGGTTTGAATTGGACATTGATGTGGGCCTACCATCCATGAGTCATTGTGTTAAGTGGTTTTCAAGGACGATCTTTATCGCATGGTTTGATACTCGTCCTATGTCGCATGGTTTGATACTCGTCCTATGTGGCTCGATGTATTATTTCTATACAACAATGCAGTGGTAAGCCCCTATATTGTAATATGAATGCCACTAGTTGACAGGTTTCCATTAGACATCCTAAGATGGTAGTCTCATGAGCCGGGGATGGTGGTATGGGATCTATGTCGAGCTGTCAGCCTACGCTGGGCTCTGAACTCCCCGTAGTGACTTTTGAGCTTATTTAAAATGGCTGAGTGTAATTGAATTAATAATGGACTGGCTAATCATACATATATTGCACGGACTAGCATCTATTGCTATCGTACGTGGTGTACATATCGTTTCGTCTGGATGATGTGTCCCGGGTTCGATGTTTCGACTGGATGATGTTTCCTAGGTTCGATATTCCGACTGGATGATGTTTTCCAGGTTCGATGATTACATGAGCGGCGGCCTTGTCCGCACTGATGAGCATCCCTGGGGCGTGAACGCATTGCATGGGCGACGGCCCTGTCCGCACGGATGAGCATCCCCGGGGCATGAACGCATTGCATGGGTGGCGGCCTTGTCCACACGGATGAGCATCCCCGGGGCGTGAACGCATTCCATACATCCATGCATTTAATAAGACTACATTTACTATATTTTGGTTGTCTGGATGTTTCATATTATTTCTTACTTAATGCGGCGGTGTATAATCTTGAGGGGAGTTCACACTGAGTTGGCCACTCATCCATCAAATTTATAACCGTACAAGTAGCACAGGTGGCCCTGATAATGTTCACATTCATACTGATGGGAGCCGGGTTCAAGGGCCAGGATTGCCTGATTATATCTACCTTGAGGAGCTGAGGGGTCTTGCAGCTCTAATTTACTTGCATTATATTATTTCTCATGTATTGGATCATGAAATTCTTGTATATGTAAATTTTGGAGACATTGGTTTGTATAAGTCATTATGGGCACTCACTTGTATATTGTAAATGAAATTTAAAATTTCTCTTTATGCTTGTCCATTCTACGCTCATCTGCTTACTCTGATGAAAGATAAAAGAAAAAAAATATATACTTGACTTTGATCATCTTTTAAGGTTAACACTCGGATTTTTGGGAAACGAGTCGTGTACTCCGGTCTTGAAAAGTCGGGGCGTTACACTAAGGCACTGAACTCACTAGTGAAGATTCCGTTAACCTTGGTACCGTGATCCCTTAAGACTCATGAGCCGGACATGGTGGTATGGGACACCGTGGTCGAGCTGTCGGCCTACGTTGGGGCGACGAGCCTCCCTGTAGTGACCAGTGAGCATCCTACTCTCGTGAGCCAATTATGATGGTATGGGACACTATATTCGCGTTGTCGGCCTACATTAATTGGTGACGAGCCCTCTGTAGTGACCTCGAGTATATCCTGACACTGCATATAGGCAACGAGCCTTATTGTAGTATTTAGGATATAACTAGACCTGTATTGATTGGTGACGAGTCCTTTACAGCGATCTAGAACCGTAACATTGTCTGAGATTTTCTAGGACTAACGACCCTAGAATGGATCATTGTTTGGAAATTGATATGAGGGAGGTGTCTTATCTTCTCAATCCTGCTGTATGAAAAGGACTAATAAGAACTAGATAATCATGCTTATAACATTGCATTGCATGTGCCTTTGGCGTTGGTGTAGAGCACTGAGGAAGTCATTGACATGCTTGACCGTAAGATAAAGATCGCAGAGGGAGATTGTGGTGAGGGCATGCATCATTCCCTCATATCATTCTTGCATTAATAAGAGTATCTAGAACATGTTTGATTATACTGCTTTATCATTACTGCTTGATTGAATTGATAATATGTTAACCTTTGCTGTATAGTTCCACTGAGTTGATCACTCACTCCCACGTTACGGGACGGTGTTTGAAACACCAATCAGTCCCTATTTTAGTTTCACATAATGGCGATGCTTGCAAAGTAGAGCCAGACTTTATGATGATAAGGAGGATTGCTCCTATATGCAGGTTCTGATCGACGAGGTTACAGGGTTACCGATTAGATGCCAATACACTTGGTATTTTGCATTTTATTTAAGCACCCATGTATATTCTTGTTTTTTACTTTTTAGAGTATACATGTATATAATTAACCTGGTAACATGTTCACACTCCAGAGACTTACAATAAATTATACATTTTATATATTTATCACAGTCTTCCGCTTGCAAAATTTAACTGTCTTTGGAGTATGATATGCTGTTTTGGTCTAATCCCACTCATGTCTATTGCACTAATATGAACAACATTCAATCATCATTATCTATGTTGCATAAGTGATACGTTGGAACTCAGGAGCTGAGTTTCTGCTCGACTCCCGATTTTCAGGGCGTTACATCGGGGCTGGGCCACCTCTTAGGTGACCTATGTCCAAGTTGGGCCCACCGCAATGTAGGATTTTGGGGCCCCTTGCAGCTCACGGAGCTGGCCCATACCCTAGCAGATCCACTTACTGCTGGACGAGCGTCCAGCAGTTGCTAGGTTGGCTGGCCGTGATGTATCTGTTTTATCCTTGCCACCCATATGTTTTAAGGCCCACCTAGTTAGGGCCCACCTTCTGGTGACCCAGATCCAGATGGGTTATGTATGTGCTTTTATCCAAGCCATCCATCAGAGGAATGTCTAGCAGGCCCAGATGGGCTGGACGTCCAGCCGGTTGAGCCCACCTGTTGTATGTGTTACCAATACACACTGTCCATTCATTTTTGGGAGTGTGTGGGCTCTCCTATAAGGCCCACCATGATGTATGTGTTATGTATACACCGTTTGCCCATTTTTCTAGGTCATGGGCTACCCCATGAGGCCCACTATGATGTATGTGTTACACACACTATCCACCCATTTTTTCCTAGGCCATGGGCTTTTTCATGAGGCCCACCATGATGTATACACTACTATGCATGCTGCCCATCCATTCTTACGAGTATCATAGGGTCGTGGGCCCCATTGTGGGTTAGATTCTAATCCCAAATGGGCTGCACCTTAGGAGCAATAATGGTTAAATGTCCACCGTTTTAATCCTCCCTAGGGTCCATTGTAAGCCCACTTCCCATCTCTCCCTATTGGGCTATCGCAAACCATTGGGCCCCCATTGATGTTAGTGTTACCCGTTTTCCCTATTGGGCTATCCCAAATCGTTGGGCCCCCATTGTCCGTGGTGCTTTCTGCCATACCTTGTAGCATTATCCAAGTTTTATAACCCATCTTGTATATGTATTGGGCTCTATAGGGAAGGCCCATTTTATTATATGATAAGAGAGAGTGAGGAAGCCCACTTGTTGTACATAGTTTCACCCTCTCTACTCACCTGGTTGTATACCCATTAGGCTCACTCATGAGGCCCATTCTAGATGTAAGTATGCCATCTAAGCCACCGACTGTCTATAAGAGAGTACATCATCAACCGTTCCCGTAGATGGGAGAATGTGGTATTAAATTTGGTAGATCCACTATTAAAGCTTATCTTGATTTGTGGGTTAGATCCACTGTCCTTGTAGTGGACCCTGCCTTAGGATATATGATATACTAGTACCTTGAGTAGGTTATGATAGTCTAACATGGACCATTCCATATAGACTTCTATATGTCTAGTGGGGAATATCGTTCAGCCCCTACTCTTGTATGTGACATACCAGTTAAGGCTGATTATCTTCTGTTATATCTGATAATCATGCTAGTGTACTTAGACTAGTTGTTCACAATCCCAAGTGTAGGGCTGTGATGTAGTAATAATCTCGGTGAGACCAAGGTCGAATCCACAAGGACTAATCTCATGTGTTTTCCGAAAGCAACTAGAAGAAGAACTAGAAAAATATGAAAACCTAAATCTAGAATATTTGAGAATAATTGTGAGAGATTTAATGAAAAACTTAAGAAATTACTAGGGTTTCTAAGGATCCACTTGTAGAGATTAAGGAGATCTATACTTGATTCATGTCACACGATTGAAATTAGAGTCTCATCCTATCCAATTGGAATATATCTCAGTACAATCAAATTTGAACTTCCTTTGACCCAGTCCTCATTAGATGAGAGGTGTGAGAACTGGAAGTGATACTGTCACAGAACCATGCCCAGGAGACAAGGCAAACAACAAGATTTACCAATCCCATAACCAATCTGGGAGAATTGTGAAAGTTAGGGAAGATTCCATCATCCAACCATGCCCAAGGGATGATGGTGAGAAACATAATTTCCTAGTTTCACAATATCAATACATGAAAAAAACATACTTAAAGCTGTCACAGATCTATTGTAATTTGAGTTACAACAAACCATTAAAAACTCAAAGTATTTCTTATAATCAAACTAGAATCAAAGAGAGTTTAATATAAACATGAATCAAGGCAATAAAAATATCTCATCACGCTCCAAGCTTCACCTCTTAGCCCTAACTAAGAGGTTTAGCCAACCATATACATGATTAAACTAGAATCTCTTAATAAAAGCATAAAAATAACAAGGAAAGAGAAGAAAAACACTTGGCGACGATTTCTCCACGCTTTTGCTCCACTCTTCAAACCCTAGATGATGCTTAGGGATGCCATAGGGACCCCTATTTATAGTTTTAGGTCTTAACCTTTCACACCCAGTGGAAATTTTTGAAATCTGTCTTAAATTTACGCAGCCTTGTAAAAATTGCATAACTCACGACTGGTCATGGGTTGTCCTCGACTAATCGTGGGCCATCATCGACCGGTCGTGGGACATCCTCAACTGGTCGGCATGATAAAAATTTACTTGTTTTACTCGCTGGAGTTTGAGTCAAGACACCTTGACCGGTCAAGCAGGGCCTAGGACTGTTCGAGCTTTATGCAGGATTGGTCGAGCAGAGGCCGGGACTGGTCAAGGATTAAGTAATTTCACTTTAAAACTCTGATTTTCTTCATTCTTGACTTGATTTTCTTGGATATTCAGTATGTGCATTCTTCGTTCTTGCTTTCATTAGATCCAATCTTGGCTTTGGTATTTTTGAGCATTAAATTTATGCTTTTAGCATCCTTTTCAATCTAACCTCTTAAATTCACCTTGCAACACAAACATGATTAAAATAGAACATTAAGCATGATCATGTTCATAAAACCAAGTAATAACTGGGGTCCAATATGTAATATTCGACCTTCAACATTAGTAGGACACACCGAGAATATGCTTAGTATAACATCATGATACATGCCTATATGCATCATTTATATGCATGTTGTGAGGAATGATTGATCATAGCATGTGCCGATGGGCTGAGATATTTAGGGAACTCCTTGTGAGATAGAGTTGTCCCACATGATCACGCGATACACACAGGTTGGTGCATGATTGGATGGTATGACTCATGCATCTCGCATTTTATGTGACATGATTACCTTGTGCCCTAATGACATCATGGCTGTGGTCTCCACAAGCATATCATGGATGGCCAGATTAAATATCAAAAATATTTGAAACTCAGCATATGGATACTTTAGATGTTCGTGGGTGAAAGCTCTAAACCCTTATGGTACCAAGAGGTTGCTCCAACATTGAGACCAAGTGGACGCATGAGCACATGAGTGCCGAATACCAGTAGGCCGCGTCTCTCGCTATGTCGTGGTCGGTTGGAAGGGGGTGTGGCCTTATCTGCTTGAGGGTAGGGAGAAAAGCTAGGCTGAGTTTGACGAGCTCATACATGAGTTCGCAATCAACGAGCTGGGTAGATATTGACAAATTACTAGTCAGACGGGTAGTGAGGTCTTTTTCACTTGCATGGTTGCGCGTCCAGTTTCGGCAGCATTCTGGTGTAGTGTACCAGCCCCCGGTGATATCCCAGAGATGAAATGTACTGATATATGTGCTTGAAATTAGGACTGGCATGCTCGTGTTGCATCTTGCATATGACATTTGGTTACGTAGGCCTTGCATCGTATAGCCTTGGTATGGCTGATAGCATTCATGGACTTGCAAGTATTTTCACTTACTCTGATGTTGTGTGATTGGTACATGCATTGCGTACACATGCACACACCCTCTGGGCTTCTTGTAAGCTTATGCATGACCATTGCATGCAGGTGATGTTAGATCGCAGCGGCGCTGAGGCAGGAGTGTATGGAAGATCATCTCGGAGCTTTTGGTTATCCTTGTAGTTTCCTTTCCGCATTGTACTTAATGTTTTATTATAGTGGATATGTGGTAATGTTATTTTGTGACTTAGTTATGTATGTGGTTATGCTCCTTTATAAAAAAAAATTGACTACAAATCCTCCTTGTATGATCTTAGGATTGGAATCTGGTATATGGGTACCGGGAGCCGAGAATGGGGTATTATGGAGGTTGTCGGTGATGGATTCGGCGATCGAGAATTTTATGAGCCCAGTTTCTGAGTTTGGGGCATGACACCTAGCATACAATCTATTCATGTAACCATATAAAAAGAATGAATCAAATCACAAGCATAAATAAAATTGCATACACATATCAACATTCGCAAACACAATGATATATAACGTTTCAGTTAAATCCCTACTCCACTCCCGGATGACAAACTCAAACTCGAGTTTTTTTTTTTTTCGAATTTCACTACTTCAATGGTTTTCTATAGGTTCACCACCAACCTTTATAATCCTACACAAGGACCCACATTTACACCCTTTGGCCATTGGTGGCTTACATAAAGTCTTACTCGATTAGTCCTACACTAAAACTAATCCACGTACACACATGGTGGCGGCTCACACAGAGATTTACACGTACACAATAGTTAGTGGCTCACACAGAGACTTACATGTTTGCACCCATCGGTGTGAGCCACAAGAGACTTACACATACACACTCGTTGGTGGCTCATGCATAGACTTTATTAAGTTTGGATTACAAACTATAGATTGGGCCTACACAAGAACTAACAACATACACACCTTCGCGTGGCCTACATGAGGACTTTTATTCTAAATAAATTGACTCTAAATAAAAACTCTTACAAGTTTGGATGAGCCTCATTGATAGCATAAGTCTTGAATAGCCGATCGATCTTAATGCAGCTTGTCTTCAACTGCTCCGATCTTTGAAGTGGACCTTTTTTTAGCTCCAACAATTGACTCCTTGCAATGATCTTCCTATGATAATGCGAAGGTAATGAGAGAGTGGGTTGGTCGAATCTCCTATAACTAATGGGATAGTTAGTTCCAATTGAGGATTCACCTAGATGGGTATTCTAGAGGGGATGATTAACAAATTATTTACTTATAGGATTATTGTCTAACATCTAGAGAATGTAAAAGAACATGTACATCTTCAAGTTGAGCTTGGAGTGCTCATGTAGAGTGATGAATCACATGGAAGATGAAATGAACTCAATGAATTAGAGCCTAGGAGAAGCGGTTAAAGTTGTATGCAAGAGGCTTTAAAACTATAAAAAACTCATCTCTTTTTCAAAGGTCTGAATGCCCATTTTATAGAAAAGTGCTCCATCATATATATAATGGCTAACTATCAATTCGATCAATGGGTCGGTCGATTCAATCAAATCGAATTGGCAGGTCTATTGATTTGATCAACAGGTCTAATTTTATGCTATTTTGGTTGCTAAACACTTTTGGGCACTTTCGATCGAATCAATAGGATCTGTCGATCGGATTGACTCAAATCGATAAAATCTGTCGATTCAATCATTAGTAGCCTAGCACCTCTATAAGCTTAGTTGACATTGTTCATTAGTCTGAGGCTTGGAATAATGAATCAATTGTTTTCCTGTTAAAGAGAATCATATAGAGATATGTTGTTTTGGAACTAAAGGGGCCTAGGGCTAGGTTCACCAAGTCACCTCTATTTACTTCTGCCCTCATGCATTGAATGTTGCACGTCTTCAAGTCTTCAAATGCCTTCATCTTTCATTGGGGCTTTACCAACTCAAAGACACAAACACACGTTATTGACAAACTGAGGTACTTACATTCACACCTTGAACAAGTTGATATATGTGTGTATGTATGAATACATGGATGAATGGATGGATGTACATATGTATGCTTAGATGAATTAGAGTGTATATGTTGTAAGTGCCCCGGTTTGTTAATAACATGTTTGTGTGTCTTGAGTCGATTGAGTCTTATTGGAAGATGAAGACAAAGACCTGAAGACTTGCAACATTAAGGCTTGAAGACACAAGTAGATTGAGGTGCCTAGGTAAACGAAGCCTGAGAGCCATTTAGTTTGAAAATGACCAACCTCTAGATGATCCTCCTCTTAATAGGAAAATAATTGTTTGGATAATCCAAGCCTTAAGAATAAATATGAACAACATCAATAGGCTATTAGAGGTGTTTCAGGCTTCTTTTTTTTTTTGTATCAACCAGAACCATTGTTGTTCGACTAAAAATGACCAAAAGAGTCCAACAAGCAATCAGTAAATTCAACAATTTTCGGTCCAACCCTGTGAACCTTTGGCTCGGTTTAGTCAGATTGAAATGTCGGATTTCAGTCCAGCAACATATTGGACTTTGCTTGGATATTTTTTGTCAAATTGAACCTTCTTAGATTTAACTGAACAACCAACCGTTAAAGATCCATTGGGGTGTGTTTCTTATAAATTTGACACTTGAACCATTACAAAGGAGATTTTATTTACTTATTTAATGGTTTTAGAGGCTCTATGATACGATTCTTATCCTTTACATTTAGGCTCTAAACCAAAGAGTTCATGTCATTTTCTTAATGATTCATCACTTTATATGAGCATTCCAAGCTCACATTGAAGATGTATATGTTCTCTTGCATTCTCTAAAGGTTAAACACTAATTCTATATGTAAATTCTTTGTTTATCATCCTCTAGAATGCTTATCTAGGTGAATCCTCAATTGGAACCAATTATCCTATTAGTTGTAGGAGTTCAACCAACCCACTCTCCCATTACCTTGCCATCTTAATTGGTATATCATTGCAAGGTAGTCGATCATGCAATTGAAGAATCCACTTCAAAAATTTGGAGAGCTAAAGAGAAGCCACATTAAAATTGATCGAGCATCTCCAGCTAAGCACTATCAATGAGGCTCATCCAACTAGTAAAAGCTATTTTTGAATCCATTGTATACTCAAGTCTTGTGTATATTTGAGTATAAATTTTGTAATCCAAACAAGCAATTAAGTCTCTATGTGAGGCACCAACACAGGTGTGTACGTGTAAGTTGTTGTGTGAGATGCTAGTGGGTGTGCACATAAGGGTTATTAGTGAACTTATAGAAAACCTTGTGCTAGTCTCTGTGTAAGACAATAACGGTTGTGTACGTAAATGTTGTGTAAGTTGTTGTGTGTACGTGTAGGTCTCTGTGTGAGCCACCAACACAGGTGTGTACGTGTAAGTTGTTGTGTGAGATGCTGGCGGGTGTGCACGTAAAGGTTATTAGTGAACTTATAGAAAACCTTGTGCTAGTCTCTGTGTAAGACAATAACGGTTGTGTACGTAAATGTTACTGGTGATCCTATAGAAAACCTTGTGGGAGTCCTTATGTGAGCCATCGACAGGTGTAAACATGTAGTCTCTATGTGAGCCTTCGATGAGAGTGTACATGTTTCCTCGGGTAGGATTATAAAGGTTAATGGTGAACCTATAAAAATCCATTGAGACTGTGAAATCCGATTAACTCGAGTTTGAGTTCGTCTTCTGAGAGTAGAGTAGGGATTTAACTGAACCACTATATATCGTTGTGTTTGCGATTATGGATTGTGTATGCTATTATACTTATACTTGTGATTTGATTTGTTTATTTTATCTAGATGCATGAATAAATTGTATGCTAGATGCTTAATTCATTGCACACACTAGATATAACCATCTCACATCATTGATTACTTTCCACATATAATTGAATCTTTTGTAGTCTATGATCTTAGACCCATTTCTCCTTGTGGCGTAAATTGGATTAATCAGTAAATAATTTTAAAAAGCCATATTCACCTCCCCTCTAGGACTTAGCCATAATTCTAAGCTTTCTAAGCTTTCGTATCGTGGTATCGTATTAAATAACCACATAATTTTAATTTCTATCAAAGTGAGTTGCTTTTTAAGGACTTAACTATATGGAGCATGATTCATAAGAGCTTTAGAATGATGTCTAGCAATGAGGGGAGTTCCATCTCACCACCACTATACTTTGATGGGTCTAACTATGCCTATTGAAAGTCTAGAATTAACCCTATGGTTTGGAAAATTATAGATCAAGGATGGCATTTTCTGGTGGACTAAATCATAATAGATGGTGTCACCATTACCACTCCCAAATATAAATTTAAATGAAGTGTTGATGAGAGAGCTATATATGGCTATGATGCTAAAACTCTCAATGCTATTTATTATGCCATTTCTCTAGATGAATTTAAAAATTTTTGTACATGTAAAACCAGGAAATATGCATGGGACATTTTATAAACCACACACAAGGGAACAAGCACAGTTAAACGTTCCAAACTGTCTCTTAAACAAATAATTTGAAAATGTTAAGATGGAAGAGCATGAAACTTTTATGGAGTTCTATTTTAAATTAAATGATATTTGTAACTCTATGTCGGGTTGAGGAGAACGAATCTCCGAGAGCCGCATTTGTAGGAAAATACTTAGGTATCTCCTGAAGAGATTCACCTCTAAAATAACCTCAATAGAAGAATGTAGTATAGATAGCATAAAAGTAGAAGAGCTTGCAGGTTTCCTATGTACATTTAAACTACACTTTAAGACCCCCTCTAAGAACAAACACACTATTCCAAAGTCTTCACATAGGTACAAGAAAAATGAATCTTAAGATGATAGTAATGATGAAGATGAAAATGAAGTTATAACCCCAATCACCCTAGAATTCATGAGGTTCTTCAAGAAGAATAGAGGGAAAATTTTATGATAAAAATGAAAAGTCTTTTAACCTTAAGCGCATAGGTAAATCTTTTAAAAAAATCAATAGAAACTTAATGGTACAATTATGAGGGTTATGGTCATGTTGCCTCCGAATGATTAGAAAATCAAGATCCAAAGAAAAGGCTATGGCAACAACATGCGATGAGTATGAGGATTCTGAGTTAGATTCTAAAGTTTCCCATAGTGATGAAGACGTCGGATCTTTATAGGTTCTAATGGCATCCACTACTACTACTCTCCCTAGAGACTTGGGAGGAGAATCTGACCATAACACCTCAGAAGAATAAGAAGAGACATCCTCCAAAGAAGAAGAAGAAGATGAAGGAGATGTCAAGTTACAAGAAGCCTACAATCTATTTTTCACTAAATGTTTAAAGATTATTAAAAAGCTAGGTCTAGTAAAGGCTGAAAAGAATCATTTGGCTAACCATCTTGAATAAGTAAAACTTGAAAATTTCTCCTAATTCAAGCAAAGAAAAATGTTAAGTGTAATCTTGATGACACTTTGGAGAGATATGTAGGTCTTGAATTTAAACTTGCGACATGTAAATATAAAAATCAAGGCATGAGACTAAAGTTAGCTAACATGAATATTCTCTTGTTGATGTTAAGGTTAAGTTTGCTCAAGGAGAAGACCAATGTAAGACACGTATCCTAGTCCGTACTGTTCCGCCGACTCCCACGATCCTTTCGGCCGAATTCCGACAACTTGTGACGTATAATCGATATTTGCGATCGACCCTAAGTCGTATCCCATAGATTTGAGTTGGTTCAATCAGAGACTTGTACTATTATGACCGCACCGTCGCTGCGGTTCCAACGCCGCGATTCGTGCACCGATCCAATACCCTAGAAGGGAGATGTGGATCCGCGTTCAGTTCGAGAAAAAACATCACGCGTTGTAAATTCTAAGAGAATCTCTATAATATGTCCCATCAATCAATCACTCCATTAATCAATCAATCACCTCATGTCAAGTACAAGCAACCATCCCCCTCTTACATCACCCTTACCTAAAGTCAACTTTCTCCCCCTCTCTCTCTCTTACAAACCCATACATGTTAAGTACATGCCCATCACTCACTTTCCATCACTCCATCACTCCTTACAACTCTCTCTCTCTCTATCTCTCTCTCTCTCTCCCATTTCTCAACACATCCCAAGCAAGAGAGGTGCTCATGTCCAAGCTCTTTCATGTGAGAGAAAAGTGACCTTTGGTGGCCCACTTCCCACTCTAAAACCCATCATCCTAGCCATCCATCTCTCATCATCCTTCATCAAAGTGGAGCACAAGGAGATCGGCTTTCCAACGGACCAAGAAGATCGAACGGTGGGTGCTTCTATAGGCTAGATTTTCATATTTTGATGATGGGCCAAGTGAGGCCTACCGATTGATGGTATGGATCTCACTTTGGACCCAAGGTGTGGCCGATGGCCCACCTTAATGCTCATGACCATTCCATGATGGGGCCATTCTCCATGGACCCCATCATGATGTTTATTTTTCTTGCATACATAGGGTCATCTAGACCGTCTATTTTAGTGGAGAAGGGATCTCCACCATTGGATCTCGATTTAACGGACCTACATGTAATGAGACCCACTTGATGTATGATTGTATGCATGTAATGGAGGGCCCATAGTACCGGGGTCCCTCCATCACTCGTGTCCCTCTTTTCTTCTCTCTCTCCTCCTCTCTTTCTTCCATTATTTTTATATGTGATGATGAAGATGTGTAGCCCACTCGAATGGACCCCACCATGAAGTACATATTTGTTTTAAGCCATCTTGAAGTGGGGCCCACTTTATGTCTGTTGTATCCATGTCATCCATCATTTGGTGGCCCACTTGAGCTGAGCAGGCCCACCTTTTGCATTTGGAGTGCCCGAAACATCCAGCATCCCTGGATGCTAGACGTTGTTTGAAAAACACAAATATAAGCTTGTTTCAAAGCTTACTAGGCGGGCCACTTGTGTAGGCCCCACCTTGAGGTATGGGACTAATCCACACCATTCATCTCATTCTTTGGCTTGTTTTAGGCGTTGAGCCAAAATAGGAAGAAAATCTGATATTCGGGCGGGCCATAACAATTGTTACCGTTGAAAAATCACCTGATGATTCTATACGCCAAAACCCCTCGAATATTGGGCTTGTTTGGCTTGTCTTGAGCCATGGGAGCCAATGAACGGGGTGAATTTGGTTGATGTGGGCCCCACGCCCGAAAAGCCTTAGAAAAATGCATTTTTTTTAAAAAATAAAAATAAATCATACACAGCAGCATTGCTGCTGGCGGGGGAATGGGCAGCAAACCTATGGTTTGGCCGTGGGCCCCACCTTGATGTTCATTTTTCATCCAACACGTTCATGAGGTGGGCCACCTCTTGAAGTGGGCCCCCTCCAAGTTCCAGCTACGTCCAAGACTCAGGTAGCCCACATCATATGAAATAGTGTGATCGAATGTCTACCATTAGAACTCTTTTATGGGCCACAGAAGTTTTGGATCAAGATGAAATTTATCTTTCCTATGCATTCAGGTCAGTGTGACCTTATTAATGAGTTGGATGGAAAATAAGCATTATGGTGGGCCCCACATGGGACCCACAGTGATGTATATATTTTATTCGCACCGTCCACGGACGGTGGCAGTCACCGTGATGTGTATGTTTTATTAAGGCCGTCTAGTCGCTGGACGGCCAGTAGGGCCTCACCCTTGATGTCTGATGGTGGGCCTTCATGTGGACCCCACCACGATGCATGTGTGGCATCCAACCTGTCCAGCCACTTTGAAAGCTAATTTTTATGATATGATCTAAAGAATGAGCCAGATCCATAGTTCTGTGGACCCCACCATGATGCATGGGTTACATCTAAAACCGTCCATCCATTTTGATAGTTCATTTTATGGTATGAGCTAAAAATGAGTCAGATCCACCTATTTAGTGGGACCCACTCCATGATGCATGTGTTGCATCTAAACCATCCAAACATTTTGAAAGCTCATCTTAAGGAGTGAGAATAAAAATAAGATAGATCTATAGTTCACGTGAACCCCACCTTGTATATGTATGAGACCCATTTTGATCTATTTGTGGCCATCCTTTGGGGCCCACCTTGGTATGTGGATGAGGCTTATCTTGAGTTATTTGTGGTCATCCATTAAGGCCCACTTGGTATATATAAGGCCCCAGTGATTAGGCCCACCTCATTATATTTATGGCCCATTGTTAAGGCTCACCTTGATGTGTATGAGGCCGTTGTTGAGGCTCACCTCAATATGAATGTAAGGCCCATGGGATATGGCCCATTGCAATGTACATAAGGCCCATTGATGTGGCCCACTTGATTTATATAAGGCTTATATGAGGCGGACCGTTTGACGTATCTGAGGCCCATGGGTCAAGGCCTAATGGGATGTCCTTAGGGTCCATTGTAATGTGTGATTCCTCAATGGTTTGTGTAATGATGTTTTATGGCGGGCCATGCCTTGGTAGCAATGCTGGTTTGACGTCCACATTGCAATATAATGTTAGTTGAATGTCCATATTACGACTCTCCCTAGGATTCATTGATAAACCCATACTTGTTGTGTGTAGGCCGTCTAGGCCCATCCGCATTGTAAGGATAATTCATTACCTTATAACATGCTTAGTATAACTCCATGACGCGTAGCCCATTTGATGTATCTGGGGCCCACTTGATGAAGCCCGATTCGATGTATTTGGGGGCCCATTTGACTTGGCTCATTTGATTCAGCTCATTTGTATCGGTCTATTTGATCGGCCTGCTTCTGTCGGCCCATTTGATTGATTTAGCCCATATGATTGATTAGGCCCATCTTGATGTATTTGTGGCCTGTTGCTGAGGCCCATATTATGAGGCCCACTTTGATATACTAGTGACCCATCTAGATCGATATGTTATGAGTAGGCCCACTTGCTACTTATGCAGGGCCCACCTGTTGTGAATGTAGCCCTTATATAGAGCCCATTGTGACGTATATCAAACCCTTGTATGAGGCCATGGGCCCACTGTATGTTCGGCCCTATGTGGGGCACTCCTTAGAGCAATGATGATTAAATGTCCACCTTGTGACCTTCCCTTAGGCCTTGTTCGGCCGATTATCATGATCGATTGTCGATTTCGATTGTACAGGCTGATTCTGACTGTCGAGACCTAGTATCGAGGTCGATTCCGATTGTCGAGGCTGCGTATCGAGGCCAATTCCGATTGTCGAGGCCAATTTCGATTGTCGAGGCCGATTTCGATTGTCAAGGTCGCTTGTCGAGACTTATATCATATATATGCAACCCGTAGTTGAGGCCCATTGTGATATATTTGGGGCCTATGGGCAAGGCCCATTGTGATGTATTCAAGGTTCATGGGCAAGGCCCATTGTGATATATTTGTGGCCCATGGGCAAAGCCCATTGTGATGTATATTAGGCCCCTGATGTATGACCTATTTGATGTATTCGAGATCCATGTGCAGGGCCCACATGTCATGTATTTGAGGCCCATGAGCAGGGCCCACCTATTGTGTATATGCGACCCTTGAGTAATGCCCAATGTGTCATATATTAAGCTTTTATGTGAGGTCATGGGCCCATTATATGTTTGGCTCTATGTGGCCATTCCTTGGGGGCAATGTTGGTAGAATTTTCACATTGTCGAGGTCGATTGTTGATGCCGGTTATTGATACCAATTATGACTAGGTGACAACATAACATCATAATACATACGCATCATCTACATGTTTGTTATGAAATGTGAGTGATCATCGCATATACCATAGGGTAGGTTATTCATGGGGCTCCCTGATAGGTGCGGTTTGCCCCACATAAGCGCACGGTATGCGCAGGATTTATGCATGATTACACTGTGTGACTCATGCATTTCGCATTTGTGTGACATGACCATTGTACGTCCTAACGACATCAGGGTTGTAGCCTCCACAGACATATCGTGGATGGCTAGATGGGATACCGAAAATGTTTGGTTCGAGCATCGGGCTGCCATAGATAGCTCTGGCTGAAAATCCCTACAACCCTCTTGGTACCAGAGGACGTCCCAACGTTGAGACCGAGTGGATATATGAGCGCTCGAGTGCTGAATACTAGGAGGTCGCGTCTTCCACTGTGCCTTGGTCTGTTGGGAGGGGGTATGGCCTTACCCGTCCGAGCGCAGGGGGTATTGCTAGGCTGAGTTTGATCAGCTCGTGAATGGGTCCGCTATTGACGTGCCGGATAGGTATTGGTAGACTATTGACCAGGCGGATAGTGAGGTTTCTTACGCTCACTTGGACTGTGCGGCTAGGGAGAGTGGCAGTGCCATTTGGGGTGTACTAAACTCCGGTGATGGTCCCAGAGAGTAACCGTACTGATATGTGGACTTATTGAGTAGGAATTACATATTCATTCATTCATTCACTATCCACTTGTGCTGGTGGTGCGTAACTATTTGTTACGTGTACCTTCGCATAGCCAGGATTTCGGTTGGATGCGTGACTAACCTGAGATCAGGTGTTTACCACATTGAGTCTGACTATCCAAATTTAGGTATGAGACTGGTTTGGATAGAATTCCCTTGTGATGGACCCAATAGCCTGCGATACTACGTACTATCATCCCGACTTTACACTTCAGCATGGTCATTCCATTTGCACCGTATATTGTATTGCATCCTCGACATTCTATAATTGGTTCTTGATGACTCTTCATTTGTATAGTTCTTTGTTTGTATAATTGATCTGTATTGCGTATTCTGATATTGATTGACTCATGGGATTGTCAGTATTTCTGCTTACTCTGTTATTGTATGATTTATGTTCTAGTCAGTATTTCTGTTTACTCTGATAATTCATGATCTTGTTAGTATTTCTACCTATTTCGATATTGTACGATTTATAAATTACCAGTTGTAAGACCCGCATCCTATCTCGTACCGTTCCTAGGCCTCGCGGTCCTCCCGGTAGAATTTCGGCGACTTGTGATCTGTTATTGGCATTAGAGCGTGATCTGGAGTTGTGTCTTGCATTCCAGATTCGGCTCAACCCGAGACTTGTACCCTTGCAACTGCGCCGTCACTGTGGTTCCGACGCCGCGAATCGTTCGCCGAGGCGATACCTGTGTCAGGATATGTGAGCCCGCATTCAGTTCGAGGAAAACACCGCATGTTGCAATTCTGAGAGAATCTTTACAAAACGTCATATCAATCAATCAAATCAAGTCAAGTACAAGCAACCATTCTCAAGTATAAAAATCAATCCCAAAAGTCAACTTTCCTATCACCTCGCCATCCTCTCTCCCATCACTTCTCTTACACCTCTCTCTCTCTCTCTCATCTCTCTCTCATTTTTCAAGCTCCTCCCTCCAAGCAACCCACGTCCATGGCTTCCATGGAAGAGCTTGGTGTGGCCCACTCTTTACCACCCAATCCCACTCTCCAAAATCAATCTCCACCGTTCAAATGCATCCCTTGGAGCTCTAAGATATGTTAATGGAAGAAGAAACCCAAGAAGATAAAAGGTGGGTGCTTCTCTCTCTCTCCCTCCTCTCTCTATTTTTTTTTATAATGATATGTGTGTATGGCCCACCTGATCGACAATCTGGACGTCCAGCGAATGGGGCCCATCTTGCTGCCCATTTTGGGCCAATTAGGATGGAGGGAAATAACAAATATCTGCTTGGTCCGTGTGGACCCCATCATGACTGATGTATTTCATCCATGCCGTGTGGGGTGGCCACGTTTATGTGGGACCCACCTTGATGAAAATATCCACGCCGTCCGTCCAGCATCTAGGACGCTGGACGATGTGCAGTGGTGTGTGAACCGACAGTGGGTGGTACTCCCAGCAGTGGAAAATAATAATAATAATAATAAATATTAGCTTGTTTAAGCTTTTTGGGTGGACTACTCATGTAGGCCTTACCTTGATGCATTGATTTGATCCACGCCATCCATTCCATTACTTATCTCATTTTAGGAGCTGAGCCAAAAATTGAAGTCAATCAAATTTTCTGGCGGGCCATAGCATAGGAAATTATGGTTTTTACCGTTAAAACTCACTTTAATGTTTCTACACGCTGAAACACATTGAATTTTGGACTTGTTTGGTCCGTCTCGGGTCATGGAATGTAATGGGTGGTGTGGATCTTTCTGATGAGGGCCCTACCATAGAAAAACCTCAGGAAAACAGTATTTTAAAAAAATAAATAAATTTATAAGCAGCAGCACCTGCTGCTGCTGACCGCCAGAGGTCGTGTAGCGCAGGACGCTGCTGTGCGTGCAATAGACGGGCTGGACCCAGGGGTCCAATACGCGGGCCCCACCATGACGTGTGTTATTCATCAACACCGTGAATTTGTTGGGTCCCCTTTGGGATAGTGGGCCTCTCAAAAATCAACCATATTCGCAACTCAAGTGGCCTACACAGCAGGAAGCAATGGGATTGAACGTCTGCCATTGACACCTTGTGTGGGGTTACAGAAGTTTTGGATCGCCGTGAAATTTTTTTTTCCCATTTATTCTGGTCTTTGTGACCTTATCAACCGTTTGGATGGGAAATTAACATTATGGTGAGGCCCCACGTGGGACCCACCTACTTGAACGTTGGATGGGATGGTGTACACCAGCCATCTAGCTGCCGTGTATAGCGTTGACGGCTCCTGCATGTATGTGTTTTCCACGCTGTCCCTCCAACCGGACCGTCCAGCGGTCTGGACGTGCTGGTGGGCCCCTCCATGGTGGACAGTGCCATGTATGGCTCCACCATGATGCCTGTGTTATACCCCTACCATCCACTTGTTTGACACGGTGGGCCTAATCATGAAGGATGCATTACATCCCAACCGATCATCTGAGGGAAACCATCTGTGATGTATGTGGTTCCTCCACACGTGGGACGTGGGACCCACCCTCCTTGACATGGCTTTACATCCCAGGCCGTCCATGTGGACCCCACCATATGTGCGTTGTATGCAGATGTTGGCATAACACAAACATCAGTTGATTCACTCTTTGGTGGGCCATGTGTGTGGGACCCACCGTGATGTATGTATCATCATCTGCACTCCCTGTACATGCTAGCCTCTCTTGGTTATATAATATATATATATATATATATATATATATATATATACACACACATCTATTATAATATATAATATGTTATGGTGGGCCCTACGTAGGACCCACCTATGTAAGTAGGGGACTAACTTGGTGTATGTACGCAGTATGAAGATGTGGTATTGACTTCAGTAAGTTATGTGGGTTTGATCCACATCGTCCATCCACATGGACCCCACGTGTTGTGTGAGTTTGATCCACACTGTCCATCCCAACTCCCTGGCCATGGGCTAGGGAATGAGTCAGATTCAAATAGCTGGTGGAGTACGCCACCGCCCAAAGCAAGGCAGATCCGTTCTCAGGTGGAATACGCATGTGGAACCCACCTTGATGTGTATATATTGCTTCCACACCGTCCATTTAATGGTGGGGCCCACCTTGATTTATATTTTGTATCCAACTGTCCATTGTAAGGACGTCAGCAGGATGAGGGTCTGACCATGATGTATATCCTACTTCGTCCATGTGATCAGGACGGTGGACCCCACTCTTTTGGCATGTGTTCTTCCATACTGTCCAGATTGTTTGGGGGTGCTGTCCAATGGTTGGACAGCGCTGATCATCATTAATGGGCCATGTGCCCAATCGAATGATAGTGTTTAGTGATACACATGTTGCACCAACCACTATTGAAATGATTGTAGGTGTAATCCATGCTCTCACCCACATCATACTGGGACCTACCGTGATATATATGTTGTATAATCACACCGTCCATTCATGTGGTCCCCATGTGATGTACGTGTTTGATTCGAGCTGTCCATGTAATAAGGCCCATTGATGCAGCCCAGGTGGTACGACCCATTGTGATGTATTCGAGGACCGTAGGACGTGGCCCAATATGATGTATTGCAGCCTATTTGATTAAGCCCAGTGTGATGTATATTTGACCCTTGAGTGAGGCCCATGATGATGTGTATTATGTCCTTGTGTGAGACCGTGGGCCCATTATACGTTTGACCCTATGTGGGCCACTCCTTAGAAGCAATATTGGTTAGATGTCCACATTGCTTTGCAATGACGGTAAGATGTCCTCATTATGACCTTCCCTTAGGCCTTGTTAGGCTCATTCTCTTCGTGGGTTAACCCAAATAAGTGGGCCCCATTCGCCATAGACGGATGACTTCGTGCTATCGGATCTGATAGAATCACGGCCGAGAGCCGATCTTTACATTATGGTTGATTGGTTGTCCATCTATAGACCCCGCCTTGTTTATATGCTTATGGTCGGTGCCGATTATCAATGCTGATTATCGGTGCCGATTGTCAAGGCCCGTTATTGGGGCCACCGTAATGTGTTTAAGGCCCATGGGTCGTAGTCCAGTATGATGTAATTGAGGCCCAAGTGATTAACCCATCCTGATGTAATTGTGGCCCGTCGTTGAGGCCCACTTTGATATACTTGTGACCCATCTGTGAGGCCTACCTTGATATATTTATGGGGCCCATTAGTACGGCCCATTGATGCAGCCCACTTGTTGTATATGGGGCCCATTGGTGTAGCCCAATGACGTAACTCACCGTAATGTCTATGTTATCTAAGTTGTTCTTTGGCTGGGCCGCTAGTAGGCCCGGCTAAGATGAATAGGCCCATTTGCTGCTTATGCAGGGCTCACCTGTTGTGTATGTAGCCCTTATATGGAGCCCAATGTAATGTATTCGAGGCCTATGGGTAAGGCCATTGTGATGTATTTATGGCCTATGGACAAGGTCCATTGTAATGTATTCATGGCCAATGGGCAAGGCCCATTATGATATGTATTAGGCCTATGGTGCATGTCTCATTTAATGTGTTCGAGACCCATGTGTAGGGCCCACATGTCATGTATTTGAGGCCATGAGCAGGGCCCACCTGTTGTTTATATGTGACCCTCAAGTAAGGCCCATGATGTCGTATATTAAGTCCTTGTGTGAGGCTATGGGTCCACTATATGTTAGGCTCTATGTGAGACATTCTTTAGGGGCAATGTTGGTTAAATGTCCACATTGTCGAGGTCGATTGTCAATGCCAAGTATTGATACCGATTATGAGTATGTGACTGCATAACATCATGATACATGCTCATACGCATCATCTGCATGTTGTTATGAGATATGGTTGACCATTGCATGTGTCATCGGGCAGGTTGATATGAGACTCCTTGATAGACGGAGGTTATCTCACATGAGCGTACGATATGCACAGGATTGATGTATGACTGGATTGTATGACTCATGCATCTTACATTGTGTGTTGTGATTACTATACACCCTAGCAACATCAGGGTCGTAGCCTCCACAGGTATTTTGTGGATGGCCAGATGGGACATCAAAAAATTTATTCTACATGGGGTGCTATAGATATCCCTGGGTGAAAGTCCTTAAACCCTCTTGGTTCCAGAAGTTGCTCCAATGTCTAGACCAAGTGGGTAGATGAGCATTGAGTGCCGATTATCAGATGGCTGGGCTCTCCACTGTATCGTGGTCGGTTAGAAGGGGGTGCGGCCTTACCTGCCCGAGAGGAGGGGGCAATGCTAGGCTGAGTCTGACTAGCTAGAGGAATGGGTCCGCTATTGACGAGCCGGGCTCGATATTGGCAGGCGGATAGTGAGGTCTTTTCCACTCACCTTGTTGCGCGCGATGGGGCGACAATCTAGTTTGGAGTGTAATAGATCCCGGTGATTTTTCAGAGAGGAACCGTACTGATATGTGGACTTATTGAGTAGGAGTTACATGCTCATTCATTAATCCATTCACTATCCACTCGGGTTGGTAGTATGCAACTAATTATTGTGTACCTTCATTATGGCATGAATTTCGGTTAGGCGCGTGACTAACCTGAGGTCAGGAGTTTACCATGTTGAGTATGACTATCCAAATTTAGGTATGGGACTGGTTTGGATAGAAGTTCCTTGTGGTGGACGCCGTAGCCTGCGATACTACGCATTATCATCCCGACTTCACACTCCAACATGGTCGTTTCATTCGCATCGCATAATGCATTACATCCGCATGTATATGACATCTTGGGTTGCTATGTTTCTGCACTTATATGGCCTAGACAGACTTAGCAGGATTTGTATATTGCATTGTATCCTCCGCATCTGATATTTGGCTCTTTATGACTCCTTATGGCATAACTGTTCTATATTGCGTATTTCTGAAATTGATTGACTTATGGACTTGTCCATACTTTCGCTTACTCTGTTATCGTATGATTTATGATCTTGTCAGTATTTTCGTTTACTCTGATAATTCCTGATCTTATTAGTTTTCTGCTTATTCAGACATTGTATGGTTTATGGATTATCAGTTTTCTGTTGGTATTGTATTATTATGGCATTGTATCGAATACTTGGCACTTACCTTGTGCACACACTTACACCACCCTCTGAGCTTTCTATAAGCTTATGCACGATAGATGCGTGCATGTAATGTTAGGTTGCAGCAGTGTTGAGCTTGGAGCGTGCAGTGGTCTTTTAGAGCTTGATTTTCTATTTATGTATTTCCCTTTTAGTGTTGTAATCAACGATTATATTAGTGGATATGTGATGACGATGTTGCCTTTGTGAATTGGGTAATCTTGTGGTTATGCTTATTGCGAGTGAAATGTAAAAAAAAAAATCCTTTTTGTAGGATCCCAAGATCGAAATCTGGCATATGAATGTTAGGAGCCGAGAATGGAGTTCTACGGGGGCTGTCAGCAACAGATTCGGTGATTGGGATTCCGATGAATTCGATTTTTGGGTTTGGGGCGTGACACCAGTACTTTCAGTATTATATGATTATTGCATTATATTGAATATTTGGCACTTACCTTGTGAACACACTTACACCACCCTCTAAGCTTTTTATAAACTTATGCATGATAAATGCGTGCAGGTGATGTTAGGTTGCAGCAGTGTGGAGTTTGGAGTGTACGACGGTCTTTTGGAGCTTGATTTTCACTTTATGTATTTCTCTTTCAGCATTGTACTTTAATGATTATATTAGTGGATATATGATGATGATGTTGCCTTTGTGAATTGGGTAATCTTGTGGTTATGCTTATTATGAGTTAAATGCATAAAAAAAAATCCTCCTTGTAGGATCCCAGGATCTGAATCTGGCGTATGAACGCTAGGAGCCGAGAATGGGGTACTACAGAGGCTGTTGGCACCGGATTTAACGATCGAGATTTCTGTGAATCCAATTTTCGGGTTTGGGGCGTGACAGAAGTTGGTATCAGAGCATAGCTTGGGAATACCTGAGGATAACATCACATATCTATTGATAGCTACACTACACTGTGTGATTATTGAGAACTTAGAATGGATAGACCCCTGAGTTTGAATAACTTAGAAACTTTCTGATATAGCTCCCTAACATGTGTACATTCATGAGTGTCCAAGGATGATAGGCCCTTATTCCTTCCTATAGGACATGACACCCAAGAGAGTGACTCGAGCGACTTCTGTTTCCTCGCCTGAGATTCCTGTTCCCCTCACCTAAGACTTCTGCACCCCTATCTCAGTCTAGTGCAGCACTGATTGTGTTCGTAAGTGCGGACCAGCTACAGCAGATGTTGCAAGCAATGACTGCCATTCTTCAGAGAGGAGTCTAGAAGAGGAAGGCCCCCTCCGGCAGCTCCTAACTATAGTGATGTCGACGACCACAAAGGCATAGGATCCGTCCGTCTTTCCGAGCATTTACACCACCTAAACGTCAGTCCTCTAGTGTATGCTTCAGATGTGGTGTGACGGGGCATCGCATCTGGGAGTGCCCCCACCCTTGGCAGCTCCTGCCACCCAGATCGTTCTCTGGTGCTTGCTTTGGGTGCGGTAGGATAGGACATTGTAGGAGTGAGTGTCTCCATCCTCAGCAGCAGCAGCAGGATCCTCAGACATCAGGAGGAGTCGTCGACAATTCGTGTGACTTGGCCCCTACACCGTCTTCCTAGATTGTTCATGAACGAGGCATCCTGGGAGTTAGAGTTTGAGATTTGTGGGCGTTATCCCCATCCCTTAGATGTTTGATTATGTTATATGTTGTGTGGTGTGGTTTCCCTCCCTTGGTAAGATCTGTATTGGTTATGTTATGGTTTAAAGTTTGAGGATAAAATTTTTATTAGGTGGGTAGAGCTGTAAGACCCGTATGCTAGTCCGTACTGTTCCGCCGACTCCCGCGATCCTTTCGGTAGAATTTTGGCAACCTGCGACGTATAATCGATGTTTGCGATCGACCCTAAGTCGTATCCCATAGATTTGAGTCGGTTCAATCTGAGACTTGTACTATTACGACCGCACCGTCACAGCGGTTCCAACGTCGCGATTCGTGTACCGATCCAATACCCTAGCAGGGAGATGTGGACCCGTGTTCAGTTCAAGAAAAAAAACCACGCGTTATAAATTCTAAGAGAATCTCTACAATATATCCCATCAATTAATCACTCCATCAATCAATCAATCACCTCATGTCAAGTACAAGCAACCATCCCCCTCTTACATCACCCTTACCTAAAGTCAACTTTCTCCCTCTCTCTCTCTCTTACACACCCATACATGTCAAGTACATGCCCATCACTCACTTCCCATCACTCCATCACTCCTTACAACTCTCTCTCTCTCTCTCTCTCTCTCTCTCTCTCTCCCATTTCTCAACACATTCCAAGCAAGAGAGGTGCTCACATCCAAGCTCTTTCATCAAATGCTTCAATCATCAGAATGGGATTCAGCGACATCATATTTCCACGAGACAATGCTCCTAATTTCTGGCAATGCTCACAAGCTTTGTAGAACTCATGAGTGTCCTTAAACAAAGTGGGCCAGTAAAAGTTGCACTGCAGAATTTTGGCCGTGGTCTTTTTAGTAGAAAAGTGATCCCCACAGGCCTTAGAGTGACAAAAGGAGATGACGCTTTGGTGTTCATTGTTTGGCACACATCTTCATAAAATTTGGTCTAGGTAATATTTGAATAGATATGGATCATCCCAAAAGAATTTACGTAGCTTAGTGAAGAATTTTTTCTTATCTTGAGTTGTCCAATGTGTTGGCATGAAGCATGTGGCAAGATAATTAGCAACGTCAGCATACCAAGGTAGTTGGGAGAGTTTGAACAATTGTTCATCAGGGAACATGTCATTTATGGGTGTCGTCTCAAGGGGGTCGGGGAGATCAAGCCTTGAAAGATGGTCAACTACTACGTTTTCTACTCCCTTTTGTCTTGTATTTCTAAGTCGAATTCCTGGAGTAGGAGGATCCATCTTATTAAGCTGGGCTTAGTATCATTCTTAGAAAGAAGGTACTTTAGTACCGCATGATCAGTGTAGATTATGATCTTAGATCCGATTAAGTATGACCTAAATTTATCCAAAGCGAATACTAGGACCAAGAGTTCCTTCTCTGCAGTAGAGTAGTTCGTTTAGGCAGAATTTAGTATTTTACTCGCAATGTGAATAACATAGGGTTTCTTCTCTTTTCTCTGGCCTAACACCTCCCCAATAGCATAGTCGGACGCCTCACACATAATCTCAAAAGAAATGCTCCAGTCGTGTGGCTGCATGATAGAGGCGGTAGTCAACATGCCCTTAAGCTTATTAAAAGCTTCCTAGCATTACTCAGTCCACTCATATGGTACATCCTTTTGAAGTAGATTGCATAAAGGATGAGAGAGGTGACTAAAGTCCTTTATGAATCGTCTGTAGAATCAAGCGTGTCCTAAGAAGGATCGCGCATTGCATATGCTTTTGGGAGGTGGTAGGTTAGAGATAAGATCGATTTTTTCCTTGTCCACCTCAATTCCCTTGGATGAAATTATATGTACAAGAACAATTCCCTTGGGAACCATGAAATGACACATCTCCTAGTTAGGAACCAAATTCTTCTCCTCACATTGCTTCAACACATTTAAGATTTTTCAAGCACTCGTTGAAGGATGGACCAAAAACAGAGAAGTCATCTATAAAGACCTCTAAATATTTCCCTATCATGTCAAAAAAAATACTCAACATGCATCGCTGAAATGTGCCAGGGGCATTATATAGTCCAAATGACATCTTTCCGTAAGCAAATGTGCCTTAGGAACATATGAATGTTATTTTTTATTGATCTTGAAGGGCTATCTCTATCTAATTGTAGCCCAAATACCTAACCAGGAAGCAGTAATAAGAATGACTAGCTAACCTTTCCAAGATTTGGTCAATGAAGGGTAAGGGGAAGTGTTCCTGCCTCATGACAGTATTCAATTTTCTATAGTCAATGCACATTCTCCAACCAGAAGTAACTCTAGTTGGCATGAGTTCATTGTCAGCGTTGGCTACTATAGTGATTTTAGATTTCATAGGAACTACCTAAGTTGGACTCACCCATTGACTGTCGGATATAGGGTATATGATACTCACATCCAACAATTTAAGTATCTTTCCTTGAACCACTTCTTTCATATTTGGATAGAGTCGATGTTTTGCTTGTTAAGAGGTTTTCACATTATCTTTAAGATGAATGCAGTGAGTACAAATCAAAGGATTGATTCCCATGAGATTTACAATCGACCATCTAAGGGATCCTTTATATTCAATGAGAGTAGCGATAAGCATATTCTCTTGTTCTTGCTCAAGGTGGGAAGAGATAACCACTGGGTATGTGTAACACCCCGTACTTTTGCATACTTGGGTGTTACCATTATAAATTAAAATCTATATGAGGGTACACAAAACCTAAGTTACTAACCATTATTTAATAAGTCACAAGACTTAAAAACCTGCCATCAAATCTCAACAGTTAGAATATCAAATTCATAAATTCAACCACTAATTTAAATAAATTAATAACTAAACATCGAAACCCATGTATTGTGGCCCACTTACAAACCCAAATAATCAAATTTTTATATTTTTAAAATCAAAGACCTATAGTGGACTAAGTGAATGAATAAATAGCGTTAATCTGGATGTGACGCACGTGAACAATTTAGAAATATATATAAAAATCTAAATATGAATGAGTAATTATGCTTTAAAAAAAAAAAAACATACGAAACATCTTCGAAAGAGAGAACCATGAGATTTATATATAAATTGAAAATATAATAGTAAATTTAATAATAATAATAATAAAGATATTTAATATTATAAATGTACATTAGGCTATATGATCCCTAATCCATCCATTGATTTCTTGTTAAAGTGGTCCCTTGGACCCTTTTAACCATTGATGTTTAGATTTAGAGATGATCCAACCATTGAATTAATAAAGATCATCAAAACAACTCAAATTGACTAGGTGTGGCCCACCTAAGCTTTATAGATCTGTTTAATCCTTGGCCAGATGTCCTAGTTGGACTTTTAGAATCGATCAGTCGGAGTGAATTCCACAAAACATAAACGTGGACTCCACTTTTGAATTGTTGTAACAACTCAACCCTAAACCTTAACCTAATAATAGAACCAGCACCACTAACAATCACTAATACTGAAAATGAGACCCATCTAAACCTTGAACTCAACTAATATTCAACCGCAGAAAAATAATCAACTGAATGAAATGATCTGCTGGTGTAGATCTCATCAATCATCATGTGGGCCCCGCTTTTTAACCGCGTTTGTACGCAAATCTGTGTGCACCCCTGGTGCATGGGACCGTGCAATCGGTCTAATGGGTGTTGACCCGTAAATATCCGAAAAAGAGAGGTTTTCTCTCTCTTTCTCATGCGTTTTCCCACCCAGCACTGCTCGACCGCACAGTCGTCCACTGTTTTAATCAGTGGGCCACCATCTGATCATTTTTGGATGATCCAAACCGTCCATCAAGAATATGGGAATGTACTGATCAAAACCCTGTTGATTTACGTGAAACTAGCAACTAGAGTTGTGTGCAAGTGTTTTTCCCAAAATGGATAATTTCTTTGCACTGCTAGACTGGCTACGCACGTGTGAAATCTCCTCCCATCCTAACCCTCCACCTAGACAAATCCCAGCCATCCATTCCTTTTCATGCTTTAGGGTTTTCCGTCGTAATGAAAAGCTGCCGCAACTCCAATACTCCGAATCCCACTGAGATTCATGAATGTCCGTCCAAAATATGGACCCCACAGTGTTCTATGATCAAATCCACACCATCTAAACGTACCAGATTAACAGATTAACCAACTGTAAAGAATCCACCATTTTAGAGAAGGTCATCTTCTACGTTCAACCGTGGATACCCAACACCTGTGATGTAACACCCCGGATTTTTGCCAACTTGGGATTAGATGTCCTTAAGTAATGGGTCAACCATAACACCTTGGTAACCTCTCAGAACCCAATTCCAAAGCCAAAGAAATCACTTAGGATTAATTCCTTTAGAAATTAAGCGTAAGTTAGCTAACGCTACACTAGAGTAGCTGCAAAATTGTCCCTGATCGCTTTAAATACGTTCTACAAGACCCAAAACTTGTATAATCGTTGATGCTATGTTACCCTAAAATCCAGGATCAAACTCTAAACCAATTTGTTCTTGGGAACCCTTTGAAACTTTGTATTGGATCTAGACCGCGCGTCGAAAGTCCGATAGCTACCATCTTAGACCGTTATGACCGCTTGGCTGGACTTGACGATCGTTTTGAAAATCAAGGCCAACCGACGTTCAGAGGCTATTTCATTGAGCCTGGAGTGAAGAGAGTGAGAAAGGGGTTAGATTTGGAAATTTTAATCTAAATCTGGCACGTGACTTGACACGTTATTATTAAGCATTCTGACCGTTAGAATTCAGCCAAATTTCACCCTCGGATCAGGAAAAATTTCTCTTTCATATCATGAGACCTGTGGACCTGATTTAGGTGTGATGACTGTTGAACTGAAATTGGACCGCCACGTGCGATCTGGGAACTCTACCGGTCTAAAAACTTGATGTGTGCTAGATCCAGTATGCATGAGCTTAAGTCCGACCGCGTTCTGCTAGGAGACCTCCCGAAACACTCTTTTGGACCAGAACAACCACGATTTGGTTATACCCCAAGTGAACTTTGTTCCCAAGCCTAATTTGGGAAGGTTTTAACCTATATAAGGGCTTTAAACCCTCTCACAACCCTCCCATCCGAATTTGCTTGAAACCCTAGGAAAAGAGAGAGAAAGTGAGAGATTGTGAGAGAGTGTGGGAGAGATCTTCCCGTCACTTGCTGCAGCTGCTTCAGGTGCCTAAGCACCGCATCCCAATCACTTTGTTGGTGATTTTGACGCATTTTTAGGTAAAGAAAACCCTAACTACTTGCTGATTTAGCATTCCGTCGATTCAAATAGCAAAGTAACGAATACATCTTGTGCATTAGGTCGCCGTTACGCCGTTGACGAAGTGTATTTCTTCTAATCGAAGCGATACATGTCTAGGGCAAAAGGTGAGGATTTTAGATACTTTGATTGACTGATTTCAAAGCTTTCACTGTTGTTTAATAGTAGATTATCCATGACAACACCGTTTGACATGTACAATGTGCTGTCCATTTTTCATTTCGTAAACGTGCGGTAAATATGAGATTTAGGGTATTTTAGGCATTTATAGAAAATACTGTATACGTATGTATTTTGCTGAAATGCTTGACATGTAAATTCATCGTATTATGATATTATGTATGCGTGTATAATCTGTTTGGCGAAGAGATTCGCCCTTATGCGCACTTTGAGTCGACATACGCTATGTAGACTAAAGTTTGTAGTCTAAGCGTTTGTATAAATGTTTGTAGTAGTATGTATTGAGTAAATGGTGTTGTGTATGAGTTTTGAGATTGAATTCTCAAGTAATATGCTGATGTAAACAATTTCCATCATGTTGACAATATGTATTGTTTTCATTGTATACATGAAATGCATGTGTGGGATGATTTGCTTAAGTTGTATGTTATAACATGTGTCAATATGCTTACAATGTTGTATTTCATTTTTGTTACTCACATATGCTTAATGATGTTGATACAAAAATGCTTGGGGCTATGACCTAGTCTAGGCAGTCGGTAATGGATTGGATTCGTGGTTGGTTCCTATGTATCACAAAGGACGCGTCGATGAACGCGAGTCGTGTTTTGAGTTGGCGGCAGTGGTTAGGCCACACGAAGTGTTTCATGCACTTCATGTCGTTCAGCTCGAGATGCGCTCGTGCTAGTCGAGCCCGTCAAGTAACCCGACTGGCCATTGCATGTTCACCCTGTATGAGTCATAACTGCTTGAACCTAGGGTACTGAACTTACCATTGAAAACCCTGTTAACCATGGTACCTTAATCCATAAAGACTCATGAGCCAGGAATGGTGGTATGGGACACCGTGGTCGAGTTATCGGCCTACGCTGGGGCCACAAATCTCCCCGTAGTGACCAGTGAGCACCCTACTCTGAGCAGATTATGGTGGTATAGGACACTATATTCTTGCTGTCGGCCTACACTGATCAGGTGACGAGCCCTTTGTAGTGACCTTGAGTTTATCCTGACACCGCATGGGGGCGACGAGTACTGATGCAGTCTTAGGGATAATTAGGCCTGTATTGATAAGGTGATGGGGGAGAGGTGCAACGAGTGCGAGCAACAGCCCTGATAGCCCTTGCAGTGACCTAGAAATATAACATCGTATGAGATTACTAGAAGTGACGACCCTAGATAGGATCTGTGTTGGGATTGATATAAGCAAAGTACCTTAGTTTCCCAATACTGCCGTATGAAAATGACTAATAATAACTCGGTAATCATATCCATATCACATTACATGTGCCTGGAAGATGTGGAGCACTGAGCAGAACGCAAGTATGCCGCGGGCGTAAGATAGTGCCGTATGAGGGAGAATATCGGTGAGGGCATCCATCATGTCATCTCATGCATACATTAACAACAGTATCTAGGAATGTTTGATTGATTGCTTTACTATTATCACATGATTGATTTGAGAACATGCTAATCTTTGCTCTATGATTCCATTGAGTTAATTACTCACTCCCACGTTACGGGATGGTGTTTCGTACACCCACCAGACCCTTTTATAATTACAGATGATGGAACGGCTTGCGAGGTGAAGCCAGACTTGATGATGATGAGGAGGATCCCTCCTTTATGCGTGTTCTGATCGACTGGATTACAGGGAGGTTGATTAGACACCATGAATTTTGTCCTTTATATATATATATATTTTTTGGAGCACTCTTGTATATTCTTTTTGATCATTTTTGGAGTATACATGTATGTATTTAACCTAGTTACATGTTCACACTCTAGAGACATACAACAGTTTATATATGTTATACATACTATTACAGTCTTCCGCTTGCTAATTTACCTGTCTCTGGAGTATGATATGCTATTTTCGCTTAGTCTCAATCTTGTTTAATGCCATTCTATAGACAACATGCATTTATCATTATCTATGTTGCATAAGTGATGTTCTGGAACTCGGGAGTTGGGTTTCTACCCGACCCCCGATTTTCGGGGTGTTACATGTGATGTGGCCCATCTCTCGATCAGAGCCTTCCAACTGATGTATCATGACCCCAGAAGTGCATCCATGACGTCAGATCACAACCCTTCTAACATGACTCGATCATATTATCACAAAAATAATATGTTTTAAGCAACAAAAACCGTAACTAATCCTTTGATTAGTTACAGTCCGAATCCTCTAGAAGCCAGTTAATACCTGCCTATTTAAGGTTACCATTTAGGGCAACCTTTCCAAAGATAGAAAGAGAATGACATTGGAGAGAAAGGGCACCGTTTCTGTGTAGCATCTAGATGAGTCGACTCAGTTCGAGTCGCTGCAAATCAAGCCAAGTCCCGGGTTTTCACCAGATCATTCCAGCAGAGAAATAAGGAGGAGAAGAAGAAGATGCAAAGAAAGGAAAGGAAAGAGAAGAAAGAGAGTGAGAAGGGTCATGCGCTGGGCAAGTCGTGGCTGGTTGAGTCGTTGTAAATCGAGTTGCACAGGGTCCAGTTGTTGGGTAGTGTCAGCAGAGAAGCAGAAGGGAAGTAAATAGGAAGAGAGGAAGGAAGAAGAGAAGGGCGAGTGGCTGCCAAGTCAGGCCACCTTGACTCGGTTTGAATCAAGTTCGAGTTGGAAGTTTGTACCGAGTCAGACATGGGTTTGGTCTGGATATTGCTGAAATTCCATCCAGAAAGAAGGGAAAGAAAAGAGAAGAGAAAGAAGATAGAGGGATAAAGAGAAGATTGAGAAGAGAGGAAGCAAGGTTGCAACTTCGTCTCGACTCAAACTGAGTTCTTGACTCACTGCCGAGTCATGGGTTGAGTCTAAGCTTGGGATTGGCCTTGTTATAACTGGGATTCCAATAGGGCTAGAGAAAGAGTGAAGGAGCAAAGAAGGAGAAGAGAGGAAAGGTAGTAGAAGGAAGAAGAATGGGATAAAGAGTAGAAGGGGGTTGTATTCGGGTTGGCGCTGAGTTAATTCGGTTCAAAATCGAGTTAAGTCTCCAAATCACTGAGTTTTCGATTCCAGATGCTATCGGATCAAGTTTCATTGCAAGATCTTGATCCTAGGGTGTGTACAACTGTCTCTAGCATTACTGGGAGACGAACTAACTCTTGAAAGGTGAGGATCACCCTTCAAGCTTTTCTAAATCTTGATAATTAGCGTAGCTTACTTATTTCATCTCTTGCCTAAAATAATACTTAGTGAAATTATTGATAAATGCTAGTTTCTAATTTAGAAATTCTTTATAATGACTGATGGTTGATTTATATTCAATTATAAACATGCGATGGGTCTCAAATATTCCTCTTTACATGTATAATTATTTCTGACAATGTGCTTGACTTGGTTTACCACTTGCGGTTATTCTATGATGTTTGTGAAAGTTCTTGAACTAGTGGCCTTTCTGTCAAATAGATTAAATGGAATTTTCTTGTCGTGGACTTACCACATTGTGTATCATTTGTGCCTACATGGCTTTTGGGGAATAATCCCTTTTTAATCACACCATTAGGTAGAATATTTGGCTCTCGCGGCTTTTGTGGAATACTTGCCCTTTTACGGTTTCAATGGATTAATTATTTTATACAACCTTGTGCTGGTAGGTTCCACTTATTGGACTGTAATTGGCCACTAGTTGAAGGGGTTACCTTTAAAACATCATATTTATTAGTCTCATGAGCCAGGGATGGTGGAATGGGACACTATGCCTGAGCTGTCGGCCTAAGCTAGGTGACCAGCCCCCCATAGTGACCTTTGAGCTTTCCTAAATTGATTATTTAAAATTAGATTAATAATGGTTGAACTAATCATGCACTTTCATGGCATATATTATAGTATATTCCGGGTAGTTAGTCCTTCTTAGGCGTACCCTTGTGTACTTTTCCGGATGACTAGTCCTCCTCGGGCGATCTATATATTACTATGCCTTTTTCCAGGTAGTTCATCTACCGCGGGCGGTCTACATTACTTTTTCTAGGTAGTTCATCTACCGCGGGTAGTCTATATGGCCTTTTCTAGGTAGTTAATCTACTGCGGGCGGTCTGTATGGTCTTTTCCGGGTGGCCAGTTCACCTTGTGCGACTTTTTACCAGCTGGGTGTGCCTCCCCAAGTCAGTGAGCATGTGCATACATCCATGCATTTAAATAAGATCATCTTTGCAAAATTTATTTAATGAATGTGTATCTGATGAACCTTATCTGATTTCCATGATAATCATCATTTAATATTTGTTATACACTGCTTTTGTTAACTATGCTTAATTATCTTGATGTTGCAATAAATCTTGAGGCGTATACCTCACTACATAGCCATTGACGCTATTAAACCATACTCAGCGTGCAGGAGACGTAAATGATACGGAAGTTGGCATCCATATGGAATGGGAGGAGCTAGATGATCTTACAACTCCTTATTCCTAATTTCATTTGTATTTAATTTATACTTTCATGTATCTTAAAAGTTAAGACATTGGTTTGTATTTATTTCTGGGTAACCATTTGAAAACCCTGATTATGTATATTTGGACTCCCTCTTATACTTGAATTGTTTTTATTCCACTTGAATGGTTAACTCTGATAAAGAAGAAAAAAAGTAGGTGAAATTTGAGATATTTTGTAACATCCTGAAAATCAGGGGGTCGAGCAAAAACCCAACTCCCGAGTTCTAAAATGTTATTTATGCAACATAGATATGTATGATTGAAAGTTGTCTGTGATAATGTCTTAAACATGAGTGAGATTAAGCCAGAACAACATATCATACTCCAGAGACAGTTAAATTTACAAGCAGAAGACTGTGATAGTATGTATAACATATATAAACTGTTGTATGTCTCCAGAGTGTGAATATATTACCAGGTTATACACATACATGTATACTTCAAAAGTAAACAAAATGAATATACATGAGTGCTCTAAAAATATAAAATGACAAGTGTCAAGGTATCTAATCAACCTCCCTGTAATCCCGTCAATCAGATCACGCATAAAGGAGAGATCCTCCTCATCATCATCAAATCCAGCTCCAACTCGCAGGCCGCGCCATCATCTGCAATCACAATAGGGACTGGTGGGTGTCCGGAAACACCATCCCGTAACGTGGGAGTGAGTGATGAACTCAGTGGGATAAGAGAGCAAAGATTAGCATGTTATCAAATCAATCATGCGATAATAGTAAAGCAGTAAATCAAACAATCCTAATACTGTTGTTAATGCAATATGACATGACGTGATGTATGCCCTCACCCACGATCTCCCTCATACGGCAACATCTTACGACCGCGGCATGCCACACTCCCTAGAGTGCTCCACATCTTCCAGGCACATGCAATGTTATGGTGATATGATTTCCAAGTTGTTATTAGTCCATTCAAACAACAGGATTGAAAAACTAAGGTACCTCCCTTATATCAATCCCAACACAGATCCTGTCTAGGGTCGTCACTCCTAGTAATCTCATACGATGTATATTTTGTAGGTCGCTGCAAGGGCTGCCAGGGTTGTTGCACGCACTCGTTGCTCCGCTCCCCCATCACCTTATCAATACAAGCCTACTGTACTCTACTGCTACTGAAGGGTCGTCGCCTCCCGTAGACTCAGAATACGCTCGCGGTCACTACAAAGGGCTGTCAGGGCTGTTGCTCGCACTCGTTGCACCGCTCCCCCATCACCTTATCAATGTAGGCCGACAGCAAGAATATAGTGTCCCATACCACCATAATCTGCTCACGAGTCTAGGTACTCACTGGTCACTACGGGGAGGTTTGTGGCCCCAGCGTAGGCCGACAGCTCGACCATGGTGTCCCATACCACCATGCCCGGCTCATGAGTCTTCGTGGATCAAGGTACCATGGTTGACAGGGTTTACAATGGTAAGTTCAGTACCCTAGGTTCAAGCAGTTATGACTCATGCAGGGTGAACATACAATGGCCAGTCGGGTTACTTTACGGGCTCGACTAGCGCGATCGCATCTCAAGTTGACGACATGAAGTGCGTAAAACACTTCGTGTGGCCTAACCACTGCCGCCAACTCCATAACATGGCTCGCGTTCATCGACGCGTTGTTCGTGGCGAAGATAAGCTAACCACGAATTCGCTCGGTTACCGACTGCCTGGACTAAGCATAGTCCCAAACAATCATAGAATCACATCAGCAGTTTTGTAAGGGTAATGGAAATGAAATACAACCATGTGAGCATGTTAACACATGTTATTACATACAACTTAAGCAAATCATCTTACACATGTCTTTCACACATATGATGAAATTACACATGTCGCCAACATATAGGAAATCCTCTCCATCAACATATTAATTGAGAATTCAATCTCAAACTAAATCATAAGGAAATCATCAAGTACATGTTATAGCATACCACTTGAGTACAACATCAAGCATATGCATTTCATACATATAATGAAATCATACATATGGCTAGCATGTAGGAAATCATTTTCATCAGCATATTAATCGAGAAATCAGTCTCAAAATAATTCATAACACCATTTAACTCAATACATACTAATACAAACATTTATACAAACACTTACACTACACACTTAAGTCTACATACAGCATGTCGACCCGAAGCGCGCATTTAGGCGAATCTCTTCGCCAAACTAATTATGCACGTATTCCTAACATTCTAATGCGACAATAAACCATGTCAATCACATCAGCAAAATATGAATAAAAACAGTACTTCCTACGAATGACTAAAATGCCCTAAATCTCATATTCTTCATTGGTTTACGAAACAGGAAATGGACAGCATGTTGTACATGTCAAACGGCGTTGCCGTCGAGAATCTACTATTAAACGACATTGAAAGCTTTGGAAACAGTCAATCAAAGCGTCTAAAATCCGCACCTTTTTCTCCTAGAAGCGTATTAATTCGAACAGAGCGTATACGCTTCGTCTACGGTGATCAGACAACTTGATACACATGTACATCAGCTACTATTCTATTTGAATCAAAGAAATCCCCAAATCAGCAAGTGGTTAGGGTTTTCCTTACCTAGAAGTGCGTTGGAATCGCCGGGAAAGTGATCGGAGTGCGTCGCCTAAGCTCGTGCAGCAGCAGCAGCAGGTGGCAGGAAAATCACTCCCACTCTCTCTCACAAACTCTCACCTTTTCTCTCTCCCAATCTAGGGCTTTTTGCAATTTCGGATGGGAGAGAGGAGTGAGGGTTTCAACCCCTTTTATAAGCTTAAAAACGCCCGAAATAGGCTCGGGAACGAAGTTTACTTAGTGCATATCCAATTCGGGGCTGTTTCGGTCCAAAAGATGCTTTCTGGTGGTCCCCTAGCCGAATGCGATCGGACTTAAGCTCACGCGTACCAGATCTAGCATGTATTAAGTTTTTAGTCCGGCTGGGTCCGCAGATCGCACGTGGCGGACCAGTTTCAGTTCAGCGGTCACCGCACGTAGATCAGGGATGAAAGTCTCATGATATAAAATAGAAATTTCTCCTGATCCGAGGGTGTAATCTGGCTGAATTCTGACTGCCAGAACGCTCAATACTGACGCGTCAAGTCGTGTGCCAGATTTGAATTTGAATTCCAATTATGTCCCTATTCGCACTCTCTTCGGTCCGGGCTCAATGAAATAGCCTGTGATTATCGATTTGACTTGATTTTTGGAATGAGTGTCAAGTCCAGCTAGGCGGTTCTAACGGTCTAAGATAGGAGGTATCGGACTTTCGACGTGCGGTCTAGATCCAATACAAAGATTCAAAGTGGTCTAGAGAACAAACCTGCTTAGAGTTTGGTCCGAGGTTATAGAGTATTATAGAGTCATTGGTTCTACTCGATTTGGGTCTTGTAGAACGTATTTAAAGTGATCAGGGACTATTTCCCAACTACTCCAGCGTCGCGCTAGCTAACTTACACTTATTTTTCAAAGGAATTAATCCTACGTGATTTCTTTGGCTATGGAATTGGGTTCTAAGCGATTTTCCAGGTGTTTTAGTTGACCCATTGCCTAAGGACGTCTAATCCCAGATTGGACAAAATCCGGGGTGTTACATATTTTAAAGGTTAACACTCGGGTTTTTGGAAGAACGAGTAGTGTACTCGGGTTCCGGGAACCAGGGTGTTATAAGATGGTATCAGAGAGAGTCTAGACAAACCCTGCCTTTAGAAAAGTATCTTATACAAACCATGAATGTCTCAACTAGGTTGTTGAAATTAGAGACTTAACCCTTAAAAAGAATTTCCCTGTACCTTGAGAAATTTCGAGAATACAGAAACATGAACTTAAATTTTCTTAGAAATCATTAGAGTAACCATTTGAATTTATTTAGAATTCCCTTAGAGTTTGGAAAAATTGAGAAGATAGATACTTCGAATCTTAGGCTCCTCGAAATTTTGGATTAGTCATTTGAACTTAGAAACTAAACCTAGATACCTTGGGAGAATAATATACAAGAATATACCTTAGACTTGACTCCCATGGAACAAACTTTTGAAATCTAAGATATGAAATTTCCCAAAAATCTCTTAAAAATAACCTTGTCACAACCATTTAGTAAATGCCACAACGTAAGTGTTTTAGGAAATCCTAACATTATATGGGACATCGAATTGTACATAAGCACTCCCAAAAGTTAAGGAATTGCATTAGGAAAGATAATTTAATTTTCCTAGTACATTTCATTAATTAGAGACTCAAACTTTAGGCCCCTTGGGAAAATTCAGGTTTAATTGTTTGAACATGGAAAGAAAACTTAGTTTCCCTTGAATTCATTAGAATAGACATACGAAATTGATTGGAATTACCTTAAGAATATAGAGACTCAAGATTCTAAGTACCCTAGGGGATTGCCTGCATAACCATCAAACCTAGGAACAAAACCTAGGTCTCCATTATAAGCTATGAGAATAATTGTTCAAACTTAGGAACTAATTTTAGGTGTCATGGGAGAATCAACGCCCACTATAATCTGATTAAGATCACGAGGTATACTCTTTGAACTTGCTTTCTAGTGAAATTTTTTGAAATCTAGGATTTGAATTTTCCCCATAAATTTTCATAGTTGAAATGACTTTGTTAAAACACTCAGTGAGTGAAATGAGTTAAGCATTGTAGGAAATTCCCTTCCCACCAAGTCAAACATTGGATTGAATCTAAGTACTCCTTAAATTTTAGGAATCATATCAAGAACTATAATCTGAATTCCCTCGTACATATCTCTAGTCAGAGATGTTGTTTCATACAAATTCTATCGCTTATAGTAACTAGAGGTAAAATGTTGAATATATTTTTAACATTCAGCTAGGTGTATTGGAACTGGATTTGAGAATCTTGATAAATGTAACAATTTCCATTTTAAAATTCCTGTGAAATTTTTTTTTATTATCTTGAAACAATTCGATAGTGTATTAGGTAACTAGTGTGCATAATGAGAGTATGATAGACATTCGGGTTGCTAGACATAGCTTTCAGAACTCTCATCAAGAAAATAGAAAATTTTATGATATTCTCAAGTGTCTAGACTAATCAGGACCACGAACTGATGGAATCATATTTTAAGCAAAGCATATGCGGTTTGATCCAAATTCTATATCCTAGAAAATTTTCAATGATCTCAATGCTCTGATCAAGCAGAAGATCTAAAATTGCTAGGATTTGGAAATGATATTGGTAAATCCACTGCTCTGCGCAAGCAGAGGATCAATGTATCGGGCCCAAACTCACTACAACCATCCATCCGTAATAACTCGAACACTGAAAATGGAAGATTGCACTATACTTTAGATAGTGAGAAACTAACATTAAAAGTAAGGGAAAATGAAAGGACAAGTATAATGTTGTTACATGTCACCTAACTGAACTTGTAAGCATAATATGTATACTTTAGGAAATTGTAAACTAGCTAGGCATTAAACTAAATCCCTAGCTTTAGAAGATTTCAAAATAGTTTTCAGTTCTTAGGGTTACACATATACAACGATCGATTTGTCAGAATGAAAGTATAAAAGGAAATGGGTGAAATTAGATATAACCTATCTAAGCCAAGTTGTGATGGCACTTTTGGACATATTAGGGATATGGTACACCACTAGGATGATCTAGTGACTTATAATGAAAATATTGGGATATGTGTTGTCAAATCTCGAGGTTGAGATTTTCTTTAAGGGGAGTAGATTGTAACAACCCCAATTTTGATAATTAGTTGTATACATTTGTACACCCACATATGTTTCAAAAAGGAAGGTAGTGAATGAGCAGAAATTCTATACAATGGATATTCTCATTCCTATAAATAAGATGAGTATGAATCTCGAGGACGAGATTTTCTTTAAGGGGGGTAGATTGTAATACCCCGTACTTTTGCATACTCGGGTGTTACCATTATAAATTAAAATCTATATGAGGGTACACAAAACCTAAGTTATTAACCATTATTTAATAAGTCACAAGACTTAACAACCTGCCATCAAATCTCAACAGTTAGAATATCAAATTCATAAATTCAACCACTAATTTAAATAAATTAATAACTAAACATTGAAACCCATGTATTGTGGCCCACTTACAAACCCAAATAATCAAATTTTTATATTTTTAAAATCCAAGACCTATAGTGGACTAAGTGAATGAATAAATAGCGTTAATCTGGATGTGACGCACGTGAACAATTTAGAAAAATATATAAAAATCTAAATACGAATGAGTAATTATTCTTTTTTTTAAAAAAACATATGAAACATCTCCGAAAGAGAGAACCATGGGATTTAAATATAAATTGAAAATATAATAGTAAATTTAATAATAATAATAATAAAGATATTTAATATTATAAATGTACATTAGGCTATATGATCCCTAATCCATCCATCGATTTCTTGTTAAAGTGGTCCCTTGGACCCTTTTAACCATTGATGTTTAGATTTAGAGATGATCCAACCATTGAATTAATAAAGATCATCAAAACAACTCAAATTGACTAGGTGTGGCCCACCTAAGCTTTATAGATCTGTTTATTCCTTCTCCAGACGTCCTAGTTGGACTTTTAGAATCGATCAGTCGGAGTGAATTCCACAAAACATAAACATGGACTCCACTTTTGAATTGTTGTAACAACTCGACCCTAAACCTTAACCTAATAATAAAACCAGCACCACTAACAAACACTAATACTGAAAATGAGACCCATCTAAACCTTGAACTCAACTAATATTCAACCGTAGACAAATAATCAACTGAACGAAATGATCTACTGGTGTAGATCTCATCAATCATCATGTGGGGCCCACTTTTGAACTACGTTTGTACGCAAATCTGTGTGCACCCCTGGTGCATCGGACCGTGCAATCGGTCTAACGGGTGTTGACCTGTAAATATCCGAAAAAGAGAGGTTTTCTCTCTCTTTCTCATGCGTTTTCCCACCCAGCGCTGCTCGACCAAACAGTCGTCCACTGTTTTAATTAGTGGGCCACCATCTGATCATTTTTGGATGATCCAAACCGTCCATCAAGAATATGGGAATGTACTGATCAAAACCCTGTTGATTTACGTGAAACTAGCAAGTAGAGTTATGTGCAAGTGTTTTTCCAAAAACGGTTATTTTGTTGCGTTGCCAGACTTGCTACGCACGTGTAAAATCTCCTCCCATCCTAACCCTCCACCTGGACAAATCCTAGCCATCCATTCCTTTCTGCGCTTTAGGGTTTTCCGTCGTAATGAAAAGCCGCCGCAACTCCAATACTCCTAATCCCACTGAGATTCATGAATGTCTGTCCAAAATATGGACCCCACAGTGTTCTATGATCAAATCCACACCATCTAAACATACCAGATTAGCAGATTAACCAACGGTAAAGAATCCACCATTTTAGAGAAGGTCATCTTCTTCGTTCAACTGTGGATACCCATCACCTGTGATGTGGCCCATATCTCGATCAGAGCCTTCCAAATGATGGATCATGACCCCAGAAGTGCATCCATGACGTCAGATCACAACCCTGCTAACATGACTCGATCATATTATCACAAAAATAATATGTTTTAAGCAACGAAAACCATAACTAATCCTTTGATTAGTTACAGTCCGAATCCTCTAGAAGCTGGTTAATACCTGCCTCTTTAAGGTTACCATTTAGGGCAACCCTTCCAAAGATAGAAAGAGAATGAGATTGGAGAGAAAGGGCGCCGTTTCGGTGCTGCATCTAGATGAGTTGACTCGGTTCGAGTCGCTGCAAATCAAGCCGAGTCCCGGGTTTTCACCGGATCATTCCAGCAGAGAAATAAGGAGAAGAAGAAGAAGATGTAGAGAAAGGAAAGGAAAGAGAAGAAAGAGACTGAGAAGGGTCATGGGCTGGGCAAGTCGTGGCTGGTTGAGTCGCTGTAAATCGAGTTGCACCGGGTCCAGTTGTTGGGCAGTGTCAGCAGAGAAGCGGAAGGGAAGTAAAGAGGAAGAGAGGAAGGAAGAAGAGAAGGGCGAGCGGTTGCCAAGTCAGGCCGCCTTGACTCGGTTTGAATCAAGTTCGAGTTGGGAGTTTGTGCCGAGTCAGACCTGGGTTTGGTCTGGATATTGCTGAAATTCCATCCGGAAAGAAGAGAAAGAAAAGAGAAAGAGAAAGAAGATAGAGGGATAAAGAGAAGATTGAGAAGAGAGGAAGCAAGGTTGCAGCTTCGTCTCGACTCAAACTGAGTTCTTGACTCGCTGCCAAGTCATAGGTTGAGTCTAAGCTTGGGATTGGCCTTCTTATAACTGGGATTCCAATAGGGCTAGAGAAAGAGTGAAGGAGCAAAGAAGGAGAAGAGAGGAAAGGTAGTAGAAGGAAGAAGAATGGGATAAAGAGTAGAAGGGGGTTGTATTCTGGTTAGCACCGAGTTAACTCGGTTCAAAACCGAGTTAAGTCTCCAACTCACTGAGTTTTCAGTTCCAGACGCTATCGGGTCGAGTTTCATAGCAAGATCTTGATCCTAGGGTGTGTACAACTGTCTCTAGCATTACTGGGAGACGAACTAATTGAAAGGTGAGGATCACCCTTCAAGCTTTTCTACATCTTGATAATTATCGTAGCTTGCTTATTTCATCTCTTGCCTAAAATAATACTTAGTGAAATTATTGATAAATGCTAGTTTCTAATTTAGAAATTCTTTATAATGACTGATGGTTGATTTATATTCAATTATAAACATGCGATGGGTCTCAAATATTCCTCTTTACATGTATAATTACTTCTGATAATGTGCTTGACTTGGTTTGCCACATGCGGTTATTCTATGATGTTTGTGGAAGTTCTTGAACTAGTGGCCTTTCTGTTAAATAGATTAAATGGAATTTTCTTATCGTGGACTTACCACGTTGTGTATCATTTGTGCCTACATGGCTTTTGGGGAATAATCCCTTTTTAATCACACCATTACGTAGAATATTTGGTTCTCGCGGCTTTTGTGGAATACTTGCCCTTTTGTGGTTTCAATGGATTAATTATTTTATACAACCTTGTGCTGGTAAGTTCCACTTGTCGGACTGTAATTGGCCACTAGTTGAAGGGGTTACCCTTAAAACATCATATTTATTAGTCTCATGAGGCAGAGATGGTGGAATGGGACACTATGTGTAACACCCCAAATTTTTGCCAACATAAGGTTAGACGTCCTTAGGCAATGGGTCAACCATAATACCTTGGTAACCTCTCAGAACCCAATTCCAAAGCCAAAGAAATCATTTAGAACCTAATTCTTTAGAAATTTAACGTGAATTAGCCAGCGCTACACTAGATTTCCTGTAAAATTAGAACCAACCACTTTAAATATGATCTGTAAGACCCAAAACCTATAGAATCATTGACGTTGCCTTACCCTGAAATCCAGGATCAAACTCTAAACCCGATTACTCTCGGGAGCAATTTGAAACTTTATATTGGATCTAGACCATGCGTCAAAAGTCCGATATCTATAATCTTAGACCATTATGACCGCCTAGTTGGACTTGACAATCATTTCGAAAATCAAGCCCAACCGATATCCAGAGACCATTTTACTGAGTCCGGAGTGAAGAGAGTGAGAAAAGGAAAATATTTAGAAAATAAATTCAATTTTTAATAAATCTGGAACGGTTCACTTGCGCGTTATTTTTAAGCGTTCTGACTGTTGGAATCTGACCCAAATACACCCTTGGATCAGGGAACATTTCTCACTCAGGTCAGTATACTTGGAATCCCTGATCGAGTCTCAGTGACCACTGAACTGAAACTGGTCCGCCACGTGCGATCTGGAAACCCGATCGAACTGAAAACTTAACTTGATTAGGGTCCAGCATCCATGACCTTAAGTCCGACCGCATTTAGTAACAGGACCTCCAGAAGTGCTCCGTTGAGATGAAACAGTTCGTATTTGGACATAACTTAAGTATACCTTGACTTAAAGTCTGTTTTAGTTATGTTTGGGCTTATAAAAGGGCCTTAAACTCTTAGCTTTCTAACCCATACGAATTTGGGGAAAACCCTAGGAGAGAGAAGAGAGAAAAGAGAGAGAAGTGAGGGAGAAGTTGGGGATTTCTCCTGGGATTCTTCCCTGCTGCTCCACGTGCCAAAGCCATCCACCTACATCGCTATTTTGGCGATTCCAACTTCGTTCTAGGTAAGAAAACCCTAACTCTAACCTGATTTGAAGCTTAGACTAGCTGTAAAAGAGTTCTAGCTAAACTGTTTTTTGCCATAGGTAGCGTATCTGCCATTGACGAAGACACATCATCTGAATCCTATCGAATACGCATTTTCTGGTTTAAGGTGTGGATTTTAGACACTTAGATTACCTGTTTCAAAGATTTCAATGTCGTTTAATGGTAGATTGTTGATAAGAATGTTGTTTGACATGTAGAACATGCTGTCTGTTTTTCATTTCGAATACGTATGAGGAATATGAGATTTAGGGTATTTTAGGTATTTGTAGAAAATACTGTATACGTACGTATTTTGCTGATATGATTGCCATGAGTATTTACAGTGTACCTATACTAGTTATACGTGTATGATCTGTTTGGTGAAGAGATTCGCCCTAATGCACATATTGGCTGACATATGCTATGTAAAATAATGTGTGTAGACTAAGTGTTTGTTGAAATGCCTAAATCAATATGATTTATGCCTGTCATATGTTTTGATTGTAAGAACATGATTGTTGTGTATTAGACAACTCCTTGATATAAGGATCTATCATATTATATGTTGAAATCAACGTACGTCAAGTACGTTGGAGTTGAGTAGTCTAAGTGTTTGTATAAATATATGTATTAGTAAGTATTGAGTAAATGGTATTGTAGATTAGCATTGAGACTGGATTCTCAACTAATTTGATGATGTACATGATTTCCTCCATGCTTGTTGTATTTCAATTGATTACCTTATGTGTGAAGTACTCGTGTATGGTTAACTGCTTATGATGTATGTTATAACATGCTGAAATTTCTTGTATTTCAATTCGGTTTCTCTCACATGATTATTGATTTAGATTACAAGTGTTTGGGGCTATACTCTAGTCCAGGAAGTCGGTAACAGATTTGAATTTGTGGTCAGATTCTATTCACCACGAAGGATGTATATGACGAACCCGAGTCGTACTAAAGTTGTCAGTAGTGGTTAGGCCACACGAAGTGCTTGTGCACTTCATGTCGGTCGATTCAACATGCGCTCGCGCTAGTCAGACTCATCAAGTAACCCGATTGAACGTTGTATGTTCACCTTGTATTCGTCATAAGTGCTTGAACCTAAGGTACTCAACTTACCAGTGATAATGCTGATAACCGTGGTACCTTGATCCACTAAGACTCATGAGCCGGGCATGGTGGTATAGGACACCGTGGTCGAGTTGTCGGCCTACGCTGGGGCCATAAACCTCCCCGTAGTGACCAGTGAGCAACCTAGACTTGTGAGCAGATTATGGTGGTATGGGACATTATATTCTTTCTGTCGGCCTACATTGATAAGGTGATGGGGGAGCGGTGCAACGAGTGCATGCAACAGCCCTGACAGCCCTTTGTAGTGACCTCGAGCGTAATCTGAGTCTACGTGAGGCGACGACTTTTCCATAGTAACAAGAGTACAACTAGGCCTGTATTGATAAGGTGATGTAGGAGCAGAGCAACGAGTGCGTGCAATAGCCATGACAGCCCTTGCAGCGACCTAAAAATATATCATCATATGAGACTACTAGGAGTGACAACCCTAGACAGGATCCTTGTTGTGAATGATATAAGGGAAGTACCCTAGTTTTCCAATCCTGCTGTATGAAAAGGACTAATAACAACTCGGTAATCATATTCATATCGCACTGCATATTCCTGGAAGATGTGGAGCACTGAGGGAAGAAAGCATGCCGTGGACGTAAATGGTGTCGCATGAGGGAGTATGACGGTGAGGGCATCCATCATGTCATTTCATTCTTGCATTAATCACAATGTTTAGGAATGTTTAATTTTCTTGCTTTATCATTATCGATTGATTGATTTGATAACATGTTAACCTTTGCTTTATGATTCCACTGAGTTAGCTACTCACTCCCACGTTACGGGACGGTGTTCTGGACACCCACCAGTCTCTATTTTAGTTTCAGATGATGGCGATGCTTGCGAAGTAGAGCCAGACTTGATGATGATGAAGAGGATCCCTCCTATATGCAGGTTCTGATTGATAGGGTTACAGGGTTACTGATTAGATGCCAATACACTTGGTATTTTATCTTTTATTTATGCACTCATGTATATTCTTTTTGATCATTTTTGGAGTATACATGTATATGTTTAACATGGTAACATGTTCACACTCTGGAGACTTACAATCAATTATATATTTTATGTATTTATCACAATCTTTCGCTTGTAAAATTTAACTATCTCTGGAGTATGATAAGCTGTTTTAGTCTAATCCCACTCATGTTTTTTGCATTAATATGAACAACATCCATCCATCATTGAAAATGTTGGATAAGTGATGTTCTGAAACTCGGGAGTGAAATTTATGCTCGACCCCCCAATTTTCAGGGCGTTATAGATGGTGTCAGAGCATGATTTGGATTAAACTGGACCTGGGTTATGGTAACATGACACACACTGACGCACTCTGACTTAGGAAGGGGGTAATGGAACCTAGAAACCATTTTAGAATGCCCAGTTTCACCGACAGGTGAGACTATGCGGTAATTTAGTCCATAATGTATCTTTGGTCGCGTGAAGCAACCTAAGTCGCCTCTAGGCCATCATTCGATGGGTTTGAGTTGTTTCTTGAAGAATTCCAAACCTAGAAATGAATGTCCTTAGGTTGTGGGTCAACCACAACCCTTATACTCAATCTTAAGGCCTAAAACCCCTTTTTATCCAATTCCTTCAAAATCTCTCCTTTCACCGCTTCATTCTTCGAATTTTTCTAAGTCCCTTCATAATAGACATAAGTCTTAATGTGTAAATGATGGAGAATCATACTTAGACAAAAATTTACTATCAATAGTAAATATATGTATAAATTGGATTTTTGACCATTTCAATTATGGAATCTCGTGGAACAATTGGGTTAGTTGGATAGATTAGTGTCTCCTACCCCAAAATCATATGTTACATGATGCATAAAATCATTCCTATTTGCAAATGACCCGAAACGGCTCAAATCGGAAGAGGGGGGCCAAATGATCAACTTTTAGGGGGTTCCAGAGTGGGACCCACATCATTTTGGACCCGGGGGGGGGGGGGGGGGGGGGGACCTCGCCGAAATGGTGAGCCCTCGCCGAACAGTCCAGAGACCGGTGAGGCCTCGCAGACCAGCGGGCTCGACCGGGCGGGCCGGTCGGGCTGACCGAGTTTGGGGACTTTTGGACTCCACTAGTCCACGATTCCTTGATTAGAACACCCCCGATCAACCACTTCCTTCATAAACTACCCCTCCAAGCTCTCCCTTTCCTACAATGTTGTTGTTTTCTCTCTCAAACCTCCCTTCCAATCACTCCTTCCTTCATTTTTCGTTATTCCCTTCACCCCTCCATCGTTTATAGCGATACCCAGCACCTACTCCTTTCATTTTCTTTGATTTGAGCTCTCACATCTCCCATGTGAGTCTTAAATTCGTGTAGGTCCTCTAACCCATGCTCTGTTGTTGTTCTTCCTCTTCTTTCCCTTTCATCAGACCCTTACACTCCCATATCAAGTTCAAATTTGTGGAGACTCAAAGATCTCAGCCCTTCCCTTCATTTCCTACATTTTCTATGGCTCTTTATGAGCTAGTTGTAGTCATCTTCTCGATCCTTAAACTTCTACCGACGGGTGAGACCTAACGCAGTAGCTTAGTCCATAAACAGTGACCATCTAGTGCTAGGACACCTAGAGTTTTGGACCTAGAGTTAGTACTCTTAGATTTGAAAGATCTGACGATATAGGAAATCCAATTTCAATTAGATAATCTTGACTCTAAGCGATAGAACAATCCCCTGTAGTAGAAATGGTATGAAACCATCTAGCATATGAGCCTAGACTTTGGATTATAGCTAGTGCTACAGACTAGGCAACTAGTTGTATTAAGTCGTGTAAAGCCTATACATGCTAAGGAATAGTAGGCTAGATTCGGTTGGAGTAGAACCTCATTCCTTCGATAGATTCCCTTAATACTTATAGACTTCTGTTATAACCCTTGGGAAAGTTTTTTTTAACTGAGAACCATTCACTCTCAGGGAAAACTTATAAATCCCTTAGATTGAACTTAGAATAAACCAGCACGCCCCTTAGAATTTCCTTCCCAAGGACTTCTTACAATCGGGAACACGGAATAAGGGAACTGTATGAAGCGATGTATTCGCGGTTTGAATCGACTTCTTAATCCTAGTAGTTACCAATGAATCCAATGCTCTGATCAAGCAGAAGATCGGGATCGACTCGGATTAAGAATTGATATAATAAATTTTTTGTCCTAGATAGACAGAAAGTCTATGTATCCGGTTCAGACCCACTACACAACCTTTCTCCCATGTTGGCCCAACCACCTACAACTAAAAGTTATCACTTTGTCTTTGGAAAATGGCGAGGACTTATATCCAGTATAGAATTAGATATCTTGCCACAAACTCACATCCGTCCTTGAAATCAACCACAACACCCATCATTTCAGTCCCTTTCTATAATCATAGGTACCAATGCCATAGAACGCATCATTAGCAAAGGCAGACCAATGTAGTGAGAGGTTATTTCCCATTTCATGTTAAGGATAGGCCCTAAGTTACATTGCGTTCCGATATATGGATCGAGATAGATTCTTGAGCCTTAAGTAGAACTAAGTTTTAAGGGGGGTAGAACGTATTGAGCCCAATCTTATTATGATTAGCTAATGCAACCGTTGGATTAGAGTAGCGTAGCGGAAGCATGGTTGGTCTCTTCCCCACTAGCCCAGGATCGAAGAAGTTGATTTAGGTTATACGTAAGGTTAGGTCATTAAATAGGATTTGAACCTTCTTTAGAATGTCAATACGAAAGTCTCTCTAGGTACTCATTACCCTAAGCCAATTTTGGGGATGAAATTTTATTTTAAGGGGGGTAGATTGTAACACCCTGAATTTTTGACAACATGAGGTTAGACGTCCTTAGGTAATGGGTCACCCATAACACCTTGGTAACCTCTCAGAACCCAATTCCAAAGCCAAAGAAATCATTTAGAACCTAATTCTTTAGAAATTTAACGTGAATTAGCCAGCGCTACACTAGATTTCCTGTAAAATTAGCACCAACCACTTTGAATATGATTTGTAAGACCCAAAACCTATAGAATCATTGACGTTACCTTACCCTGAAATTCAGGATCAAACTCTAAACCCGGTTGCTCTCGGGAGCACTTTGAAACTTTGTATTGGATCTAGACCATGCGTCAAAAGTCTGATATCTATAATCTTAGACCATTATAACCGCCTAGTTGGACTTGACAATCATTTCGAAAATCAAGCCCAACCGATATCCAGAGACCATTTTACTGAGTCCGGAGTGAAGAGAGTGAGAAAAGGAAAATATTTAGAAAATAAATTCAATTTTTAATAAATCTGGCACGGTTCACTTGCGCGTTATTTTTAAGCGTTCTGACTGTTGGAATCTGACCCAAATACACCCTTGGATCAGGGAACATTTTCCACTAAGGTCAGTATACTTGGAATCCCTGATCAAGTTTCAGTGACCGCTGAACTGAAACTGGTCCGCCACGTGGGATCTGGAAACTCGATCGAACTGAAAACTTAACTTGATCAGGATCCAGCATCCATGACCTTAAGTTCGACCACATTTAGTAACAGGACCTCCAGAAGTGCTCCGTTGAGATGGAACAGTTCGTATTTGGACATAACTTAAGTATACCTTGACTTAAAGTCTGTTTTGGTTATGTTTGGGCTTATAAAAGGGCCTTAAACTCTTAGCTTTCTAACCCATACGAATTTGGGGAAAACCCTAGGAGAGAGAAGAGAGAAAAGAGAGAGAAGTGAGGGAGAAGTTGGGGATTTCTCCTGGGATTCTTCCCTGCTGCTCCACGTGCCAAAGCCATCCACCTACATCGCTATTTTGGTGATTCCAACTTCGTTCTAGGTAAGAAAACCCTAACCCTAACCTGATTTGAAGCTTAGACTAGCTGTAAAAGAGTTCTAGCTAAACTGTTTCTTGCCATAGGTAGCGTATCTGCCATTGACGAAGACACATCGTCTGAATCCTATCGAATACGCATTTTCTGATTTAAGGTGCGGATTTTAGACACTTAGATTACCTGTTTCAAAGATTTCAATGCCGTTTAATGGTAGATTGTTGATAAGAATGTTGTTTGACATGTAGAACATGCTGTCTGTTTTTCATTTCGAATACGTATGAAGAATATGAGATTTAGGGTATTTTAGGTATTTGTAGGAAATACTGTATACGTACGTATTTTGCTGATATGATTGCCATGAGTATTTACAGTGTACCTATACTAGTTATACGTGTATGATCTGTTTGGCGAAGAGATTCGCCCTAATGCACATATTGGCCGACATATACTATGTAAACTAATGTGTGTAGACTAAGTGTTTGTTGAAATGCCTAAATCAATATGATTTATGCCTGGCATATGTTTTGAATGTAAGAACATGATTTTTGTGTATTAGACAACTCCTTGATATAAGGATCTGTCATATTATATGTTGAAATCAACATACGTCAAGTACGTTGGAGTTGAGTAGTCTAAGTGTTTGTATAAATGTATGTATTAGTAAGTATTGAGTAAATGGTATTGCAGATTAGCGTTGAGACTGGATTCTCAACTAATTTGATGATGTACATGATTTCCTCCATGCTTGTTAAATTTCAATTGATTACCTTATGTGTGAAGTACTCGTGTATGGTTAACTGCTTATGATGTATGTTATAACATGCTGGTAACTTGCTGAAATTTCTTATATTTTTGTAACACCCCAGATTTTTTCCAACCTGGGGTTAGGCGTTCTTAGGCGATGGGTCAACCATAACACCTTGGTAACCTCTCAGAACCCAATTCCAAAGCCAAAGAAATCACTTAGGATTAATTCCTTTAGAAATTATGCGTAAGTTAGTTAGCGCTACGCTAGAGTAGCTGTGAAATTGTCCCTGAACACTTTAAATACATTTTGCAAGACCCAAAACTTATAGAATCAATGACGTTATAATACCCTGAAACCTAGGATCAAACTCTAAACCCGTTTGCCCTCAGAAACCCTTTGAAACTCCGTATTGGATTTAGACCGCGCGTCGAAAGTCCGATATACACAATCTTAGACCGTTACGACCGCTTAGCTGGACTTGACAATCATTTCGAAAATCAAGCCCAACCGACGTTCAGAGGCTATTTCATTGAGCCTGGAGTGAAGAGAGTGAGAAATGGGTTAAGATTTGAAATTTTAATTCAAATCTGGCACGGGTCTTTGCACGTTATTATTAAGCGTTCTGACCGTCAGAACTCAGCCAAATTTTACCCTCGGTTCAGAAAAAATTTCTCTTTCATATCATGAGACTTGTAAACCTGATTAAGGCATGATGACCGCTGAACTGAAACTGGACCGCCATGTGCGATCTGGGAACTCTGCCGGTCTGAAAACTTGATGTGTGCTAGATTCAGTAACCATGAGCTTAAGTCCGACCGCGTTCGGCCAGGGGACCTTCCGAAATGCTCTTTTGGATCGGAACAGTCCCAATTTGGTTATAACTTAAGTATACTTTGTTCCCAAGTCTATTTAGGTTATGTTTTAGCCTATATAAGGGCTTTAAACCCTCTCACAACCCTCCCATCCGAATTTGCAACAAACCCTAGATAGAGAGGGAAAAAGTGAGAGATTTTGAGAGAGGTGGGAGAGATTTTCTTGCCACTTGCTATAGCTATTGCACGTATCGAAGCACCACACTCCAATCACTTTCTCGGTGATTCCAATGCACTCCTAGGTAAGAAAACCCTAACCTATCGCTGTTTTAGGGATTCCTTTGATTCAATAGCGAAGTAGCTTATATATCTTGTGCATTAGGTCACCTTTACACCGTTGACGAAGCATATGCGTTCAAATCGAATCGATACACGTTCAGGGCAAAAGGTGCGGATTTTAGACGCTTTGATTGACTAATTTCAAAGCTTTCAATGTCATTTAATAGTAGATTATTGACGAGCATGCCGTTTGATATGTAGAACATGCTGTCCGTTTTTCGTTTCGTAAATGTACGGTAAATGTGAGATTTAGGGTATTTTAGGCATTTGTAGAAAATACTGTATATGTCTGTATTTTACTGAAATGCTTGACATGTAAATTTATCGTGTTATGATATTATATATGCATGTATAATCTATTTGGCAAAGAGATTCGCCCTAATGCGCACTTTGGGTCGACATATGCTATGTAGACTAAAGTGTGTAGACTAAGTGTTTGTATAAATGTTTGTATTAGTATGTATTGAGTAAATGGTGTTATAAATTGGTTTTGAGAATGAATTCTCAATCCACCTGATGTTGTATACAATTTCCTACATGTTTGCTATATGAATTGATTTCCTTATATGTATGAAATACATGTGTTGGTTGATTTACTTACTTTGTATGCTATAACATGTGTTAACATGCTTGTATTGTTGAACTTCAATTCTAATACTCTCATATGATCACTGGTATGGATTACACATGTTTGGGGCTATGCTTTAGTCCAGACAGTCGGTAATGGATTGAATTAGTGGTGGGCTTCTATTTGCCACAGTGAACGCATCGATGAACACGAGTCGTGTTTTGAGTTGGCGGCAGTGGTTAGGCCACACGAAGTGTTTTATGCACTTCATGTCGTTCAGCTTGAGATGCGCCCGTACTAGTCCAGCCCGTCAAGTAACCCGATTGACCATTGTATGTTCACCCTGTATGAGTCATAACTGCTTGAACCTAGGGTACTAAACTTACCATTGGAAACCCTGTTAACCATGGTACCTTGATCCATAAAGACTCATGAGTCGAGCATGGTGGTATGAGACACTGTGGTCAAGCTGTCGGCCTACGCTGGGGCCACAAACCTCTCCGTAGTGACCAGTGAGCACCCTACTCTGAGTAGATTATGGTGGTATGGGACACTATATTCTTGCTGTCGGCCTACACTGATCAGGTGACGAGCCCTTTGTAGTGACCTTGAGTTTATCCTGACACCGCATGGGGGCGACGAGTCCTGATGTAGTTTTAAGGATATAACTAGGCCTGTATTAATAAGGTGATGAGGGAGAGGTGCAACGAGTGCGAACAACAGCCCTGATAGCCCTTGCAGCGACTTAGAAATATAACATCGTATGAGATTACTAGGAGTGACGACCCTAGATAGGATCTGTGTTGGGATTGATATAAGCAAGGTACACTAGTTTCCCAATCCTGCTATATGAAAAGGACTAATAACAACTTGGTAATCATTATCCATATCGCATTGCATGTGCCTGGAAGATGTGGAGCACTGAGGAACGCAAGCATGCTGCTGGCGTAAGATGGTGCCGTATGAGGGAGTATGTCAGTGAGGGCATCCATCATGTCATTTCATGCATGTATTAACAACAGTATCTAGGAATATTTGATTGTTTGCTTTACTATTAATGCGTGATTGATTTGATAACATGCTAATCTTTACTCTCTTATCCCACTGAGTTGATCACTCACTCCCACGTTACGGGATGGTGTTTCGAACACCCACCAGTCCTATTTTAATTGCAGGTGATGGAACTGCTTGTGAAGTGTAGCCAAACCTATATGATGATGAGGAGAACTTCTCCTCCGTGTTTTGATCGACGGGATTACAGGGAGGTTGATTAGATACATGAGTGCTGTCGGCCTACATTGATAATTAAATACAGGGAGGTTGATTAGATACTTGAGGGATCCTCCTCCTCCTCATCAAGTCCATTTTTGGACTTATATGATGATGAGGAGAACTCCACCGTGTTCACACTCTGGAGACTTACAATCAATTATATATTTTATGTATTTATCACAGTCTTTCGCTTGCTAATTTAACTGTCTCTGGAGTATGATATGCTATTTTGGCTTAGTCTCAATCTTGTTTAATTGCATTCTACAGACAACATGCATTTATCATTATCTATGTTGCATAAGTGACGTTCTGGAACTCGGGTATTGGGTTTCTACCCGACCTCCAATTTTTGGGGTGTTACAATTTCAATTCGGTTTCTCTCACATGATTATTGATTTAGATTATAAGTGTTTGGGGCTATACTCTAGTCCAGGAAGTCGGTAACAGATTTGAATTTGTGGTTGGATTCTATTCACCACGAAGGATGTGTATGACGAACCCGAGTCGTATTAGAGTTGTCAGCAGTGGTTAGGCCCCACGAAGTGCTTGTGCACTTCATGTCGATCGATTCAACGTGCGCTCGCACTAGTCGGACTCATCAAGTAACCCGATTGAACGTTGTATGTTCACCTTGTATTCGTCATAACTGCTTGAACCTAAGGTACTCAACTTACCAGTGATAATCCTGATAACCGTGATACCTTGATCCACTAAGACTCATGAGCCAGGCATGGTGGTATGGGACACCGTGGTCGAGTTATCGGCCTACGCTGTGGCCACAAACCTCCCCGTAGTGACCAGTGAGCAACCCAGACTCGTGAGCAGATTATGGTGGTATGGGATACTATATTCTTACTGTCGGCCTACACTAATAAGGTGATGGGGGAGCAGTGCAACGAGTGCGTGCAACAGCCCTGACAGCCCTTTGTAGTGACCTCGAGCGTACTCTGAGTCTACATGAGGTGACGACCCTTCCGTAGCAACAAGAGTACAACTAGGCCTGTATTGATAATGTGATAGGGGAGCGGAGCAACGAGTGCGTGCAACAGCCCTGACAGCCCTTGCAGTGACCTAAAAATATATCATTGTATGAGACTACTAGGAGTGATGACCCTAGACAGGATCCTTGTTGGGAATGATATAAGGGAAGTACCTTAGTTTTTCAATCCTGCTGTATGAAAAAGACTAATAACAACTCGATAATTATATTCATATCGCACTGCATGTGCCTGGAAGATGTGGAGCACTGAGGGAAGAAAGCATGCCGTGGATGTAAGATGGTGTCGCATGAGGGAGTATGACGGTGAGGGCATCCATCATGTCATTTCATTCTTGCATTAATCACAGTGTTTAGGAATGTTTGATTTACTTTCTTTATCATTATCGCTTGATTGCTACTCACTCCCACATTATGGGACGGTGTTTCGGACACCTACCAGTCCCTATTTTAGTTTCAGATGATGGGGATGCTTGCGAAGCAGAACCGAACTTGAGGAGGAGGAGGAGGATCCCTCCTATATGCAAGTTCTGATTAACAGGGTTACAGGGTTACTGATTAGATGGAAATACACTTGGTATTTTGCCTTTTATTTACACACTCATGTATATTCTTTTTGATCATTTTTGGAGTATACATGTATATGTTTAACCTGCTAACATGTTCACACTCTGGAGACTTACAATCAATTATATATTTTATGTATTTATCATAGTCTTTCGCTTGTAAAATTTAACTATCTCTGGAGTATGATATGCTGTTTTGGTCTAATCCCACTCATGTTTTTTGCACTAATATGAACAACATCCATCCATCATTGAAAATGTTGCATAAGTGATGTTCTGGAACTCGGGAGTGGAGTTTATGCTCGACCCCCCGATTTTCAGGGCGTTACACTATGCCTGAGCTGTCGGCCTAAGCTAGGTGACCAGCCGCCCATAGTGACCTTTGTGCTTTCCTAAATTGATTATTTAAAATTAGATTAATAATGGTTGAACTAATCATGCACTTTCATGGCATATATTATGGTCTATTCCGGGTGGTTAGTCCTTCTTGGGCGTACCCTTGTATACCTTTTCGGATGACTAGTCCTCCTCGGGCGATCTATATATTACTATGGCTTTTTCCAGGTAGTTCATCTACCATGAACAGTCTATATGGCCTTTTCCAGGTAGTTCATCTACCGCGGGCGGTCTACATGACTTTTTCCATGTAGTTCATCTACCGCGGGCAGTCTATATGGCCTTTTCCAGGTAGTTAATCTACTGTTGACGGTCTGTATGATCTTTTTCGGGTGGCCAGTTCACCTTGGGCAAATTTTTACCAGCTGGGTGTGCCTCCCCAGGTCTGTGAGCATGTGCATACATCCATGCATTTAAATAAGATCATCTTTGTAAAATTTATTTAATGAATGTGTATCTGATGAACCTTATCTGATTTCCTTGATAATCATCATTTAATATTTTTTATACACTGCTTTTGTTAACTATGCTTAATTATCTTGATGCTGCGATAAATCTTGAGGGATATATCTCACTAGATAGCCATTGACGCTATTAAACCGTACTCAGTGTGCAGGAGACGTAAATGATATGGAAGTTGGCATCCATATGGAATGGGAGGAGCCAGATGATCTTACAACTCCTTATTCCTAATTTCATTTGTATTTAATTTGTACTTTCATGTATCTTAAAAGTTAAGACATTGGTTTGTATAAGTTTTTGGGTAACCACTTGAAAACCCTGATTATGTATATTTGGACTCCCTTTTATACTTGAATTATTTTTATTCCACTTGAATGGTTAACTCTGATAAAGAAAAAAAAGTATGTGAAATTTGAGATATTTTAAAGGTTAACACTCAGGTTTTTGGAAGAACGAGTAGTGTACTCGGGTTCCGGGAACAGGGTGTTACAGTATGTCTCGTCTTAACCTAAGTAGGCATATTTAAGATCAGCGAGCAAAGGTTTTAGGTCAAGCTTTGGTGCTTTGAGGCTAGACGCTAGAGGCATTATATCGGTTTAGGGCAACTTCTCAAATTGTGGCCTCTACCGGTTAACTTCATGTACTAGTGCAGCATCAAGAAAGACATCTATTTCCTTAATCGTGTCATCATCTAAATTGGGGGAGTGTGCTAAGCACGTCTCTAGAGGGTCAGAGGATAAGATCATCAGAGCTCTATCTTCCATGAAAGAGTCTATCATATTAATGTCTTGGGCCTTGTCATCATCCTCTGCCTGTCTGGTCATGTTGAAAAAGATATTAAGCTCCAACGTCATATTTCCAAAAAACAAATTCATGACCCCATTCCTATAATTGATGAAAACGTTGGATGTAGCAAAGAATGACGACCAAGTATTACAGGAATTTAAGTGCTCATATCTGCGATGGGTTGAGTATTTAGGATGATAAAATCTATTGGATAGTAGAATTTATCAACTTGGACTGAGTGATGGGTTGAGTATTTGGGGCAACTTCTTTAATTGTGGCCTCCACCAGTTAACTTCAAGTAACAGTGCGTTATCAAGCATAACATCATCTCCCTAATCGTGTTATCATCTAAATTAGGGGAGTGTGCCAAACACGTCTCTAGAGGGTCAAAGGATAAGATCATTAGAGCTCTATCTTCCATAAAAGAGTCTATCATATTATTGTCTTGGGCCTTGTCATCATCCTCTGCCTGTCTGATCATGTTGAAAAAGATATTGAGCTCAACGTTATATTTCGAACAGACAAATTCATGACCCCATTCCTACAATTGATGATAGCATTGGATGTAGCAAGGAATGGGTGACCAAGTATTATAGGAATTTAAGTGCTCATATCTGCAATGAGCTGAGTATTTAGGACAATAAAATCTACTGGATAGTAGAATTTATCAATTTAGAGCAATACATCCTCAATCATCCCTCTTAATACATGAACTGAGTGATCAACAAGTTGTAATGTGGTCCGGGTGAGTTTTAATTCACCTAAACCCAGTTGTTCATAGACCGAGTAAGGGATCAGATTTATGCTCGCCCCTAAGTTAAGAAGTGCATTCTCAATTTGGTGATTCCCAATTATACAAGTAATAGTTGGGCTACCAAGATCTTTATATTTTTGTGGAACATTTTACTTGAGGATGACACTCACTTTTTCTGTCAGAAAAATTTTCTTTTTGATACTTTTCCACCTCTTAGTTGTGCATAGGTCTTTTAAAAATTTGACATATGAAGGAATTTATTTCACAGCATCCAATAGAGGGATGTTGACCTTCACTTGTTTCAATATTTCTAGAATATCCTGTGAGTTAGCTAGAGGTTTTGGTGTAATCAACCATTGGGGGAATGAAGTAATTGGCTTACCTTGAGGTTCTGGTTTTAGCCCATGTGGGGTAATGTTAGGTATATCATTCGTGTCTTCTTATGGGTCCTTATACTTTTCAGCCCTTACCAGAATAGATTTGTCAATTACTTTTCCACTCTTAAGAGTGGCGATAAACTTGACTTGCTCCATTTGATTTGAAGATCTTGAGTCACTAATTCCGTATTGCAGTTTAGGATTGGGGAGAGGTTGAGTTGGAAGCATCCCTTTCTCCCCACTTATTAAGTGTGACTCCATCTATTGAATGGACAATGCAAGTATTCCCATTGTTGTTTTGAGATCCTGGAATGATTACGTCATATTCTGGTTGAATAGCTCTTGATTTTGGATGTGTTTTAGGACTAGATCCTGTTGAGGTTTCCCTTAATTTAAGAGTTGGTTAGGTAATCCTTGAGGAGTAGCAGTTTGTACGTTCCTCCAGTAGAAATTGAGATGGTTTCTCTTACTAAAATTGTATGTATTTGAGGTGGGTCCACTGAAAGGTCTTTGGTAATTGTTTACGACATTTGATTTCTCATTTAATGCCTCTTAAAAAGTAGGTATTGTTGGATAAATTTCAGTTGTATGTGCATTGTAAACACAAATACTGCAAATAACTTCCTTAGCCTTATCCTTCTTAAGTTCCATGGTCTCAATTTTTCTTGTGAGATTAGCTACTTTAGCATTAATATCATCTTCCTCTTTCAAAATATATATTGTTTGCCCCCCCTTTGATTGAGTAGGCTTACAAGTGGTGCTGGGTCTTGGGGATATGTCCCATGATTGTGTGTTTTCAGTAAGTTTGTCAAAGTAATCTCACACATCATTGACGTCTTTGTTCATGAATTCCCCATTGCACATTGTCTCAACCAATTAGCGCATGAAAGATGTCTGTCCATCGTAGAAGAAATTTGTTATGTGCCACATTTCAAAGTCATGTTGTGGGCATGAACCGACAAGATCCTTGAACCGCTCCTAACATTGAAAGAATGTCTCATATTCCCTTTGGGAAAGGTTCATGATCAACTTCTTGATGGTGTTCGTCTTATGGTATGGGAAGAATTTCTTTATGACCTCTCTTCTCATGTCATTCCATCTGCCAATGGATCGTGGATGTAGTGAATAAAACCATGTTTTAGCTTTTTCTTTTAAGGAGAAAAGAAAGAGTTTCAGCCTGATCGTGTCCTCAGATATACTAAGAAAGTGTAGAGTGGTTATTATCTATTATCTCATCAAACTCTTTCATGCGTAGATACTGACTTTCATATTCAAGTCCATGAAACTTTGGAAGGAATTAGATTACCCCTAACTTAATAACCATATTCCCTATATTTTCTGAAAAAATCATACACGAAGGTATACTCACCCCCACTGGTTGTAAATAATCTCGTAGAGTACAAGGCGGGGGTATGTTATGCACCTTGTTTTCATCCTGAATTTCCTCAACTGGAGGTTGAGGTTGATTTGCAGCAATCACTTCTATTGACTCAGATAATCTCTAGTGGTGTCTAATTCAGTGATGGATAGGAAGCCCTTCGACTAACCCTCCTTCATTTAAGAGACGTCGAGTGTTGTCACGAACCTACTTGGGCATGAAACAATCGATGCCTTTAAGTAACTAAACCTAAGAAAGAAAACTAGGAAAACTAAAACAAATAAGAGATCTAAAAAATTAAGAGAGAGAATTAGGAAGAGGTTATCGAATCAGAGATTTCTATACTAGAATCCTATAAAACAAAAAACTAAGTTAAATTCTAAAAATAAGTTAAGAAAAAAATCCTAACCTAGAAACAAAACAGAAAGTTAATCCTAATCTTAACCTAATTCTAATACTAATTAAATTTAAAAACACAGCTGTAGTCCCCGACAACAGTTCTAAAAACCTGTTCACAACCCCAAGTGTAGGGTCGCGATGTAGTAATAATCTCAGTGAGACTGAGGTCAAATCCACATGGACTAATCTTGCATGTTTCTGAAAGTAATTAGAATTAGAAGAAGAAGAACTAAATCTGAATTCTGAAATAATTGGAGGTGATTGTGAATAAAGTTAATTTAAACTTATGAATTTAAAGGTGGGAACTAGGGTGCCAAGGATCCACTTGTAGCTATCAAGATACTACCTTACTTGATTCAAGAGATCCAACTAGAATCAGAGTCCTATCTTATCCAGTTGGAGAAAGAGATGGTCAAATCTCTGAACTTCTCATTGAACCAACCTCAATGGAGGAGAATTGTGAAGATTTGGAAGGGATTCCGTCACCCAACCATGCTCAGGAGACGATGGTAAATAACAGGATTTACCAATCCCCTAATCTCAAGTAGAAAACAAGATACTCAAAGCTATCGTAGCGTCTACTGTAATTTGAGTCACAATAAACTATTGAAAACTGAAAATATTCCTTAAAATCAACTAGAAATCAATGAAGTTTAACACAAACATGAATTAAAATGAAGTAAACATCCTAATCATGCTACTAGCTTCATCTCTTAGCCCTAACTAAGAGGTTTAGCCAACCATAGACATTATTGAACTAAAAACTCTTAAATAAAATATGAAAAACAACTAAGGAAGAAGAAAAAAACTCTTAGCGATGACTCTCTACCCTTTGGCTCTACTCCTTAAAACCTAGAAGATACCTAGGAGCATCCTAAGGACTTCTATTTATACTTGTGAAGCTCCGCCTTACGCACCGACTTAGAATTTCTGCGATCCAATCTCGAAAGCATATTAATTTTTACAGTCGCATTACGCATCGGTTGGACCAAAGTCGAGTTCGAAGTCAAGTTTGAATTTGGAAAGGATTCTATTTCAATAGTTGTCCGATTTCGGTCGGACCGAGATGGGTTCGTTTGGACCAAACTTAAGTTGTCGGTCAGACCAAATTAATCCTCGGTCGAACCAAATTAACTCCAAAATTCATCGTTCTTTGTTGGAGCTTTTTGTGCACTTTCGTTTGTATTGAGTCCTCCTTTTGGTTGGACCGAATTGGGTTTCCATCAGACAAAATTGTCCATCAGTTGGACCGAAATAGTTTTTGAATTTCATAGTTGGCTGCTAAACTGTTTTGTGTGATTTCGGTCAGACCGAACTTGTCCATTTTCTGCTGCAGATTCTGCAATCTTTCGAGTCATTTCTTCAGCTTTTGTACTTAGTTTCCTTGGATCCTTAGCATGTCAAATCTTCATTCTTGGTCTCCTAAAATCTCTCCTTTACCTTAGTGATTCTTAAGCATTAAATCCATGCTTTAAGCATTCTTTTCAATCCAAGCTCTTAAATTCCCCTTGCAACACAAACATGTATAAAATATACCTTTAAACATTATCATGTTCATAAAACCAAGCTATAAATAGGGGAGAGTATGTAATATTTGACACTCAATAAGACCCTTTGATTCCATTGAAGGTAAGGCTCGATGTCATTGAGGCTAGTTCGATGACATCGAGAATTTTAAGATTTTAAGCTTAACTCTCTGGGTAGTTCTAGACCATTTTCGATGACATCGAAGATAGTTCGATGCCATCGAAGGTCGGTCTATGACATCGAAGTGACATCGAAGGTGCCATCGAAGCCACGGTAACTTCGTAAATTAAAAGGCAGCTTATGAAATTTTTTAAGGTTTTGCAAAAGTTTGAGTTGTAAAACTGTTTAAAGGATTCCCTAGGCTATTCCAAATCATCTTCTAGGGTTTGGAAAGAGAGAGAAGAGTTGGTGGAGCACCGACGACTTTCTTCTACTTCGATTTCTTCATGGGTTCTAGTAGATCTTTCTAGTTTTTCTTTTATTTTTCTTCTAGGATATTAGCAATGATTAACTAATCTCTTAGCTAAAGCTAAGGGATGAAGCTTGTAGTTATTCTTAATATTTAGTTTACTTTGATTCAAGTTTATGTTGAACTTCCATTAATTATTAATTTGAAGGAAGATATATTTTCAGTTTTCTATGATTTATTGTGACTGCAATTGCAGTAGATGCTCGGGAAGCTCTTAATATCTTCTTACCTATTTTGCAATTGTATGATTTATAAAATTCATGATCCACCATCGTCTATGGGCATAGTAGATGCTTGAATTCCCCACGATCATTGTATTGGTATTTCATGAGGGAACTAAACTAATGAAAGTTTAGATTCTATTTTAACTGCTCCATTATCCAATTGGATAGGATAAGACTTCTATTCCAATCGAGTTATAGTTGAATTAAGTAGATTAATATTGAGATTGCTATAAGTGGATTCCTAGATCCTTAGTCTTTTATCTTTATTAATTAAAACTTTTTCTTCATCACTGGATTAAAACCCATACAACCAAGTTAGATTTAGATTAGTTCTAAATCGTGTTCCCCATTCCCTATAGATTCGACCTCGGTCTCATCAAGTTATTACTACATCAAGATCCTGCACTTGGGGTTGTGAACACCATGCAGTTGATGACCAGTAAAGTGATGAACAAATTTCAATAATGAATATAATTTTGACCAGTCGAGGACACCTTTGCATATCAATCTTTGGTAATTTAAATTAGGCCTTACCCAGAATGTGGATACATCATTTAAACATTTCGCAATACGTACTATGCTTCCTGAACAAGCTCCACTTATCCCACCATATTCTTGCAATCCCGAGAATAACCCCTTCAGTATCATAACCAACTATCGCTTCGCTCCTTGTGTACATTAAATGCTGAACTTTAATCTATAAAAGAGGTACTTGGGCTTTAAGAGGGCCAATCTTAACCAACATTCCCGTCAAAGAGACTTCACCATCAATGGATCTTTTCACTCTATCCTTCAAGATTATGGAAGAAATCCTTGAGGAAGGTAATAGTCTTTATCGCATTACTCCTTCACAGGTGACACTTTCCCCTTCCTTAAGGATGTTGACAATCTTCCTGGGAAGGAATGACCTCCTCAAGAGATTTTGAGTACTCTCTCCGAGCTCAGTGTTCACAACCCCAAGTGTAGGGTCGTGATATAGTAATAACTCGGTGAGACCGAGGTTGAATCCACAGGGACTTACTTTATTTGTATTCTGAAACTAATTAGAACTAGAACTAGATTTAAGATGTAAAATAGAATCTGGAATAAGTGAGATTAATTGTGAAAGAATTATCAATAATAAAAAAGGAAACTAGAGCCTTAAGGATCCACTTGTAGCTATTAAGATTTACCTCACTTGATTCAATAAACACAACTAAAAGTGCCCTGGTTTGAGCCCCATATGAAGACTACAAGCTAAAGAATCAACAAGTGGATGTGTGTAAAAGTCTCCAAAGGTAAATGAAAACCTCACATCCCATGATTAAAACACCACAGGTAATAATATCCCTAAAAATTACTCTAATATATCCTAAAATCATTTAAGAAAATAACTTTAGAAGATTAGAAAATGAAAAACCAAGTTGCGAGAACAGATGAAAACTTAAAAGGTTTTTCTGCAACTATCGATAACATCGAAAGTTGATTGATGACATCGAAACTCATGATTCAATGACATCGACTTTGTGCCTAAATATGTCTAGTAACCATTCAATATATCTCTGGAATTATTCGATGCATCGAAATTCAAACTTTGATGACATAGAGGAAGACTCGATGACATCGAAATATAGGCATAAAATGTTCGGTGAGCTGTAAAGGAAAATCATGATTTTTTTGATGACATCGAATTTCAAACTTTGATGACATCGAGGAAAATTCAATGACATCGATATTGGGACCAATCTATCCAGAGAGTTTGTGAAGGAAAAAAAAGGAATTATTCGATGTCATCAAACTCCATTCTATGTCATCGAAATTCAAACTTTGATGACATCGATGTTTAAATTCCCTAACTCTCCAGGCAATCCTCAAGTTCTCTTAGTAAGAAAAACTCGATGACATCGGAGTCTATTCGATTCATCGAAGGAAACTTCGATGACATCGAACAACCTTCGTTGACATCGAACATAAATAGATTTCTCCCCATTTTTTTTACCGTTTGAACTTTATTATCTATTTAAAGAGGCTTACTTCTTAGGTTCCATAGTGAGAAAAAGAGAGATTTAAGAGAGTTTTTACTATAGTTGATCTACCCTCCATCTTAAATCTCTTTTCTCATGGGAGTTCATCTTTCAATCCCCTCTTAAATGCAATCATTGTTAAATTAATAGATCAGATTAAAAAATGAACTCCACCATTTAAGGATCTTTCAGCAACACCTTAATGGCAAATTATTAAGCTAAAATCCTTTGAATGAAAAATATTCTGGAATCTCTCCAACACTTCAAAACCAACATGTAATATAGTAGATTCCATAAAATACCTTGACCCAACGCCGAAGACTTGTATAGGAAGCATCTACATCTATTGCGGATCAATAAAGCTGAAGACCCTCCATCAATAAGGAAGATCACCTTTAACATGTGCTATCAATGGGGCTTATATACTTACAAGTAAGTCACTAGAGTCCAGTGACCCTGAAGATCTTACCTTGTATAGGACTGGTATTTTGTGGTTAATATACTAAGACCTTCATAAGCCTCTGACAGGAGAATACGTTATCCTTGTGTAAGACTTTTTAGCCTTGTGTAGGCATAGGTAGCCTTGTGTAGGCTCTTCGTTATATCCTTGTGCAGGACTTGTCGCCTCATGTAGGTATCTAAAGTCGTCTTGTGTAGACTCCTTAAGTAACATTGTGTAAGTTGTGAAGGTTGATGGTTAACCTGATTTAAAACCAATTGATAGTGAAATCTGTGTAACACCCCATACCTCTGGTACGCGGGTGTTACCATTAAAACTCGTGTTAATATAATTGCAAACCTAATCGATAAATGGTGCTAACTTAAACTAATACAGGAAGAAACCTTCAACCACTTGTTGAAACCCTCAATCAATGCCTAGACAAGTCACGAAAATTCATTAGGAGCAAAATGGGACCATACATTTGCCACAAGGATAAAACCTAACTAACCGCCTCAGGTTTAGAATAATCTTCACCAATAGATCAATCATTTGATCATAATGTGACAAGAATTAATACAATTACGACCATCCTAAAGGAGCTAGTAAATAGCTAACTAACCAACCCCTATCACTTAGGGTCCTGTGTGACCGTTGAATGACAATTTTAAACCAATCCAGCCTTGGGATTGTTAGAACACTACTATATAGAGTTAGGGATCTCATAGTGCAACCCACTTGAGCCGTAGATATGGTCAACCTTTAACCAAGGGCCCTGATAGTGGCCCTTAAAGGAGATGATCAGAGCAGATCTCCCATGGACATCACGGTGGGCCCCACAATTGTGGTGCGTGTGCACTTGAGAGATGCACCCACCATGCACTGAACACGGCATCAGGTCAAACAACGTTTGACTTGATAGAAATTGCAAAAAGAGGAGAACTTCTCTCTCACTTTCTCGCCAACCTAAGATTTGAACTAGGCGATGCTTGTCCCACCTAAACCAAGTCCCTCCATCATGATTTGGACCGTCCATCTGACCGAACGGTAGATCCGATCGGACCCACAACGACCTATCAGGCCCATGCAAGTGTGCATGTACGCAAGAAGAGGATCAGGCAGTCGTGCGTGTTGGGTCTGCGTGTCGGTTTCCTTTCGAAAAGGGGGATTGGATAGCTGCCACGTTAGCCATCCGAGACAACTATTCACCTTCGATCTCGGCCGTCCATAGAGGGTGCATCTCAGCGTTCCCTTCAGCGGCAAAAATGGGCAAACACCCAACTGTGGAACAAGGAGTGGGAGACATTCCAACTTTGGGAAGTCTCGCTGGCACTATCCGAGCCTCTCCCTAAGCCCCATAAGCTAATCTAACCCATCCCCTCTAGGGTAGCAATGACTCTATCGTCAAAAGCTTCTCGTCTCACGAGAAAATAGTGAGAGGTAGAAAATTCAATGATACATGTAGAAATGTCGATGAATGGCTGGATTAGTGGCCCCTGCAGTGATCAATGGTCCCATCCAAACAATTCAAATGGACCAAATCGTCCTGATATTCCACAGATAAAAATCCACCATGATCACCCTTGTCATCTTCCCCGTTAGGTCGAAAGACCCACCGTGATAGGGTGGGCCCCATAACAGATGAAAAGTATGGAAATCAGAGGAAAATGCATTAGTGCGGCCAACAAATCATGACCGTTGGATAGTATATTCGAGCATGCCTCACGTCTATAAATAGGACCGGTTTGCCTCGGGACCCTCACCAAAGCCAGAGAGAAAAGAGAGGGGGGGGGGGGCGGAGAGAGAGAGAGAGAGAGAGAGAGAGAGAGAGAGAGAGAGAGAGAGAGAGAGAAAGAGAGAGAGAGAGAGAGAGAGAGAGAGAGAGAGAGAACAGGAGAAAGGATCGGGCAAGTGAGTGCACTCGGTGCCGCACTGCACCAAGTCGACCGATTGGTTTAGGCCGAGTTGGGTTAGTGCAGACCAGAGATATCACTCTAAGGGAAGGGAGAAATAGAGGGAATAGGAAAAGAGAGAACAGGAGAAAATAGAGGGAGAGTGAATGAGTGCACAGTAGGTGCGAACTCGGTGCCGCACTGAGTCAACCTGGTCTTTTCAGATCGAGTTGAATTAGTGTAGACCAATAACACCTCTGAGAAGAGAAAGATCTGAAGGAGAGGCCGAGTGAGGAAAGCAGAAGGGGGAAGTCTAGTTGCTATCTCGAACCGACGGCATAACCAAACCATCGGTTGGAGCATTAATCGAGCCTCTACCACAATCGCACAAGTCACTGAGCTAACTCAGTTGATGTATAGGGAAATCTAGGTAATGCCCAAACCGTCACTATGTTGCCAACACAACAGCCCAACTTGGCTTCTACTCGCCCATAGGCATGAGCCAATAAACCATAATGTGACTCAGGTTTGAGTAAAGGCCACTGTCGAGCTTAGTGGGTAAGGCAACTCAAGCTTAGCAGACTCAATGGGCCGTGTGGATGGCCTCCAGTTCAAATCGGCATCCATTTGGGACTGCCCGTCTTGATAGTATCGTGCTAATGATGTCGGATGGGTATCTGACTGGGTTCACTCACCTCCAGCATCCGAACGATGCAAACTCAGTAACTCACTGAGCCATGATCCCTTTTAGGTTTAAATAAGCAGTGGACAACAACCACTAAGTCGATCTCGTGCCTCCATCCAGTAGCAACCTTCGAGGGGGCGGTCAGACTTGGTCCAGGTGTTCAAAAAGCCTTCCACCAGGTCAGAATTCCTGCTGCCCTCATGCCCAAACTAGCCTTGCAAAATAGATGCCAAATCGGCTAAGCAGCCGCTGAGTCCAGTGATCCTCACTATGGCATCAGGATTTCTCTAATTAGAATGAGCCCTGACTCAGTGTGGCCACCCAAATCAGTTAATACTCAGATTGGGCGGCCCAGTAACTTAGTCTTGGTCACAACTAAGTTGGATGAATCCTCCAACGGACGAGTCAACAACTCGGTATTCCTCCCTTTTGTAAGCTGGTCGCTGACTGAGTGTGGGCCTAATAAAAATTAGCCACACTACCCCTAGGTCTGCTTGTTGCTAGATTAAGGGTAAGCCCGAAGGAGATCAGGCCTAGAAAACTATAGCCCAAGGCCATCGAGTTGGACCCGAGGGTCTAAACGAGACAAGCTGAACTAAGCTTATGAGCGGGCAAGCCGCAGTAATCGTCTTTAGAGTTACTAATAATTGAACTATTAACTTCAAACTCATACGTCACATGTATGAAAAATGACCCTAGGTGATTCAACCAAGAAATGGTGGACTGCCCCAGTTAATCGAGGGAACTCGATTTACTTTAGAGAAGAAATCATACAAGGGAACCCAACTCGAAAGGCGATGACCTTGCCCCTTAAGCTTTCCATTTCTAAGTTAGTCCAAGCATAGTTTCCTTTTAGACTACGATTAACAGTTTAAAACTTTGATCACTTGTGCTAAAATACAAAATCATGTTAGATGGCTTACATTGACCCCTGATTGATGATTTGCAAATTGTGATCATGTGAATAAAATAACAAACTCAACATGCTAGATTTTATTTGGCAACTTGTAAATTGTGTTCGCATGCGATGGTTGTTAAACTTACATTTCGAGTTTTGCTTTAACCGTTAGTTTATGCTTTAATTTTATAGTACTTTATGATAGTTCAAAATCTATTAATAACATATAACTCCTATGTTATATTCACGCACCTCCACATATCATTGATTTGCTTGCAAGATGCTCATGGAATCAAAATCTCTACATTAAATAGGGGAATCTCCACCTATGCATGAGAGTCCACACTTAGGGTGTAATAAGATAGGTTATGTTAAGAATAGACTGTTAACTTAGAGGTTACTTTGGTGGTGAATTATTAATGGGGTTTACCATCCATAGGTTGTTCTCGTTTACATGGTCTTGGGATGAATTATTTACCATCATGATTTAACGTTTCCTTACCATCTTGATTTAGTATTTATAATGTACATCCTTTACCTCACCAATTTACCTTTAACCCAATATTTGGCATTTGCCCTTGCGGCTTCGAAAGTTCATTCCCATTCAACCATGCGGTGGTAAAATTTTCCCCTGTATTGAAATTTATGGGCCACTTGTTGATGGGTTCTATTAAACATCATAAGGTGGTAGACTTATGGGTCGGGGATGGTCAGAATAGGACATTATACCCAAGCTGTCAGCCTACGCTGGGTGACAAACCCACCATAGTGACCTCCAGTTTTATCAAACAGGCTGAATGCAAATGAATAATAACGGTTGGGCTAATCATACATTCATAGCATACGAGCGTTAATGGGTGGCTAATTATGGATGTTGTAGCACGTGCCCTTAGTCGTGGTATCATTTTGCTAGCTCCCAGAGCATCGACTATCGACCCAATTTCGGTGAGTTTGACACTATGCATATACTATGTACTTTCACTGGTGCCCAACCACATCCATGGGTTTTGCCCTAAAGCCAACTGGATGAGCATCCCCAGTGGATGTGCACTCATACATCCATGCATTAAATAAGACTTCATTTTATATTATTTTGTATACCTTGTTATACTTTTAAACTATACTTGTCTAAGGCGGCGGTGTGTAATCTTGAGGGGAGTTCACACTGAGTTAGGCACTCATCCATCGAATGTTCAACTATACAGAAAGATGCAGGTTTAGACGGGGTGACTATGATGTAGCTCCCTATTTCATGGCAATAGGAATGGATGAGTGATACTATGGATTCAATCAGTAGTTATTGCATTTCTTTTTGTTTAGTTTGTCTTGGCACATTTGAAACTTATGAGTTTTGTATTTAAGGTCCCCAACTGAGTGGACCAGAATCTGGATATTTGGTTGCGAGATATTATCTATGCTTGGTTTATGCTATCGTACTCTGATTTTGAAATATTGTTAATTCTCTGATTAATTAACAGTCGAGGTTTTAGAGAACGAGTTCTACACTCAGGTTTTGAAAACCGGGGCATTACAAGTTGGTATTAGAGCAGAGTTTGAGATAAACGAGCTATGGGATCAATATCTAGTGCAAAATTCATGAGGAATCAACATGGTAAGACTTAGATAGAACGAAAAGTTGGGAAAATTCTCCTAAGAATGGTTAGGATGAAAGAACATAGAAACAATATACTTAGGGCCCCTAAGAGTCCGTAAGATTAATTACCAAACGTAGTAACTTTAAATAAGAATCTTGAGACAAGAAAATAAAATGCCATGTGGCGTAGGAGTTATTATTTTTAATTACAAGTAGGAAACTTGCTAACGGATCCCCTACTTCTGCATCGTTTCACCCATTGTTAGATTATTATCTCATTTCCACATTACCTTGGGAGAACCCTCAGTTAAAGTCTAAATTGTGAAATTCTGGCCTCACAAGAAGATATGCCTCCTATACTACGGTCACAACGAGCTTACACAATCCATATACTAGCCCTCCCACTGGTAGAGTGCCAGTACGAGAGAAGCCCCATGTACACGCCAGGACTCCCCATGGAGTCGTAAACCTAGACATGGAGTCCGAGGACAGAGGGGATTCTCCACCTCCTGAGGCTATTCCATCGGCCATGCCTTTGCATTTGTTTCAGCTAGGGGCGCCTTCAGACGAAGCTTTCATGGATGCACAGGCCGAAACAACAGCATTCATGGCCTTTGGGCAGATGACGATAACCATACAGTAGTAATAAACTACATTCATACAGCAGCAACAGGTTACGCATGCTCTTATGATGGAGACCCTAAGGGATAAGAACCATGGGACAATGTCATGGGATGGAGATGTCCTGGGCACGGACATATTTAAAAGGTTCCAGAGACTTTGGCCCCCTACATTTGAAAGGGCACCCGACCCGGTGCAAGTGGAGCACTAGCTGGCTAGGGTCACCAAGATGATGAAACTGCTGGAGTGTTCGGATGCCCAGAGGGTTAACTTGGCCACATACCTCTTAGAGATAGAGGCAGAGAATTGGTGGCAGAGCGTGCAACGAGGCGTCCCACCTGTGTATTCATGGACATGGGAAGGATTTAGGATGAAGTTCCTGGAGAAATATTCTCGTCGATCGTGTAGAAACAAAAAGATAGCCCAATTTTTTAAGCTGGAACAGGGCAACATAAATGTTGCCCAATACGAAGCATGGTTCGATGAACTCTCCCAATTCATACCGAAGGCCCTAGAAGATATAGAGTACAAATTGCAAAAGTTCAAGGAAAGGCTCAAATCGAGGATCCAGTCGCGACTATGTGCATAGGACTTCGAAGAGTTTTCGGAAATGGTGGATAAAGCCATGAGGGTTGAGAAGGATTTCGAACGCACCATGAGAACACGTACGCCAGATAGGGATGTCTCGGGTAGGCCAAGGTAGGTACCTCCCATCCTGTAGATGCCCAAGAGGAGGTTCAGGATCTTACTTGCAAGCACCCCGTCCGTGCCCCCAAGGAAGCATTGTGAATACTGCAAGAGGGACGACCACACTATCCAGTATTATTACAAGAGGATAGAAGAAAAGGGTGTCTCACCACCAGTAAATCTCCCCCAACCGAACTAAGAAGCAGCCAGAGTAGCACCTAGACCTCAGCCGCCTAAATCGGGACCTCCAGCACAACAGAGGATTCCCTCTACCCGCATGTACACAGTCGCTACTACAGAGGTTAAGGAGGATTCACCCCAGTCAATACACGGTACAACACACATTAACAGTACTCTTGTATTCATCTTGCTTGATTCTAGTACAACTTTATCTTTTATAGACTCTATTATTACAATAAAGTTAGATTTGAATACAACCTGAATGCATGCCCCCTATTAGTAGCATTCCCTATGGGTAAATTCGTTGAAACAAATAAAGTATGTAAAGCATGTCTCCTAACCCTCGCAAATCAGGAAGTAGTTGTGGACTTGATCGTTATGCATGTACAACAATTTGATGTCATCTTCGGGATGGATTGACTTTCGCTAGTTTGAGAAATCATGGATTGTCGCAATAAGACGATTACCATATCCATTCTCAGATAGGTCTCCTTTACGTTGAAAGGGAAAGGTGGGAAAGATGCATTCGAGAGCTTGCAAGCTCTAGGAAAACCAGAGCTAGTTGAGGCCACCATCAGCCCGATACCAATAGTGCAAGATTTTTTCAAAGTATTTTAAGAGATACCAGGGTTGCCCCTTGGACGAGCAATAGATTTCTGCATAGATCTCAAACTAGGGACCACTCCTATATCATTTCCCCCATTTCACATGCCCCTTTGTGAGATAGAAGAGCTAAGAAGCTAGATATATGAACCGTTAACTTAAGAGTTCATTCTCCCCTTCGTCTCCCCTTAGGGAGCATCAGTCCTCTTCGTGAAGAAAAAGGATGGGTCGATGCATCTTTGTATAGACTACAGGAGGCTGAACGAAGTGATGATAAAGAACAAGTATCGTCTGCCACACATCGATGACTTGTTTGATCAGCTCAAGGGTGCCAGATACTTCTCCAAGATCGACCTGTGATTAGGATACCATCAGTTGAGAATCAGAGATGAGGATATCCCTAAGATGACATTTCGGACTCCTTATGGGCATTATGAGTTCTTGGTAATGTCCTTTGGCCTCACCAATGCTCTAGTAGTTTTATGGACCTGATGAACTGAATATTCATGTCGTACCTAAATGGGTTTGTTATCATGTTTATCGATGATATCTTGGTCTATTCTAAAAGCCAAGAGGAGCATGAACAACACCTATGCATGGTCCTGAGTACCCTATGGGAGAATCAGTTGTATGATAAGCTGATCAAATGCAAGTTCTGGGAAGAGGAATTAAAGTTTCTAGGGCACGTAGTGAAAGCTAAAGGCATAACAGTCAATCCTGCCAAGGTGGAGGTAGTATTTAAGTGGGAGCAACCCACCACGGTCACTGAGGTTCAAAGTTTCCTGGGCGTGGCAGGATACTACAGGTGCTTCATTAAGGAATTCTCAAGGATCGTGTGACCACTCACCCAACCGACAAAGAAGAAAGCCCGATTCATGTGGAATGAGAACACACAAGCAGCTTCCCAGGAGCTAAAGATGAGACTGATATCTGCGCTAGTACTTATTGTTCCGCGAGAAGGAGAGAAATTCATAGTGTATAGCGATGCATAAAAAATGGTGCTAGGATGTGTGTCACGTCTCGAACTCGAAAAATGGGCTCACAAAATTCCTGATTACCAAATCTGGCGCTGACAGCCTCCGTAGTACCCCATTCTCGTTTCCCAGCACCTATACACTAAGTTCCGATCTTGGGATCCTACAAGGAGGATTTCAAACATGATTTTATTTTAGTATAAGCATAACCATAAACATCCCATGAACAATAACCACAAGAAAATCATCACAAAATCCACTATGATAAAAAACTTTGAATACAGTGCGTATGAAGGAAAATACAAGATAAAGATAATAACAGAAACTCCAAAAGCTTGACTGCACACTCCAACTCTGACGAGGCTACGGCTACGTCCAAACGTCACATGCATGCATCAATCATCCATAAGCTTATAGAAAGCTTAGAGGGTGGTGTAAGTGTGTGTGTAATATGAGCATGCTCAAATGCAAGGTCAGAGTAATGCAGAATCATGTTGACGAGTATGTGAATGCAAGCAGTCGTACTAAGGCTATGCGGTACAATATATGTATGCTATCGACCATATCAAGACCATCCGATGCGACATGCAACTCAAGCATGCCAATTCTCATATAAATATAGCTCATTAAATATTAATACAGTTCTCATTCTGGATAATCACTGGGGTTTAGTACACTCCAAATGACACTACTCCTCTCCCAACCGCACAGTCCAAGTGAGCGTAAGAAACCTCACTATTCGCTTAGCCAATAGTCTATCAATACCTATGTGGCACGTCAATAGCCGACCCATTCACGAGTTGGTCAAACTCAGCCTAGTAATGCCCCCTAACCTCGGGCGAGTAAGGCCACACCCCTTTCCAACCGACCACGACAGAGTAGGAGATGCGGCCTTCTGGTATTCGGCCCTCGTACGCTCATATATCCTCTCGGTCTCAATGTTAGAGTCTTCATCTGGTACCATCGGGTTTAGAAATTTTCACCCAGGGACATCTATGGCGTCATGATGCTTTGTAACAATATTTTTGGTGTCCGATCCTACCATCCACGATGTGCTTATGGAGGTCATAACCCTGATGTCTCTAGGGCGTATAGTAATCATGTCATACAAACGTGAAGTGCATGAATTACACTACTAGTCATGCAGCAATCCTGTGCATATCGCACACTCATGTAGGGCAACTCCGTCTATTAGGGAGCCCATAAACAATCTGCCCGAAGGCAAATGCTATGATCAGTCACTCCTCATATCAAGCATACATATGATGCGTATGAGCATGAATCATGGAACCATACTAAACATGTTATATGGCAATGGACTCTGTTCATAATGAAGGTGGGACTAGACGGTCTAGAAAAATGCAAATATGGGCCTATCAATGGGCCCTAGGGAGAGTTATAATGAGGACATTTAAGCATCATTGCTTTTACAATGTGGACGTTAAACCATCATTGCTCCCAAGGCATAGCCTGCCATAAACATTATTACATATACCATGGTAGAATCACACCTTGCAATGGACCCCGTGTATATCCCATTGGGCCTTAACCCATGACATCAAATACAACTAATGGGCTGTATCACGTGGGCCTCAACGGATGGGCCATAACTACATCAATATGGGCCTCCTCAAATGGGCCTTATAATGTCAAGGTGGGCCTCAACAACGGGCCACAAATACATCAAGATGGCCTAATCACATGGGCCTCATTTATATCCAGGTGGGCCTCATCATCGGGTCTCATATATCACATCGGGCAGAATCAATTGGACAATCGAATGGGCCATGCCAATCATCCATCAATAGAATCATTATAGAGCATTAAATAAATAAATAAATAAATAAAATGAATCATATCCAAAGATCATCTAGACCATACTATAACTAACAGTGGTGATATTAACTTCCCACTTGCAATTCCTAGTGGGCCCACCACCACAATTAATTTCCATCCAGACTATTCCCATAGCCACAAGGACCTGGGGAGAAATAAATATCATATTGATCCAAATCTTTTGTAACCCAAAGGGGGTTTCAATGGTAAGCATTCACTCCACTATTTTCTGTAGTGTGGTCCACCTGATAACTGGATCTGTCTCACTTTTTTTATCAAAGGCCTTAAAATGAGCTTTCATAATGGTTGGACGGCTTGGATGCAACACATGTATCCCATAGATGGGCGGCGCAGATGAAGCAGGTCGGACCCATGGACTTAGTGACGCCACTACAGTAGGCTAGAGTGAGGTACACCAGCCGTTTCACCTCCACACACAGGGACTGTGTGGGTGAAACACTCGCATCAGTGGGTCACACGTGGGGCCCACCATAACGTTTAGATGCCATCCAATCTGTTGATAAGGTCACATAGACCCAAATGAAGAGGGAAAACAAATTTCATAATGATCTAAAACTCTTGTGACACCCAAGACGGTTTCAATGGTAGACGTTCAATCCAACTATTTCCTGTGACGTGGGCCACCTGAGTTCCAAATACGGCTGATTTTAGGGGTGGCCCACAGACAGAAGGGGGCCCACCCAATGCATGGTGTGGATGTACATCACACGTCACGGTGGGGCCCACGGCTGGGATCGTGGGTCCCAGCCTTTCTCATCCATGCGCAGACGGCGCCGTCCTTTGGATGGTAGCAACAGATGTTACTGTTGCTGTTTGTTTAATTTTTTTTTAAATACATTTTTCTGAGGAATCTCCTAGGTGGGGCCCACATAAGGTGAATCCATTCCAGCCAATGGTTTCTATGGCTTAATACAAACCCATCAAGCCTAATATTCGATGGATTTTGGTGTACAGAAACATCAGGGGTGTATTTCAATGGTAAAAGTACTATTCTCTATGTTATGGCCCGCCATAATGCCGGTTTGGGTTCATTTTTCAGCTCAACGTCTAAAATGAGCTAAGAAATAGGATGGATGGTTTGGATTAAATACATACATCAAGGTAGGGCCTACATGAGGGGTCCACCCCAAGGCTTGAACCAAGCTGATATTTTTGGTTTTTCGTCACCACACTGTAAAGTTCACACTTCACTGTAATGCCATGTCCAGCGTCCCTGGACACTGGATGGTGTGGAAACAACACAGGCATCATGGTGGGTCCCACATGGACATGGCCCACCATGCATGTATATATGTGTATATTAATATAATATTAATAGAAAATAAATATAATATATATATCATATAGCCCAGCGTGGGGATCTCCACCATCCCAATAATGGATGGTGTGGACCCCCACCTACAATAGGATGGGCCACACCGTCAGATGGACATCTATTGTAACACCCTGGATTTTTGCCAACCTGGGGTTAGACGTCCTTAGGCAATGGTTCAACCAAAACACATTGGTAACTGCTCAGAACCCAATTCCATAGCCAAAGAAATCACTTAGGATTAATTCCTTTAGAAACTAAGCATAAGTTAGCTAGCGCTACGCTGGAGTAGCTGTGAAATTGTCCCTGATCGCTTTAAATATGTTCTACAAGATCCAAAACTTGTAGAACCAATGATGCTATAATATCCTAAAACCTTGGATCAAACTCTAAACCCGTTTGCTCTCAGGAACTCTTTGAAACTTTGTATTGGATTTAGACCGCGCGTCGAAAGTCCGATACCTACAATCTTAGACCGTTATGACTGCTTGGCTGGACTTGACAATCGTTTTGAAAATCAAGGCCAACCGACGTTCAGAGGCTATTTCATTGAGCCTGGAGTGAAGAGAGTGAGAATAGGGTTAGATTTGAAAATTTTAATACAAATCTGGTACGTGACTTGACACGTTAGTATTAAGCATTCTGACCGTCAGAATTCAGCCAAATTACACCCTCGGATCAGGAAAAATTTCTATTTCATATCTTGAGACTTGTAGACCTGATCTAGGTGCGTGATCGCTGAATTGAAACCGGACCACCACGTGCGATCTGCGAACCCTGCCGGACTGAAAACTTGATATGTGATAGATCCAGTATGCATGAGCTTAAGTCCGACCGCATTTGGCCAGGGGACCTCCAGAAAAGCTCTTTTGGACCATAACAGTCCCGAATTGGTTAGACCTCAAGTAAATATGGTTCCCAAGCCTAATTTGGGAAGAAATTAGGTTATATAAGGGGCTTAAACCCTCACTTCTCTCACCCATCCGAATTTGTTAGAAACCCTAGCAAGAGTGAGAGAAAAAGTGAGAGTTTGTGAGAGATGGTGGGAGAGATTTTCCTGCCACCTGCTGCTGCTGCTGTACGTGCTTAAGCGACATATCCCAATCACTTTTTCGGTGATTCCAACGCACTTCTAGGTAAGAAAAACCTTCAACACTTGCTGATTTAAGCTTCCTTCAATTCTATTAGCGATGTAGCTTATGTAGCTTGTGTATTAGGTCGCCTGATCGCCGTAGACGAAGTGTATACGCTCCGTTCGAAACGATACATATATAAAGTGAAAGGTGCAGATTTTAGACGCTTTGATTGACTGTTTTCAACGCTTTCAATGTCGTTTAATAGTATATTATCGATGGCAATGCCGTTTGACATGTACAACATGCTGTCCGTTTTCTGTTTCGTAAGCAGACGAAAAATATGAGATTTAGGGCATTTTAGTCATTTATAGGAAATACTGTAAACATCCATATTTTGCTAAAATGATTGACATGGCTTTTTGTCACCTTAGGATACTAGGAATGCGTGCATAATCTGTTTGGCAAAGAGATTTGTCCAAATGCGCACTTTGAGGCGACATACACTGTGTAAACTTAAGTGTGTAGATTAAGTGTTTGTATAAATGTTTGTATTAGTATGTATTGAATTAAATGGTGTTGTGAATTAGTTTGAGATTGAATTCTCAAATAATACGCTGATGTAAATGATTTCCTTGATGTTGGCTATATGTATGATTTCATTATATGTATGAAATGCACGTGTTAGATGATTTACTTAAGTTGTATGTTATAACATGTGTTAACATGCTCATATTGTTGTATTTCATTTTCATTACCTTTATATGATTGCTGATGTGGATTCATAAATGCTTGGGACTATGCTTAGTCCAGACAGTCGGTAGCAGAGAAAATTCGTGGTTGGCTTATCTTTGCCACGAAGGACGCGTCGATGAACGCGAGTCGTGTTTTGGAGTTGGCGGCAGTGGTTAGGCCACTCGAACTATTTTATGCACTTCATGTCACTCTGCTTGAGATGTGCTCGTGCTAGTCGAGCCCGTCAAGTAACCCGACTGGCCATTGTATGTTCACCATGTATGTGTCATAACTGCTTGAACCTAGGGTACTGAACTTACCATTGAAAACCCTGTCAACCATGGTACCTTGATCCACAAAGACTCATGAGCCGGGCATGGTGGTATGGGACACCGTGGTGGAGCTGTCGGCCTACGCTGGGGCCACAAACCTCCCCATAGTGATCAGTGAGTACCTATGACTCGTGAACAGATTATGGTGGTATGGGACACTATATTCTTACTGTCGGCCTACACTGATCAGGCGACGAGTCCTTTGTAGTGACCGCGAGCATATTCTGAGTCTACGGGAGGCGATGACCCTTCCGTAGCAGTGAGAGTACAGAAGGCCTGTATTGATAAGGTGATGGGGGAGCGGTGCAACGAGTGCGAGCAACAGCCCTGACAGCCCTTGCAGCGACCTACAAAATATACATCGTATGAGATTACTAGGAGTGACGACCCTAGACAGGATCTGTGTTGGGATTGATATAAGGGAAGTACCTTAGTTTCCCAATCCTGCTGTATGAATGGACTAATAATAACTCGGTAATCATATCACCATCACATTGCATGTGCGTGGAAGATGTGGAGCACTGAGCGGTACGCAAGTATGCCGCGGACGAAGATGGTGTCGTATGAGGGAGATCGTCGGTGAGGGCATCCATCATGTCACGTCATATTGCATTAACAACAGTATTAAGAATGTTTGATTTACTGCTTTACTATTATCGCATGATTGATTTGAGAACATGCTAATCTTTGCTCTATTATTCCACTGAGTTGATCACTCACTCCCACGTTACGGGATGATATTTTCGGACACCCACCAGTCCCTATTTTGGTTATAGATGATGGCGCTGCTTGAGAAGCGGAGCTGGACTTGATGATGATGAGGAGGACCTCTCCTTTATGCATGTTCTGATTGACAAGATCATAGGGAGGTTGATTTGATGCCTTGACACTTGTCATTTTATATTTTTAGCGCACTCATATATATTCTTTTTGTTTACTTTTGGAGTATACATGTATGTATATAACCTGGTAACATGTTCACACTCTGGAGACATACAACAGTTTATATATGTTATACATACTATCACAGTATTTTGCTTGCTAATTTAACGGTCTCTAGAGTATGATATGATGTTTTGAATTAATCCCACTCATGTTTAATACATTAACACATACAACATTCAATCATACACATTTATTTTGCATAAGCGATGTTCTGGAACTCGGGAGTGGAGTTTTTACTCAACCCCCCGATTTTCGGAATGTTACAGCTATATATAACATATATTTGTGGGGCCCACTCCAATCATGATAGAGAGAGAGAGAAAGAGAAAGAGAGAGGGGAGGGACCCCGCCACTAGTGGGCCTTCCCTTAAATAATGCATACATCATGTGGGTCCCACAACAAGTTTCCCCAAAATTTGAGATCAATGGTAGATCACCCACCTCTTGCACTCCTCCTTGATCCCTTAGCCTCCTTAGCTCCTATGCTCCGCTTTTAATGGTGGATGATGGAGTTTTGATGGTGGGGATTAGAGATGAGAGGGTAGGGAAAGTGGGTCACACTTGTCTTTAGGGGAGAGGGGGCTTGGACGTTTGATGTTGCTTCGGAGGTTTGAGAAATGAGAGAGAGAGAGAGAGAGAGAGAGAGAGAGAGAGAGAGAGAGAGAGAGAGAGAGAGAGAGAGAGAGAGAGAGAGGTGATGGGATGATATGGATGGGTGTTGTAAGGAATGGGATGGGGAGGTATGGGTTGGGTTGACATTTTGGTAAAAGAGGAATGGGTGAAGAGAGAGAGAGAGAGAGTTGACTTTGTGGAGAAAGAGGGATGGGTTGTTGTATTTGGGTATGGAGTGTACTTGGCTTGTACTTGACATCAATTGATTAATTGATGGGACATGTCGTAAAGATTCCCTTAAAATTTGTAATGTGCGACGTTTCTCCAGAATGAACTTGGGCCCCCAACTTCTAGCCCGGGTCGGTGCATGAGTCATGGCGTTAGAATCACGACCACGGTGTGGTCGCTAAGGTGTAAATTTTGGGTCAAGTTGACTTCGGTATGTAGGACTCGGCTTAGGTTCGAGTGCAAACGTTGGATACAGGTCGATGGTTCTCAGAATTTAACCAAGAAGACCGCGGAAGCCTAAGAAATGGTATGGACTAGGATACGGGTCTTACAATGTGTACTGATGCAGAATGACAGAGTGATCTCTTATGCCTCGAGACACTTGAAGAAGCATGAAGAGAATTACTCGACGTATGAACTGGAATTAACAGCAGTGGTTTTCGCCCTATAGATATGGATACACTACCTCTACGGAGAAGAATTCTAGCTATTCTGTGATCACAAGAGCTTGAAATATATATTCATATAGAAGGACTTGAATATGCATCAACGTCGGTGGATAGAGACTCTCAAGGACTTGCATTTCGACATTTCCTACCATCCTGGTAAGGAAAATTTCATGGCTGACACTCTGAGTTGAAAGAAGAAGCATGAGCTAGTAGTCACCTTGATGATTAAGGAGTGAGAGATGATGGAGTTTGTCTAGGACTTCGATATTCAACTTACACTTAATAAGGCAGATGCTTACATGACCCTTTTAATTGCAGAGCCAACCTTAGTCCGCCAAGTAATCTTTGCTCAAGGCTAGGACAAATGGCTTAATAAGATGAAGGAAAGGTGTTAAAATGAAGAAATGCTTGACTGGAGGGTTGGAAGTGATGTTGGTCTTTGATATCAGGGACTGGTTTGTTTCTGAATAACGCAGACCTGAAAAGAGAAGTGATGGTAGAAGCACATCATTCCAAACTAGCCATACACCCGAGTAGTACCAAGATGTATAATGACATAAAGAGGCAGTACTGATGGAGCAATATGAAGAGGGACATAGCGGGCTTTGTGGCAAGATGTATGGTGCGTTAGAATATAAAGGCCAAACATCGTAAACTAGCAGGCCTCCTCCAACCTCTACCACTAGCAGAATAGAAATAGGACAACATCTCCATGGATTTCATATTCAGACTTCCTAGGACCCAGAGGAAGCACGACTCAATTTGGGTCATTGTGGATAGGATGATGAAGTCTGCTCGATTCCTTCTTATTTATCCGACAGATTCGACCGATGATCTGGCAAGGTTGTGCATTCAGGAAGTTGTTCGACCTTATGGGGTTCCTTGAGAAATCATATCAGATTGAGACTCTCAGTTTACATCCACTTTTTGGAAGAGATTGCAGGAAGAGTTGGGCACAGAGCTAAGTTTAGTATGGCCTTTCATCCTCAGATGGTCAGGCAGATAGAGAGGGTGAATCATATTTTGGAGGACATGCTAAGGGCATGTGTTCTATACCTTAAGGGCAACTGTGACGATCACTTGGCTCTTGCAGAGTTCGCCTACAATAGCAGCTTTCAGTCCAATGTAGGCATGGCTCCTTATGTAGATCTTTATGGTCGTCCCTACCGAGCTCCTCAGTGCTAGGCAGAAGTATGAGAAAGGAGCTTGTTAGGGCCTGAACTTGTCCATGTTATCACTTAGGTGGTCGATGTTATTCGGAAATGAATATGTGCCGCCTAGAGCAGATAGAAGAGTTATGCAGACAATTGCTGTCATGATTTGGAATTTGCAACAGGCGACCATGTATCCCTAAAGATTTCTCCTATGAAAGGCTTGATGAGGTTTGGGAAGAAGGGAAAGCCGACGCCTCATTTTGTCAGACCTTTTGAGATCTTGGATCGTGTGGGAGCTATAACATACCACCTAGCTCTACCTATTACATTGGCCAACATCCACAATGTCTTCCACATACCATGTTGAAGAAGTACATGCCAGACGAGTCGCATATCGTTAGCTGGGAGCAGGTCAAACTTACAGATGATGCTTCCTACAATGAGGAACTTATTCGTATCTTAGACTGCAAGGATCAAGTCCTACATACAAAGATGATACCGCTGGTTAAGGTCTTATGGTCTCATAACAGAGAAGAAGAGGTAACCTGGGAAAGGGAAGTAGAAGTTAAGGAGAAGTACCCTCACCTATTCGGCGACACATCATAGGTAATTTCGAGGACAATTTTTTTTAAGGGGGGTAGACTGTAACACCGCATACCTCTGGTTCATGGGTGTTACCATAAAAACTCATGCTAGTATAATTGTGAACCTAATTGATAAATGGTTCTAACTTAAACCAATATAGGAAGAAACCTTCAACCATTTGTCGAAACCATCCATCAATGCGTAGACAAGTCACCAAAATCCTCTAAGAGCTAAACGGGACCATACACTAGCCACAAGGATAAAACCTAGCTAACCACCTCAGGTTTAGAATAACCTTCACCAATAGATCAATCATCTGATCATAAAATGACAAGAACTAATACAACTGCGACCATCCTAAAGGAGCTAGTAAATAGTTAACTAACCAACCCCTATCACTTAGGGTCCCGTGTGATTGTTGAATGACAATTTTAAACCAATCTAGACATGGGATTATTAGAACTCTACTATATAGAGTCAGGGATCACATATTGCAACCCACCTGAGCCTTAGATATGGTCAACCTTTAACCAAGGGCCCTGGTAGTGGCCCTTAAAGGAGATTATCGGAGCAGATCTCCCATGGACATCACGGTGGGCCCCACATTCATGGCACGTGTGCACTTGAGATGTGCACCCGCCACACACTGAACACGACATTGGGTCAAACAACATTTGACCCGATAGAAATTGCAAAAAGAGGAGAACTTCTCTCTCGATTTCCTGCCAACCCAAGATTTAAACTGGGCGATGCTCATCCACCTAAACTAAATCCCACCATTGTGATCAGGATCGTCCATCTTGACCAGACGGCAGTTCTGACCGGACCCACAATGACCTATCAGGCCCATGTAAGCATGCATGTACGCAAGTAGAGGATTAGATAGTCATGCGCGTTGGGTTCCTTTCGAAAGTGGGATTGGATAACAGCCACATTAGCAATCCGAGACAATTATCCACCTTCGATCTCCCTTCAGCGCTAAAAATGGGTAGACACCCGACTGTGGAACCAAAAGGTGTGGGTGACATTTTCACTTTGAGAAAGTCCTGCCGGCACTATCCGAGCCTCTCCTTGAGCCCCTTAGGCTAATCTCAGTCGTCCCCTCTAGGGTAATAACGGATCTATCATCAGAAACTTCTTGTCTCATGAGAAAATAGTGAGAGGCAAAAAATCTCGTGATACATGTAGAAATGTCGATGAATGGCTATATTAGTGGCCCCTGCAGTAATCAACGGTCCCATCCAAATAATTCAAATGGACCAGATTGTCTTGATATTCCACAGATAAAAATCCATCATGATCAGCCTCGTCATCTTCCTCGTTAGGTCGAAAGACCCACCGTGATGGAGTGGGACCCATAACAGATGAAAAGTTACTTTTCCAGTGGAACATAGCAACAAGAACCCATCCCTAGTGATGGGGTGGGCCCCATAACAGATGAAAAGTTACTTTTCCAGTGGAACATAGCAACAAGAACCCATCCCCAGTGATGGATGGATCCCATGCATACAGAAATCAGAGGAAAATGCATTAGTGCGGCCACCAAATCATGACTAATGGATAGTCCATTCGAGCATGCCTCACATTTCTAAATAGGACCTGTTCGCCTTGGGATCCTCACCAAAGCCAAAGAGAAAAGAGAGGGGGGGGGGGGGGGGGGGGGGAGAGAGAGAGAGAGAGAGAGAGAGAGAGAGAGAGAGAGAGAGAGAGAGAGAACAAGAGAAAATATTGGGTGAGTGAGTGAACTGGGTGCCGCACTGCACCAAGTTGATCGATTAGTTTAGGCCAAGTTGGGTCAGTGCAGACCAGAGATATCACACCAAGGGAAGGGAAAAATAGTGGGAAGAGAAAGAGATAGAACAAGAGAAATAAAGGGAGAGAGTGAATGAGTGTAGGGTAGGAGCAAACTCATTGTTACACTGAGTTGAACCGGTCTGTTTGGATCGAGCGAAATTAGTGTAGACTAGCAACACCTTTGAGAGGAGAAAGATATGAAGGAGAGGCCGAATGAGGAGAGTAGAAGGGGGAAGTATAGTTGCTGTCTCGAACTGATGACATCACCAAAACATTGGTTGGAGTGTTAACCCATCCTCTATAGTAATCACGTGAGTCACTGAGCCAACTCAACTGACGCATAGGACAGTGTAGGTAATGCCCAAACTGTCACTCTGTTGCCAACACAACAACCCGACTCGACTTTTATTCACCCGCAGGCATGAACCAATGAACCATAATGTGACTCAAGTTCGAGTAAAGGCCACTGTCGAGCTGAGTGGGTAACGCAATTTGAGCTGGGCAGACTCAATGGGCCGTGTGAACAAGCCTTTGATTCAAATCGACCTCCGTTTGAGACTGCTCGTCTTGACAGCCTCGTGCTAATGACGTCGGATGGGTAGCTGACTAGGGTCATTCACCTCCAACATCCGAACAATGCAAACTCGGTAACTCACCGAGCCACGATCCCTTTCAGGTTTAAACAAGTAGTGGACAACAACCACTCAGTCGATCTCGCACCTCCATCTAGCAGTAACCTTCGAGGGGGCGAGTTAGACTTTGTCCAGGTGTTCAGAAAGCCTTCCACCTGGTCAGAATACCTGCCACCATCATGCTCAAACTGGCCTCTCAAAACAAATGCCAAATCGGCTAAGCAGCCTCTGAGTCTAGCATCAGGATTTCTCTAGCATCAGGATTTCTCTAATCAAACTGAGCCCTGACTCAGTGTGGCCACCCAACTTAGTCAATACTCGGACTAGGTGGCCTAGTAACTCAGCGCTAGTCACAATTGAGTTGGACGAACCGTCCAATGGCTGAGTCAGTAACTCGGTATTCCTCCCTTTTGCGAGTTGGTTGCTGACTGAGTGTGGGCCCAATAAAACTTAGCCACACTAGCACTAGGTCCGCTTATTGCTAAATTAAGGGAAAGCTCGAAGGAGATTAGGTCTAGAAAAATATATCCCAAAGCCATTGGGTTGGAGCCGAGGGTCTAAACAAGATAAGCTGAACTAAGCTTATAAGCAGACAAGCCGTTGCAATTGTCATTAGAGTTACTGATAATTGAACTATCAACTTTAAACTCTTAAGTCACTTATGTGAAAAATGACCCTAGTTGATTCAACCAAGAAGCTGTGGACTGCCCCAGTTAATCGAGGGAACTCAGTTTACTTTAGAGAAGGAATCATACAAGGGAACTCGACTCAAAAGGTGATGACCTTGCCCCTTAAGCTTTCCATCTCCAAGTTAGTCCAAGCATAGTTTCCTTTTAGACTACGATTAACAATTTAGAACTTTGATCACTTACGCTAAAATACCAAATCATGTTAGTTGGCTTACATTGACCCATGATTGATGATTTGCAAACCATGATCATGTGAGTTAAGTACCAAACTCTACATGCTAGATTTTATTTAGCAACTCGTAAATTATGTTCACATGCGATGGTGGTTAAACTTACATTTTGAGTTTTTCTTTAACTGTTAGTTTATGCTTTAATTTCATAGTGCTTTATGATAGTTCAAAATCTATTAATAACATATAACTCCTATGTTGTATTCACGAACCTCCACATATCATTGATTTGCTTACAAGACGCTCATGGAATCAAAATCTCTACATTAAATAGGGGAATCTCCACCTATGTATGAGAGTCCACACTTAGGGTGTAACAAGATAGGTTTTATTAAGAATAGACTGTTAACTTAGAGGTTACTTTGGTGGTGAATTATTAATGGGGTTTACCATCCATAGGTTGTTCTCATTTACATAGTCTTGGGATGAATTATTTACTGTCATGATTTAACATTTCCTTACCATCTTGATTTAGTATTTATAATGTGCATCCTTTACCGCACCGATTTACCTTTAACCCAAGATTTGGCATTTGCCCTTGTGGCTTCGACAGTTCATTCCCATTCAACCATGCGGTGGTAAAATTTCCCCCTGTATTGAAATTGATGGGCCACTTATTGATGGGTTCTATTAAACATCCTAACACTACAAGAAAAATGGGCAAAGGCTACGGCCAAAAACCGTAGCAAAAGTCCTTTTGCTATGGATAATATCCATAGCACGTCCGTCGCTATTGGTGGGGCAACTAAAGATATTAGTATCTATAGCTACAGATTATATCCGTAACAATAAATACCATTAACTACGGATTATATCCGTAACAATACCTTTAGCTACCCCACCAATAGCGATGGATGTGCTACGGATATTATCCGTAGCAAAAGGATTTTATCCGTAGCAATAGATACCACTAGCACCAATAATATCCGTAGCAATAGATAACAATAGCTATGGGCGAAAGCCGTAGCTTTAGCTTCGGATTATATTCGTAGCTACTTTTTTGAAAATTGTAATAATACAACTTGTTTCCATTGCAAGAACCTGCTGTGATTGATAAGTCATCTAATCTTAATGCTGATAGAAATAGTACATAAAATGTAATCATAAAAAAAAATGATGATTATTACAAATAGCAATCAAATCATACAATGCATCCTACATTCACATTTCTAAATAAACAATACTTCACTTTGCTCAACTTATCATAAGAATTACAACTAAGGCGTCCCATCATGTGCAAGAAACAAATACACTCCAACACAGTAAACACCCCCATTTGCATTCAATAATGCTCACATTTTTACAGAATTTTCTTCCTTCAGACGGTCAATTTCAGCAAATGCAGATGTAACTTCTGTGGACTTCGACACAAGATCACTTTCAAGTTCTGAAACCCTTCCCTTAAGAAAATGAATTTCATCCTCCACTGACTTCTTTAGCTTTTCAGCCTATATAAAACAGCATTTGTAGACACAATCAAACAAGTATGCCTTTATACACATCTCAAAAGGAAGAAAGATAAAAAAAAAAACACTTATATATAAAGAAATAAAAAATGTACCAACAAATCTTCTAAACTATGGAAAAATCCAACATGAGTAATGTGTTCAAACCTTGTATGGACTTTTAAACTCAAAACCTAGGTTTAGGTTAAGGTTATAGGTTTAGGTTTAGGTTATAGGTTTATGTTATAGGTTTAGGTTAGGTTTAGGTTATAGATTATAGGTTATAGCTTTAGGGAATTGAGAATAGGTTAAGGTTTAAGTTTAGGAAATCGGGTTCGGGTTCGGGATCGGGTTTAGGTTTGGGTCTTCAAGTTTAGGTTTAGGTTTATGATAGGGAGTTGAGATTAGGATTAGGTGTAGGTTTAGGTTTAGGTTAGGGAGTTGAGATTAGGATTAGGTGTAGGTTTAGGTTTAGGGATTTGAGAATACATTTAGATTTTAGGTTTAGGTTTAGATTTTAGGCAGGTTTAGGTAATAGGTTTAGGTTTAGGTTTTAGGTTTAGGTTAAGGTTAGGTTATAGGTTATAGGTTAAGGTTTAGGTTATAGGTTTTGATTTAGGTTAAGGTTATAAGTTTAGGTTTAGGTTAAGGTTTAGGTTTAGGTTATAGGTTTAAGTTAAGGTTTAGGTTTAGGTTTAGGTTATAGGTTTAGGGAATTGAGAATAGGTTAAGGTTTATGAAATCGGGTTCGGATTTGAGATCGGGTTTAGTTTGGGTTTTCAATTTTAGGTTTAGGTTAAGTAGTTGAAATTAGGATTAGGTGTAGGTTTAGGTTTAAGGATTTGAGAATACATTTAGGTTTTAGGTTTAGGTTTAAGTTTTAGGTTTAGGTTAAGGTTATAGGTTTAGGTTAGGTTTAGGTGTAGGTTATAGGTTATAGGTTATAGGTTATAGGTTATAGCTTTAGGGAATTGAGAATAGGTTAAGGTTTAGGTTTAGGAAATCAAGTTTGGGTTCGGGATTGGGTTTAAGTTTGGATTTTCAAGTTTAGGTTCAGGTTTAGGTTAGGGAGTTGAGATTAAGATTAGGTGTAGGTTTATGTAACGCCCGTGAAAAATCCATACTTGGGCTCGAGTACTAACTCGACTCGATATTGCGTAGAATTCATTCCTTTAGAAAATATGACTAGGTTAGCTAGTGCAACGTTAGAATAGCTGGGAAATGGTCCCTGATCACTTTAAATACGTTCTACAAGGCCCAAAGCGAGTGGAACCAATGGTGCTATAATGCTCTAAAACCTCGGACCAAACTCTAAGCAGGTTTGTTCTCTGGACCACTTTGAATCTTTGTATTGGATCTAGACCGCACGTCGAAAGTCCGATACCTCCTATCTTAGACCGTTAGAACCGTCTAGCTGGACTTGACACTCATTCCGAAAATCAAGTCAAACCGATAATCACAGGCTATTTCATTGAGCCCGGACCGAAGAGAGTGAGAATAGGGTTAGAATTGGAATTTGAAATTCAAATCTGGCACACAATTTGACGCATCAGTATTGAGCGTTCTGACCGTCAGAATACAGCCAAATTACACCCTTGGATCAGGAAAAATATCTATTATATATCACGAGACTTATAGGCCTGATCTTGGTGCGATGACCGTTAAACTGAAACTGGACCGCCACGTGCGATCTGGGAACCCTACCGGTCTGAAAACTGGATGTGTGCTAGATCCAGTATGCATGAGCTTAAGTCCGACCGCATTTGGCCAGGGGACCTTCAGAAATGCCCTTTTGGACCGAAACGGCCCCGATTTGGTTAGGCACCAAGTAAACATTGTTCCCAAGCCTATTTTGGGCATGTTGTAGGCTATAAAAGGGGTTGAAACCCTCACTCCTCTCTTCCATCCGAATTTGAGAGAAGCCCTAGCTTGGGAGAGGGAAAAAGAAGTGAGAGATTGTGAGTGAGTGGGGGAGTTCTTCCTGCCACTTGTGCTACGTGTTGCACGTGCTTAAGCAACACACCTCCACCACCTTCCCGGCGATTCCACCGCGATCTTAGGTAAGTAAATACCCTAAATAGTTGTTGATTTGAGTTTCCCTTGCTTCCATAGCGATGTAGCTTATGGATCTTGTGTATTAGGCTCCTTATTCGCCGTAGACAAAGCGTATACGCTCCGTTTCAATTCCCGAGTCTACAAGACATAAGGTGAGGATTTTAGACGCTTTGATTGACGGTTCCCAACGCTTTCAATGTCGTTTAATAGTAGATTCTTGACGGCATCGCCGTTTGACATGTACAAAATGCTCTCCGTTTCCCGTTTCGTAAACTAACGAAGAATATGAGATTTAGGGCATTTTAGTCATTTGTAGGAAGTACTGTTTACATTCATATTTTGCTGATGTGATTGACATGGTTTGTTGTCACATTAGGAAATTAGGAATGCGTGCATAATTATTTTGGCGAAGAGATTCGCCTAGTTGCGCACTTTTGGTCGACATACTATATGTAGACTTAAGTGTGTAGTGTATGTGTTTGTATAAATGCTGGTATTAGTATGTATTGAATTAAATGATGTTATGTAATAGTTTATGATTGATTCCTCAATTAATATGCTGACCTAAATGATTTTCTACATATTGACTAAATGCATGATTTCATTACATGCATGGAATATATGTGCTTGAGGATTTGCTTAAGTTGAATGTTATAACATGTGTTAACATGCTCACATGATTGTATTTCAATTCCAATGCTCTCACATAGTTTGTTGATGTGATTCCATAAGTGTTTGGGACTAGACTTAGTCCAGGCAGTCGGTAACCGAGCGAATTCGTGGCTGACTGGTCATAGCCACGAACGACGCGTCGATGAACGTGATTCGTGTTGAGAGTTGGCGGCAGTGGTTAGGCCACGCGAAGTGTTTTACGCACTTCATGTCGTTTAACTTGAGATGCGATCGCACTAGTCGAGCCCGTCAAGTAACCCGACTGGCCGATGTTTGTTCACCTTGTATGTATCATAACTGCTTGAACCTAGGGTACTGAACTTACCATTGTAAACCCTATTAACCGTGGTACCTTGATCCACGAAGACTCATGAGCCGGGCACGGTGGTATGGGACACCGTGGTCGAGCTGTCGGCCTACGCTGGGGCCACAAACCTCCCCGTAGTGACCAATGAGCACCTTGACTCGTGAGCAGATTATGGTGGTATGGGACACTATATTCTAGCTGTCGGCCTACACTGATCAGGCGACGAGTCCTTTGTAGTGACCGCGAGCGTATTCTGAGTCCACGGGAGGCGACGACCCTTCCGTGCAGTAGAGTACAGTAGGCCTGTATTGATAAGGTGATGGGGGAGCGGTGCAACGAGTGCGAGCAACAGCCCTGGCAGCCCTTGCAGTGACCTACGAAATATACATCGTATGAGATTACTAGGAGTGACGACCCTAGACAGGATCCGTGTTGGGATTGATACAAGGGAAGTACCTTAGTTTCCCAATCCTGCTGTTTGAATGGACTAATAACAACTTGGTAATCATTTCACCATAGCATTGCATGTGCCTGGAAGATGTGGAGCACTCTAGGGAGTGTGGCATGCCGCGGTCGTAAGATGTTGCCGCATGAGGGTGATCGTCGGTGAGGGCATACATCACGTCATATCATCTTGCATTAACAACAGTATTAGGATTTGTCTGATTTACTGCTTTACTATTATCGCGTGATTGAATTGTGAACATGCTAATCTTTGCTCTATGATTCCACTGAGTTGATCACTCATTCCCACGTTACGGGATGGTGTTTGCAACACCCACCAGACCCTGTTGTAGTTGCAGGTGAGGACGAGATCCAGGAGGTGGAGCCGGAGATTGACGAGGACCAGGATGAGTTCTCGTATATGCAGTATTACGACGGCTTCCCGTAGGTGACCTGGATCGAGGGGGACTTCAGTGGGACTATTTTGAACTTATTCTTTTGTTTATTTACATGTATATGAGACTCAGAGATGTAGTCATACTTTGGAGACAGATGAGATTACTTTGTTTTTCCATACAGTGATATATATATTGTTTAGTCTTCCGCTTGCTTTTATCACTGGATCTGAAGTATGAATTGCAGTTTTGGTATACTTTTACTCATGTGAATGCTTTAAATCAGACAACATTGAATCAGAACCATTTTTGTTGCATAAGTGACGGTCTGGAACTCGGGAGTTGAGTTTATACACGACCCCCGATTTTCAGGGTGTTACAAGTTGGTATCAGAGAATGAATGAGAGTATACTGGGCCTGGGTTATGCTCTTACGACGTACGCTGTCGCTTCCTTTGACTTAGGTGGGTGCGAGAAGGGTCTAAAAACACTTCTAGGATCGTAGATTCGCCGATAGGCGAAGTCTATTAGGATCGATCGCAAGATCGAATCTGTAACGTATCTCGGGTCGCGTAATGCAACCCGAATCACTTCTAAGCTGTAGGAAGTCGGGTTGAGACGTCCTATGAGCGGTTTTAAACCGCAAAAGTGAATCCGTGGGCTGTGGAATGACCACGACTCCAGTAATCAATCGCCAGGGCTTAAAAACCCCATTTTGCCAAAAATTCTCAAAATTCCTCCTCTAAACACTTCAACCTTCAGTTTTTTCTTATCCATTTCATGTTAGGCATCAAACCTAATATGAAAATAACACAAATTAGTACATTCACCACATTTTATAGTGAATAGTAAAATTTCATGAAAAATGGCCATAAGGCCATTCTAACTTCACTTTCTTTAGCAACTAAGGAGCTAGATAGGTGTACTGGCTCCTTCTATCCCAAATTCATATGCTGCATCATATGGTTTGATATTCGGGATTGCGATATGGACCCGGAAAGCCCCGAACACATGTTTGGGCTCATAGAGACCAAATTAGTATGAACCAGGGGGTGGGACCTAACTTTTTGGGACCCTGGGACCATGGGGGACCAGACCCATGGGTTCCCACCGGTCAACTTGAGAGTTGACCGGCGATGCCATCGCCGGCCGACGAGCTCCGATGGGGCCGTCCTTCGGGCGCACCCCCTTAAACAGGCTCCACATCACCCCTAGGTGCCTCCCACATCACGAAAACCCCCAAAACCCACCTCTCCTTCACAAACAGCTTCCTTACATAGCCCTAGATTCAATTTTCAGCAACCAATTCCAAACCCCGGCGTCCCAAACCACCTCTACAACCTTCTTTGGCCAAAACCGACCACCACCCATCATTTATTGGGTGTTGGCAGCCTCTTTCCTTGAAGATTTCACCATGTGGAGCTCCAAAATCCCCCAAATAGAGCTGAAATCGTGAGGTACTCCATCTCATCTTTTTGTTTGTATTTTTCCCTCAAAGTACAGCCTTGGGAAGCTTGAAGCATCCCTCTACGATGCCTAGATTTCCTTTTGTCAGATTGGGCAGCCATTTCTCCGCATTTTCAGCGTTTTCCATGGCTTTTGTGGAAGCCATTTTGGGCCTTTTGTCACTCTCATCCATCATATCTTTGATGGGTAAGAGGAAAACAACGACAGACGAGGCTGGGCCGAGCCGTCCTGCTCGATCGAGAAGACCGCGGGGTGGTGCCGCAAGTTCGAGCGCCGCCGCAGGTCCAACTGCAGTCCTGGAGTGTCGTACAAAGCGGGATTTGGATCCCCATGCACACCTTGGACGAACCATTCTTTCAGAGATGCCTCATGGTGAATACACTGATCGTAGAGTGTTATTTGAGGCGGACGTAGATGGGCGATTGTTCAGCGAGTATCTGTTGTTCGAACGCATTGAAGCAGGGCACTGGGGACCGATCTTTGAAGCTCACGCTCGTGCTAATGTGAGCACTGTTCGTGCCTTCTATGCTAGCATCCAGAGTCCTACCTTGGAGCCCTTGCAGTTCAAAATCCCTTTTGGTAGAGATCGGATGGCTACGATCGACGTCCGGTTGATTGCGCGACTTCTCAACGTGCCTCTAGGTGATGTGCATCCAAGTGAGAAGAATTTGAGGACTAGACGTGAATGAGATCGCCGCACCAGGTTTCTGTGCGGTAAGTTGGTTCCATGGCAGCCTAATAATAGCCTCAAGGCGACGTACATGTCTGAGGATTTGTGCCTGCTGCATCATATCTGCACGTTTAATGTTTATCCTAGGTCGACGAACCGCATTGAATGTACATGTCTGATGGTCGATTTCTTATTTCTGGTGGCCCAGGGAGAGAACGTATGTATGGCCACTTTCATCTTACGGCAGATAGTTCTCATAGCCAGGTCGAGGAGAACATCCGAATCCCTTCCCTTTGGCCGACTCATTTGCAAGATTGCGCTTGAGTTTGCCTATAGACTTAGACCCGAATTGCCGGTATCGATTCACACCATCGATGAGTCGACAATGATTAAGATGAAGATTGGGTCGCAATACCGTGAAAATCAACTTGAAAGGGATAGTGGGGATGACTTTGATGAAGAGGAAGATCAAAGCGAAGAAGAACCTAGAGCAGAGGTTCAGGAAGAAGCTCAGGAAGAAGCAGAAGAGGAGGCTCAGGATACTGATGAGAGCCCTCCTCCTTCTGCGCAGACTACTATCGACGACCGCATTACTCGGATGGAGGAAAGTCAGACCGCTTTGCGAAGGGAAGTCCAAGAACTTCGAGCAGAAGTCGCTGATGCCAAGGCTGTTACAAAGAAGAAGTTTGGCAAGGTGACTCACACCTTGAAGGCAATCCTGTGTTGCTTACAGGATAAGGGTGCTCCTCCTCCGTCACCAGACTCCGACTAGCGACGTGATCTTTGATGTTGTTATTAGTAGTTAGCCATTTTTCGTTTTATGTGTGTAAGCCTGTTGAGGCTAGTGCTTTGCTTATGTTGCTGTTGCTTAACTGTCTTAATTTCCATGTCATTCTAGTCATGATGCTTGTAAGGATATATCCCTTGTATTGTGACAATTTTGATTAATTGAAATGCATGGAATGCCTTTGACTCTTTAGTGAATGATTGTAGTGTATTTGTGCAATTGAGACTGACAAGGTTGCGCCCTATTTTGAATATAGGGAATGCCACCTAAGACTACGAGGAGTGCGGTTCGGCTTTCATTGTCAGAGCAGATGGATCAGACTCCCTCTCAGTCTGGCACTCGTCCGGACCCTGCTGTGGGCCCGATTCCTGAGACGGTTCGGTCGTCTCAGCCTGCTGTTGGTCCTACAGATGGACCACTGCCATTTACACCATCAGTTAGAGAGCCACAGCGCGCATCTACTTCCGCACCTCATCCGCCATAGCCTGCTCCACCCCCTGATAGGTTCGAGCAGATGATGGCTATGATGCTACAGCAGCAGCAGCTTCTGACCACCATAGTTGGGACTTTAGCCCAGGGTGGGGGTGCGACTGCATCTACTCCGCCTGCACCACCTGCGCATCCAGCTGAGGATGCCTATACTTACGCCCAGGATGAGGGCATAGCACACCTTGCGCAGCCTGCTTTCCCTGCGGGGAATCCTGCCGACACACGGGGCCTTCTGGAGCGATTTCAGCGCTTGCGGCCTCCTACTTTCACGGGTTCTCACAGACCCGAGGAGGCTGAGTTCTGGCTCGACCGAGTGTCGAAGATTCTACGCATGTTGCACTGTACCGAGGTTGAGCAGGTAGAGCTGGCTACCTTTTTATTTGAGAGAGAGGCCAGTATGTGGTGGGATAGCATATTGCGGACTGTTGCCGCAGATTTCGTATGGACGTGGGCAGCATTCGAGTTTCGCTTTCATGAGAAGTATTATCCTCAGACCTACAGGCACGAGAGGGAGAATGAGTTTCTCCGTCTCAGGCAGGCAGCGATGACGGTTACCGAGTATGAGCATCGGTTCACAGAGTTGGGCAGGTACGTCCCGACGATTCTAGCTGATGAGCAGATGCGCAAACGGTGCTTTTTGGAGGGCTTGCGACCGGATATTCGGTCGAAGATGTGCTGTGTCAGTTTTCCCTCCTATGCGGAGTTGGTTCACATGTCCATGCGGGCAGAGCAGGACGTGGATCGACTTGCGCGATCTCGAGGCCCGACTACTTCTAGGCCGCGACCGGATTTACCAGACAGGCCCTTCGCGGGCAAGAGGCCTCGCATTGATCCTCCTACAAGGACCACGGCGCCAGTAGGACCGTTTTGGTGCCCTGATTTATCATGCACATACTGTGGGAGGACGGGCCATTTAGCGCAGAGTTGCTTTTCCAGGATGCGGGATAGTGGGTTCTCGCCGCCGCAGAAGATTGATCGTGTACGTCCGCAGGCGATATCAGCACCGCCTATACGGTCAGCTCCTGCGCATCCTTCTTTCTGACCTACGGTATCGCAGATTCGACAGCCTCCACGGCCCTTGACACAGCGGCCGAACCGGCCACAGCAGGCACGAGTTCATGCACTGACCGCTGAGGCAGCTACGACGCCGACTTTCCAGCATTCAGCCTTCGAGGTCACGGGCCATATCGGAGGTACTCCCGTTCTTGTCATGGTGGACACTGGTTCCACGATTTCTTTGATATCGCGTGCCGTAGTCAGACGTCTTGGGTTGCAGACTATCACTATGGATAGCGTGCGAGTCTTTGCAGCTCATGGAGATTTTTCTGATGTCACCCAGATGTGTGAGGGTTGTTTGGTTGATCTGGGAGGCAGGACGATGACTCTTAATCTGGTCGTCGATCCCTCGCTCGTTTATCTCGACGTCATTCTTGGCATGGATTGGTTGACTGCAGCGAGAGCCGAGATTGACTGCGAGACTCGTATAGTCACAGCGTACGAGCCTGAGGGCGCATCCTTCACATTTTCAGTGCGGGTAAATCTTCCTTTCCACATTCTTAGCTACGCCACTCTATTGCGCGACGCTGGTGCCCAGGTACTTGAGCAGACGCCAGTTGTTTCTGAGTTCGGGGATCTGTTCAGGAAGATCCCTGGTTTGTCGCCCCGACGTGAGATCGATTTCACTATCGATCTGATTCCTGGTTCTACACCCGTCTCACTGCCGACGTATCGCATGGCACCATGTGAGATGGAGGAGTTGAGGACGCAGATTGATGGCTTGCTAGAGCTTGGCTTTATACGGCCTAGCATGTCTCCTTAGGGAGCACCGATCTTGTTCGTGAAGAAGAAGGATGGTTCGCTGCGATTGTGTATTGATTATCGCAGGCTGAACCAGCTCACGGTGAAGAACAAGTACCCTTTGCCCAGGATCGATGACTTGTTTGATCAGTTGAGAGGAGCGCAGTACTTCTCGAAGATTGATCTTCAGTCAGGATATCATCAGCTGCGCGTCAGAGATGAGGACGTGCAGAAGACAGCATTCAGGACCAGTTTTGGCCACTACGAGTTCCTCGTGATGTCGTTCGGTCTCACGAACGCACCGGCCGTGTTCATGGATCTGATGAACCGGGTATTGCGGCCTTTCCTCTATCGATTCGTCGTTGTCTTCATCGACGACATTTTGGTATACTCTAGGAGTCGAGAGGAGCATGAGGAGCACTTGCGTTTGGTCCTTGATACGCTCAGACGGCATCAGTTGTTCGCACAGTATAAGAAGTGCGACTTCTGGAAGCAGGAGGTGAAGTTTCTGGGACACGTGGTGTCCAAGGATGGCATGGCAGTTGACCTGTCTAAGGTAGCTGCGGTGCAGGACTGGGAGCAGCCTGGTTCTGTCACTGAGGTGAGGAGTTTCTTGGGTCTCGCTGGTTACTATCGGCGCTTCATTCAGGACTTCTCGAAGATCGCGAGGCCCTTATCTCAGTTGGCACGGAAGGACGTGAAGTTCGCCTGGAATGATAAGGCGGAGTCAGCTTTTCAGGAGCTGAAGGACAGACTTACGTCCGCCCCTGTGCTAGTATTGCCAGAGCAAGGGGTTAGATACACTATATACACTGACGCGTCTAGCGTTGGTTTGGGTTGTGTCCTTATGCAGAGGGACAGGGTAATTTCGTATGCCTCGAGACAATTAAGGAAGCACGAGGAGAATTACCCTACACACGACCTGGAGTTGGCAGCCGTGATATTCGCACTGAGACTCTGGAGACATTACCTCTACGGAGAGGAGTTCGAGCTCTTTTGCGACCACAAGAGCCTCAAGTACATATTCACGCAGCGGGACTTGATATGAGGCAGCGGCGATGGATGGAGACGCTGAAGGACTTCAAGTTTGAAGTCTCTTACCATCCTGGGAAGGCGAACCTTGTGGCGGATGCGTTGAGCCGCAAGAAGGCGATAGAGTTTGCGGCTCCGCTGATGGTTGCCGAGTGGGATATGGTGGAGTTTTTGCGAGACTTTGAGCAGAAACTCACCGTAGAGGAGCCGTTTGAGTTCATCGCACACGTACAGGTGCGATCCCAGATCGATGACCGTGTCATCGAGGCGCAGAGGGACGACGCGCATCTTACTGAGCTTCGAGAGCAGGCCAGTGATGATGCTGACGCCGACTGGCGAGTTGGTATGGATGGGGGCTTACGTTACCGTGGCCGCCTATGCGTCCCAATGTCCCTGACTTGAGACGAGAGATTCTCGAGGCTGCGCATTCTACTAGACTCGCGATGCATCCAGGCAGTACGAAGATGTATCGTGACGTGAAGAGGACGTATTGGTGGGAAGGTATGAAGACCCACATTGCTGAGTTCGTGTCCCGTTGTCTCACTTGTCAGCAGGTGAAGGCAGAGCATCGCCGACCACCTGGACTTTTGCAGCCTATGCCGATTGTAGAGTGGAAGTGGGATTTCATTTCCATGGACTTCATTTCTGGGTTGCCGAAGACGAGGAAGGGGCATGATTCCATTTGGGTGATCGTCGACCGATTGACGAAGTCGGCGCACTTCCTACCGATCAGAGTTACGAACTCTGCAGACGAGCTGGCTAGATTGTATATTAGAGAGATCGTGCGTCTGCATGGAGTTCCGTTGGAGATCGTGTCGGACAGAGACACGCGGTTCACTTCTATTTTCTGGACTCGCATTCAGGAGGCTATGGGTGTGAAGTTGAAGTTCAGTACTGCCTTCCACCCACAGACGGACGGACAGACGGAGCGAGTGAACCAGATCCTGGAGGACATGTTGCGAGCTTGCACATTGGACTTCAAGGACAGTTGGGATGACTGTCTTGCATATGCGGAGTTTGCGTACAACAATAGCTTCCAGGCGAGTATCGGCATGGCACCTTATGAGGCGCTGTATGGGCGACCTTGTCGTGCACCGCATTGCTGGTTAGAGGTCGGTGAGCGTAGCTTGATTGACCCAGAGTTGGTGCAGGCGACGTCAGAGAAGATTGATATTATTCGACGTCGACTTCTTACAGCGCAGAGCAGACAGAAGAGCTACGCCGATACGAGACGACGGCCACTAGAGTTCACAGTCGGGGATCACGTGTTTTTGCGAGTTTCCCCTATGAAGGGAGTCCTTCGGTTCGGGAAGAAGAGGAAGCTGGCACCGCGATTCATTGGTCCATTCCAGATCCTCGATCGTGTGGGAGCAGTGGCTTACCGATTGGCTTTACCCACGCCCCTCGCGAGCGTCCACAACGTATTTCATGTTTCTATGCTGAAGAAGTACGTTGCTGATCCTTCCCATATTATCAGATGGGAGCAGGTGCAGTTAGGAGAGGATGTTACTTATATCCTGCGACCGACACGCATCTTAGACAGGAAGGAGCAGGTACTGCGTAGCAAGGTGATTCCCCTTGTGAAGGTACTATGGACGCATCACTCTGAGGAGGAGGCTACTTGGGAGACAGAAGCCGAGATCAGAAAGAACTACCCACAGCTTCTCGAGGAGTACGAAAAGGTACAAAATTTCGAGGACGAAATTATTTGTTAAGGGGGGTAGATTGTAACGCCCGTGAAAAATCCATACTTGGGCTCGAGTACCAACTCGACTCGATATTGCGTAGAATTCATTCCTTTAGAAAATATGACTAGGTTAGCTAGTGCAACGTTAGAATAGCTGGGAAATGGTCCCTGATCACTTTAAATACGTTCTACAAGGCCCAAAGCGAGTGGAACCAATGGTGCTATAATGCTCTAAAACCTCGGACCAAACTCTAAGCAGGTTTGTTCTCTGGACCACTTTGAATCTTTGTATTGGATCTAGACCGCACGTCGAAAGTCCGATACCTCCTATCTTAGACCGTTAGAACCATCTAGCTGGACTTGACACTCATTCCGAAAATCAAGTCAAACCGATAATCACAGGCTATTTCATTGAGCCCGGACCGAAGAGAGTGAGAATAGGGTTAGAATTGGAATTTGAAATTCAAATCTGGCACACAATTTGACGCATCAGTATTGAGCGTTCTGACCGTCAGAATACAGCCAAATTACACCCTTGGATCAGGAAAAATATCTATTATATATCACGAGACTTATAGGCCTGATCTTGGTGCGATGACCGTTAAACTGAAACTGGACCGCCACGTGCGATCTGGGAACCCTACCGGTCTGAAAACTGGATGTGTGCTAGATCCAGTATGCATGAGCTTAAGTCCGACCGCATTTGGCCAGGGGACCTTCAGAAATGCCCTTTTGGACCGAAACGGCCCCGATTTGGTTAGGCACCAAGTAAACATTGTTCCCAAGCCTATTTTGGGCATGTTGTAGGCTATAAAAGGGGTTGAAACCCTCACTCCTCTCTTCCATCCGAATTTGAGAGAAGCCCTAGCTTGGGAGAGGGAAAAAGAAGTGAGAGATTGTGAGTGAGTGGGGGAGTTCTTCCTGCCACTTGTGCTACGTGTTGCACGTGCTTAAGCAACACACCTCCACCACCTTCCCGGCGATTCCACCGCGATCTTAGGTAAGTAAATACCCTAAATAGTTGTTGATTTGAGTTTCCCTTGCTTCCATAGCGATGTAGCTTATGGATCTTGTGTATTAGGCTCCTTATTCGCCGTAGACAAAGCGTATACGCTCCGTTTCAATTCCCGAGTCTACAAGACATAAGGTGAGGATTTTAGACGCTTTGATTGACGGTTCCCAACGCTTTCAATGTCGTTTAATAGTAGATTCTTGACGGCATCGCCGTTTGACATGTACAAAATGCTCTCCGTTTCCCGTTTCGTAAACTAACGAAGAATATGAGATTTAGGGCATTTTAGTCATTTGTAGGAAGTACTGTTTACATTCATATTTTGCTGATGTGATTGACATGGTTTGTTGTCGCATTAGGAAGTTAGGAATGCGTGCATAATTATTTTGGCGAAGAGATTCGCCTAGTTGCGCACTTTTGGTCGACATACTATATGTAGACTTAAGTGTGTAGTGTATGTGTTTGTATAAATGCTGGTATTAGTATGTATTGAATTAAATGATGTTATGTAATAGTTTATGATTGATTCCTCAATTAATATGCTGACCTAAATGATTTTCTACATATTGACTAAATGCATGATTTCATTACATGCATGGAATATATGTGCTTGAGGATTTGCTTAAGTTGAATGTTATAACATGTGTTAACATGCTCACATGATTGTATTTCAATTCCAATGCTCTCACATAGTTTGTTGATGTGATTCCATAAGTGTTTGGGACTAGACTTAGTCCAGGCAGTCGGTAACCGAGCGAATTCATGGCTGACTGGTCATAGCCACGAACGACGCGTCGATGAACGTGATTCGTGTTGAGAGTTGGTGGCAGTGGTTAGGCCACGCGAAGTGTTTTACGCACTTCATGTCGTTTAACTTGAGATGCGATCGCACTAGTCGAGCCCGTCAAGTAACCCGACTGGCCGATGTTTGTTCACCTTGTATGTATCATAACTGCTTGAACCTAGGGTACTGAACTTACCATTGTAAACCCTATTAACCGTGGTACCTTGATCCACGAAGACTCATGAGCCGGGCACGGTGGTATGGGACACCGTGGTCGAGCTGTCGGCCTACGCTGGGGCCACAAACCTCCCCGTAGTGACCAATGAGCACCTTGACTCGTGAGCAGATTATGGTGGTATGGGACACTATATTCTAGCTGTCGGCCTACACTGATCAGGCGACGAGTCCTTTGTAGTGACCGCGAGCGTATTCTGAGTCCACGGGAGGCGACGACCCTTCCGTGCAGTAGAGTACAGTAGGCCTGTATTGATAAGGTGATGGGGGAGCGGTGCAACGAGTGCGAGCAACAGCCCTGGCAGCCCTTGCAGTGACCTACGAAATATACATCGTATGAGATTACTAGGAGTGACGACCCTAGACAGGATCCGTGTTGGGATTGATACAAGGGAAGTACCTTAGTTTCCCAATCCTGCTGTTTGAATGGACTAATAACAACTTGGTAATCATTTCACCATAGCATTGCATGTGCCTGGAAGATGTGGAGCACTCTAGGGAGTGTGGCATGCCGCGGTCGTAAGATGTTGCCGCATGAGGGTGATCGTCGGTGAGGGCATACATCACGTCATATCATCTTGCATTAACAACAGTATTAGGATTTGTCTGATTTACTGCTTTACTATTATCGCGTGATTGAATTGTGAACATGCTAATCTTTGCTCTATGATTCCACTGAGTTGATCACTCATTCCCACGTTACGGGATGGTGTTTGCAACACCCACCAGACCCTGTTGTAGTTGCAGGTGAGGACGAGATCCAGGAGGTGGAGCCGGAGATTGACGAGGACCAGGATGAGTTCTCGTATATGCAGTATTACGACGGCTTTCCGTAGGTGACCTGGATCGAGGGGGACTTCAGTGGGACTATTTTGAACTTATTCTTTTGTTTATTTACATGTATATGAGACTCAGAGATGTAGTCATACTTTGGAGACAGATGAGATTACTTTGTTTTTCCATACAGTGATATATATATTGTTTAGTCTTCCGCTTGCTTTTATCACTGGATCTGAAGTATGAATTGCAGTTTTGGTATACTTTTACTCATGTGAATACTATAAATCAGACAACATTGAATCATAACCATTTTTGTTGCATAAGTGACGGTCTGGAACTCGGGAGTTGAGTTTATACACGACCCCCGATTTTCAGGGTGTTACAGTTTAGGTTTAGGGATTTGAGAATACATTTAGGTTTTAGGTTTAGGTTTAGGTTTTAGGTTTAGGTTTAAGTTTTAGGTTTAGGTTAAGGTTAGGTTATAGGTTATAAGTTTAGGTTATAGGTTATAGGTTATATGTTAAGGTTTAGGTTATAGGTTTTGATTTAGGTTAGGGTTATAGGTTTAGGTTTAGGTTAAGGTTTAGGTTTAAGTTATAGGTTTAGGTTAAGGTTTAGGTTATAGGTTATAGGTTTAGGGAATTGAGAATAGGTTAAGGTTTAGGTTTAGGAAATCGGGTTGAGGTTTGAGATCAGGTTTAGTTTGGGTTTTTAAGTTTAGGTTTAGGTTAAGGAGTTGAGATTAGGATTAGGTGTAGTTTAGGTTTAAGGATTTGAGAATACATTTAGGTTTTAGGTTTAGGTTAAGGTTTTAGGCTTAGGTTAAGGTTATAGGTTTAGGTTAGGTTTAGGTGTAGGTTATAGGTTATAGCTTTAGGAAATTGAGAATAGGTTAAGGTTTAGGTTTAGAAAATCAGGTTTGGGTTAGGGATCGGGTTTAGGTTTGGGTTTTCAAGTTTAGGTTTAGGTTTAAGTTAGGGAGTTGAGATTATGATTAGGTGTAGGTTTAGGTTTAGGGATTTGAGAATACATTTAGGTTTTAGGTTTAGGTTTTAGGTTTAGTTTTAAGTTTAGGTTATAGGTTTAGTTTTAAGTTTTAGGTTTAGGTTAAGGTTAGGTTATCGGTTATAAGTTTAGGTTATAGGTTATAGGTTAAGGTTTAGTTTATAGGTTTTGGTTTAGGTTTAGGTTAAGGTTTAGGTTTAGGTTATAGGTTTAGGTTTAGGTTATAGGCTATAGCTTTAAGGAATTGAGAATAGGTTAAGGTTTAGGTTTAGGAAATTGGGTTCGGGTTCGAGATTGGGTTTAGGTTTGGGTTTTCAAGTTTAGGTTTAGGTTTAGGTTAGGGAGTTGATATTATGATTAGTTGTAGGTTTAGGTTTAGGGATTTGAGAATACATTTAGGTTTTAGGTTTAAGTTTAGGTTTTAGTTTATAGGTTTAGGTTATAAGTTTAGGTTTAGGTTTTAGGTTTAGGTTATAAGTTAAGGTTTAGGCTTAGGTTATAGGTTTAGGGTGTAGTTTAGGTTAAGGGTGTGGTCCCTGCAAATACAGATATAAACACGGCCTGTCCAAATGACCAGGCCCCTCCAATGCTGTCCATAGGAAATGGACAGCTTCATCATGGTCAAAATAGCAGTTCCCACCTTCCAGGGACCGCTGCTCAACATTTGGATAGCTTTAACACACATCTAGATCTGCTTCATCAATTTCAAGATAATACATAAACACGGGTTTATCCAAATGGCCAGGCCACCCATATTGTTGTCCATAGAAAATGGACAGCTTCATCATGGTCATAACAATGGTTCCCACCTTCTTAGGACCCCTGCTTAACATCCAGATAGCTCCAACACACATCCAGATCTACTTCATCAATTTCAAGATAATATATATACATGGGTCTGTCCAAATGGCAGGCCACCCATATTGCTGTCCATAGGAAATGGACATCTTCATCATGCTCATAACAGTGGTTTCCACCTTCCAGGGACCCCCGCTTAACATCTGGATAGCTCCGATGCACATTCGAATCTACTTCATCAATTTCGAGATAATATATAAACATGGGCTTGTCCAAATGGCCAGGCCACTTCTTCAATGAATCATATAGTATGAAGGAAAGAAGACTCACCAATTTAGCTAGCAAGGAGAGAGTGTGAGTGCTTGGAATGTTACCCTTTCTTTGAATAATAGATGCATATTCCACAATGCAATCTGAGAATGAGTAAGTTTTTTAGTTTCTCCAACAATGCATATGGTCATAGATTTACAAATAGAGATTTTAAAGATTGTAAAATAGAGTAAATGATTATATTAACTTCCAAGTATCGACGATACATTTGGGCACATATATTTTGGCATGATACTAGCATTGCTATCCTTAACAGATATATATAGTGTAGACTAACATCGATTTTATGCATATGAGAATGCTCATAGAAAGAGAATTAAGTAAAAGCATGTAGCAATAGAGAGTCTCAATAGACATACTTTGTAGTATTTGAGTAATTGTGGCATTTTCAATTTGAAAGTTAGAGTAATCAAGTCCCTCTCAACGTTGAAAGGAGTTGGTTCCAAATGAATAGAAATTTCATTGGAAAGATGGAATTATTAACTATGTTTAAACATAACTTGGACAGAAATAATGTAAGAGGCATGCTATGTGTAGGCAAGCTACCATGTGGCCATAAAGAAGATGTGTACAAGGTCTGGAACTCACATATGGAGGACCACATTGTAAAAATTAAATATAATGTGGCAAAAGATCAACTTATTGGATGATCTTAACCACTTGCTCAAGATGGGACCCAAAATGAGCATGAAACATAGCTATGTACGCAGGCATCAATAAACATCCCACATGCATTTTCTTAGATTTATTACCAAAATTCTTTTGTGCAATAACTGATGTTGGTTGAATGTCATACCGAGGTGATAAGAGGGCAACGACTATATGTGTTTTCAATGTTTTCAACAACAACACTCCCCTTGAGACAACTTTAAAATGTTCTTTATCCTGTCTACGATTTTCATTGCACCATTGGGCTACCATTCTCCAATATCGCTTGTCATATCAAAAGTTACACTTCTTACATGTCACTCAAATCGGCAAAGATACAGTTAATCAATAGAAGTGCACACAAGGACGCAATACACATGTGAATGCGTGTTTGATTTTAAATGGAATGTAAAAAAGGGCATAAGATTTTGTGAGATGTGCATTGTATTCCATTATTAAAATGCAAAGTAGTGAGACTGACCCCACCAAAAGTTAGATTAATCACGAAAATTAAAAATAAAATAAAATAAAAAAACTACCAACTTTGAATTAATAGTCTCCTAAGTGAAAGAAAAATTGAAGAGACTTTAATGCCATTTCTTGAAGTGCTGCTTAGAAGGCCTGATTGGATTGGTGGAATCCAGAAAAGTAGGTTTCAAAAAGAATATGCCACATAAGAGGAAAACCCTAGATAACATTATCGGTGGAAAAGAATCCGTAAAAAGGTTGTTTGTTTTAGCTTTGGTGATTTCTAAGGAAAAGTACAATGGTAAATAGTTGTGAAATATATTTCTTAAAATGTGTGGAAATGGGGATTAATAAGTTTTAAAATGAATAAGGAAAATGCCCTTTTCTAAGAAAAATAATTGAAATAAGAACATCCATGATTGGAACATAGTTTGGCCACTTTGATTATTCTCGCTGAAAAATCAAATTATTTTAATCCTAAGCTAGGAATGTGTACAAAGTAAGAAGATGGCTTCTTCTTTTTTATGCCAATTCTTTTTTATTTTTATTTTATTTTTATTATTATTATTATTATTTTTTTTGTATATCGTGGCCTACCTAGGGGTAAAATAAGCTGATTTTTAGGCCAAAAGTTCTAAACAATGTGGTCCACCTGCTGAAAATCTCCTAACCACTTATAAATTTGTTGAAAAAGAAAGGTGTGAAAACATTCGGTGAGCTAAAATAATTATTAAAAAGAAAAAAAGAAAAATAAAGGAGGCCACCCCTATCCTATGAAACCTACAACTCACAGCATCAACCCATGTAATAAAAAGTAAAACTAGAAAAATAGGAAATACACTAATCTCCAAGCATAAAGAAAGCCCTTGCAGCTACGGGAAAGAGGAAATCCAACAACATTGGACAGCTAACAACACCGAGAGTTTCCCTTAATAAGACCTCTCCCATTGCAGCCTCCAACAAACACAAATAAATAACAGTCGAATGCCAGCCACAACAATCCACAGCTATACCCTTAAACATAGCACAACAGCCCCAACAAACAAAAGACAGTCCAACAAAACCTCGGTTTCTAACAGAAGCTTTAACAGCCAAGAGACCCAGCCTAGACTAGCCAAATACACTGTTGAAAGCCACTACCTAAAACATCAGATACAGACTAGAGGCCTCGTAGGAAATTAAAGTAGAAGTACAAAGGCAAAGAAGCTGCAGAGATCCAACCCAGAAAGTTGATATGATGGGTACCACCTTGGATGGGCCATGAATCAAACAGTCCCAAGAATGAAACATTATTTTTCCAAATAAAACCTCAAGGCCAGCACCATAAATAGGGCAACAACTTCTCCATGCAAACCAGGCTGTAAAGAATAGACAGAAGCAGGACAACTGCTGCAAATGATCATGCAGAAACAGAAAATGATCCCCATAGCAACTCCTACAATTTCCTGCAAACTATCCAAGATGGTCCAGTCTCCAATCTACATTCAATCAACCATCCACATTATACAAATCACCAATCCGCTACAACCTCCACAAAGCACACATTCATAGCAGAATAGAGGACAACCGGAGCAGAGGCAAACATTCACCGCACATAATCAGAACAGAACAACAAGGCTTGGGCGACAAGAGTCCCTAAGAGTAGAAAGGAAACATGCAGGAAGAGATCAAGCAACCACAACATTGTACAAGGGGTTGACAATTCTTTATGCTCGTCACTTTAGAGCAAATATTTTTGAGAAAAAAATAATAATCAATGAAAGCATTCTATCTATAAATTTATTATATTCTTTCCTTCCCTTTGTCCATAATGTCAGAGTCCAGAAAAGAACTCCCATTCCTGCTCAAAAATTTAATGAAATTTAATGAAATATCATGAGATTTTTCTTATAATTAGACTGATTAATCTTGAAAATACCATGAAATTTCATGATATTTGGTGCAACCAGAAGCACCCTAAAGCAAAACTAATGGTCAAGATGTATCACTTCAAGATATAAGCTACATACCAGATATAAGCACATTGAAATAGTCTCCTTTTGAATGCTCTTCCAGATGAAATTTTATCATTTATACCTACAACCAACACAAATTGTAATGTAATGAGCCAAAGAAAACATAACAACATCAATGCAGAAACTCAAGTAAATCAATCAAAGGAATAGATCCTTGTTTAAAATGTAAAACCTATGTATATACGATCATAATCTCAAGGAACACCACAAAAGATTGTTGGCTTCAATTCTTGAATGTCCTCAACCAAATACCGAACATCCTACAAGTAAAAGGATAACACCCGCTGCAATAAGATTTTATTTTAAATGAGTGGTAAGAAAGATCCAATAAAAAGCAACTCACAACAAGAAATGAATCATCATAACCCTCGCCAAAATCCAATAGATGCACCCTTGTAGATGCAATAAGCCTCATGAAAATTCCATGAAATCCCATCAATGCCATTCTGGACATTGTGATAGAAGTTACACAAAGAGTTGGAACCATTGATCTGATGGCCCTCAATGTGGTTGAATGATGCTGGGATCTGATGATCTCAAGTTCTCAACCTTTTGATATTTGGACTGCTTAATATTGAATATGAACCATTATTTATTACCCATACATTTTTTTTCCACCAATATAAAAAGTTAGGAACGTCCAATCTTGGAGATTTTCGAGGCATCAGACGTGCACGTAGAGTGAGGCCATCAGACCAAAGGTCTGGAACACAAAAGCATGGATCCTACATCAGAAAATCTTGAGAATCAGTTGCTGATTATCAGGAATTGTTAATTCGTCTTTGGCACAACCAGGGGATCATATTGAATACAATGAAGAATCCCCCACAACACATTGCATGCAACCAGACCATGCGCCAATTAATTCTTTTAGATGACATTCTGATTCAATTTACATGGTTGTGCTCTCTGATTAGTGGACTGACCTAAATTTTGTTCCAGGTGATCTTCATGGTGGGGCCCACCTAGTGCACAAGTTGAATGTTTTACACGTAAATTCAAGGGCTGGGTTTTGCATGTGAAGTTCACATGAAAGGGTTGCAGGAAATCATTCATTTTTTATAATTTATTTAATTCCAAAGTGGGTGCACAATGACCTCCCCAAACTAATTGATTTAAAGTTTATTTCAAGCTTGGAAGTATAAAAATAGCACACAATAATAGTACAGGAGCGGCTGAATGACAGCAAGACCAAGACTCAATGCTTTACCTTCTGATCAAGGGCAAGCCATTCGTTGGTTGAATCATCTGTTACTGTGCCACCAATAACAACATTTTTGGTTTGAGCAACCCTTCCTTCGGTCTTTGACACCTTTGGATCCCATTTAACAAGAATCATGAATTTTAAAGAAGAATTGACTCTATCAGTAATGATCAAGATCTATTAAGCACCAAAATCAACAAATTTTCAATCAAAAAATGGAAAAACAAAATATTCCAAACTGAAAATCCAGGTTGAAGAATTATTTATGTTGTCTTGAATTCTAGAGACATGGTTTGATGTAGAATATGAACCATGACATTCACTTTATCTTCATTACGCACAAAAAAAGACATTGCCACAAGCAATGTTCACAGTAACAAAATCAACGATTGTATCAACATATTTCACCCTTGGGATATGGAAACATATTGATATTGGGTAGGAAATATAGCATGTATCAGGGATTTTATCGCTATATGAAGGAAACATTGGGGAAACAATGGGAAAATGGTAGAATTTTTAAATGAAACTTCTGAAAATGTTAAAAGAGACATGAAAGTGATGCCTTTTGTTAACATAGACTTGAAGTATGGAGTTGACACCTTGAGCCAGAAAAACTTGCATAGTTGGCTGCTCAGTGAAGTTCCAAGTTGATAATCAAGTTTTCAAAACAACTTGGAAGTGCTTGACAAAGGAAAATGTCAATGACATGCCCAAAATGTTTGCACATAGGTACATGCATAGCTTTTGCTGCATAAATCAGTATGAATTAAGTAGTTTTCTTTTCTTGGACATTCAGCCATTGGCATAAACAAAGGGGGTGTTGGGACTGTAGGGTGTTAATAGGCTCATATTGAGAGAACCATGAAAATGAGACCAACCACCTCAATTCTACAAGGCTATGGGGCCTTATGTTGCTCGGGATGTTTGAGATCATGATCATCACGGCAACACTCGACTAGATTATACACATATCTCCATATTGTGCCTTAAGAGGTTGCAAAGCAAATGAGTTTAGCCATTCTAGCTTGAAAGGCCTGAAGAGAAGATGAGAGGAAGACTGAAAAGGATTTGGATCAAGGTCGTATGAAGGGATGTGAAGGCACGTTTGCTTGCAGAAGATAGGACCTTAGATAGGAATGATTGGCGAAGTCTAGTGATAACTGTTAATCAACAAAATTTAGAAGCTTGTTTCCATTATAAGTTTAGGTTAAAAGTAGAGATGGCAAATCCAGGGGAAGTTTTCTCGGCCTGTGCTCATTGTAAGTAACAGTGCGTTCCACCTGATACAGGTAATGAAAAGAATAATAAAACACACATCAAGAAGAGAAAAAAGAAAAAAAAAACATGATAAATAAACGAAAGTAATCAAGACCCCTCATTTTCTATGTATTATACTTGAATTTATGCTATCAAGACCTCTGTCAAAGAAACAAAAGCTATAAATTGAAAAATTAAATTATGCAGAAAACCTTATGAAATTGAAAATTAAAATTCTGAACAAGGTATGTAATCAAGACCTCTGTGAATATCGATCAATGCCTAACAATGTAAAAGAAAAGAAAAGAAACAATTAAAAATTCTGCTAGGATGAATCTTCTAGATCAGAAGACCTTTACGGTCTTAAATTAGCATTCAAGCACAACACGTAAATCATTTACAACCAGCCCCATTTATGTCGGGTAATTGGGTAAACTGATATCCACTACCAACCCTACTCACACAAACACCATCAATTAGTTGTTCAAGTTATCATCTGTTTTGATAGTTGTTTACAATTATATTAACTTCAGGATAGTATAGTTATTGTAGTCTTTTTACTTGGAGCATAATTTTTAAACTCTTTCATGCATTTTGAACGTTGGAGTGTATTTTGATGGAAGAAAAAATAAATGAAGGGGATATAATAAATTGATTTTTCTAGAGCTCGAATGCTCATTACTACAACAATAACTTCACATGGAGTGGAGGTCCTTTTTCCTGAAACTATGTTTTGCCAAAAAATAAATAAATTCAAAGAGAGAGTAAGTTAATACTCCTAGTTTGTGATTTCCACACAAGATGCAAAGGTCATTAAAATTGACATAGAAATCCTAATGCTCAGATTGAAACAATAGAAGGTTAAACTGAAAATTACTCAAATTTTGCCCAATACCAAACATCTGACATGACAGTCACATTGTGACAGGTAATGGAAAAACAAAATGGAGGAAAGCAAATGTTTTTTTTTTTTTTTTCCAAAATTAGGAAAGCAGAGAAAATGCCAAAGAAAAGCTGACATGACAGTCACATTGTGATAGTTAATGTGATATATTTTCACAACTATGAACCAAACCAAATGGAACCTTACATAGATAACTATATCCCATTTCTAACCACTTAAAAAATTCACCAGCAGCAACGAATTAGCTAAAGCCCTAACATGGTAGAGTTGAACATAAACTCCAAATAACGCAACCTATAATTCACAAGGAAAGTTAAGATTTTATTTTTTTATTTTTTTATTTTTTTTATTTTTATTTTTTGGGTTTTGTGTGTGTGACAAGACAATAACTACAAAATTAACCCCCCAATGTATACCAGTTTGCACAGATGGAATTACAAAAACCTTCTTGCATGATTGCATCTCAGGTCTCAATACTATATTGGACACTATGTCTCAATCATTCCCATCAGCCAATATATCTATTCCTTTTCTAATTGTAATTACTGCACAAACTTCCCCTTTTGATCTAGATAGACCGTTCCCATTTTTCCTCTGCCCTCAAGGTACTCCTTGGGTATGTGGAAAACCATGGAAAAAAATCAAGTTCTAATGGAAATTTACTTTTCCCCTGTTTGAGAAGGGGAAAAAAACCAGGCCTGGAAATCGATTTCCATTTCTAAGCTTCTCGTTAAAAAATGGATATAAATTTCTCCCAAAAAACATATAAAATTTTGATTCCCATAGTTATGAGACACAACCCTCACTGTTCACACATTGACCTATTAACATTTTCATGGAAATCAACGCTCTAAAACAAACAACCAAATTACAGTTGTATGCTAGAAATAGGGCCCAAATGACGACTAACTCACAGAACACTTGAAAAAAAAATGGAAATGCAATAGAAATCATCAAATATTTGAATATATCTGACATGAGAGAGAGAGAGAGACAACCTTTCTTTCCAGGAATTTGTTTCCCATCTTTCATGTAAAACTCACGGATGTCGACCATGACCATCCCCTGAAAATTTCAGACTGAAACCCTCTGATTCTTCGATATCTGCAAATCTAGAACAAAATCCAAGAAGGTAGGCTTTCAAGAAAGAAAAAAGAAAAAGACAACAATAGATAGACGGATAGAGAAGGAGAAGGAGCTACGTCACAGATAGTGATATCGTCAGCTTCAAGATCATCTTCATTGAATAATTTATTGGGAGGCTTGGATTCTCCATCGCCGGCAGACCACACCTCTTCGTTCCTTCTCTTCCCCTTTCTCCACATCTCCTGCTTCTTCTTCTACTGCTGCTGTCGAAAGAAATAGGGTTTTGCTGAAGAGAGAGAGAGAGAGAGAGAGGAGAAAAGGGCGGACACGGGCGGGAGATAAAAAATGGAATGGAATTTTGGGGGAGGGGTGCGTGATGGATAGACCATTAGGATCGTGTGTTTTTGGGATGTGGGGCCCACTGTGATGTATGTTATTTATCCACTCTGTCCATTAATTTAAAAGTATTATTTTATGGGTGGACGCAAAAAATGAGTCAGATCTAAGTTTCAAGAAGACTACACAATATATTAACAATAAAAATTTAATTTTTATTATTTCTTATGGTGTGGTTGTAACGCCCGTGAAAAATCCGTACTTGGGCTCGAGTACCAACTCGACCCGAAATCGCGTAGAAATAATTTCCATGGAAGTTAAGCGTAAGTTAGCTAGCGCAACGCTAGAGTAGCTGGGAAATAGTCCCTGATCACTTTAAATATGTTCTGCAAGACCCAAATCGAGTAGAACAAACAACTCTACAATACTCTATAACCTCGGATCAAACTCTAAGCGGGTTTGTCCTCTGGACCACGTTGAACTTTTGTATTGGATTTAGACCGCGCGTCGAAGGTCCGATACCTCCTATCTTAGACCGTTAGAACCGCCCAGCTGGACTTGACAATCATCTCGAAAATTAAGTCAAACCGATAATCACAGACGATTTCGTTGAACCCGGACTGAAGCGACCGCGAATAGGGATGGATTTGGAATTTCAAATTCAAATCTGACACACGACTTGACGCGTCAGTATTAAGCGTTCTGACCGTCAGAATTCATCCAGATTACACCCTCGGATCAGGAAAAATTTCTATTTATTATCATGAGACTTTCAGCCCTGATCTATGTGCGGTGACCGCTGAACTGAAACTGGTCCGCCACGTGCGATCTGCGAACCCTGCCAGACTGAAAACTTAATACGAGCTACATCTGGTACACATGAGCTTAAGTCCGATCGCAATCGACCAGGGGACCACCAGAAAGCAGTTTTTGGACCGAAACAGCCCCGAAATGGATAGGCACCAAGTAAACTTCGTCCCGGAGCCTATTTTCGGCGTTTTTAAGCTTATAAAAGGGGTTGAAACCCTCATTTCTCCCTTACATCCGAAAATCACAAATCCTAGAGAAAAGGAGAGAGAGTTTGAGAGAAAGAGAAGAAGAGAATTTTCCCGCTTCCGAGCCGCCGACTTCTAGTGCTTCAGCACTTCTTTCCAATCACCTGGCTGGTGATTTCTCCCCTTTTTCAGGTATAAAATAACCCCAAAAAACTTACTGATTTAGGGTTTACTTAGAATCATGGCATGTTAGCTAACGTATTCCATAAATCAGGCTCTCCTACTGCCGTAGACGAAGCGTACACGCTCCGTTCAAAATCCCGCAACCGTAAGAGACTAGGTGAGGATTTTAGACGCTTTGATTGACGGCTAACAACGCTTTCAATGTCGTTTAATAGTAGATTATCGACGGCATCGCCGTTCGACATGTACAACATGCTCTCCGTTTCCTGTTTCGTAAATTAACGACGAATATGAGATTTAGGTCATTTTAGTCATTTGTAGGAAGTACGGTCTACATGCATATTTTGCTGACGTGATTGACATGGTTTGTCGCCGCATTAGGGAGTTAGGAATGCTTGCATAATCAGTTTGGCGAAGAGATTCGCCAAGTTGCGCACTTTGGGTCGACATACTATATGTAGACTTAAGTGTGTAGTGTATGTGTTTGTATAAATGCTTGTATTAGTATGTATTGAATTAAATGATGTTAAGTAGTAGTTTGAGATTGATTTCTTGATTAATATGCTGACCTAAATGATTTCCTACATGTTGACCTTATGCATGATTGCATTACATGCATAGAAAGTATGCCTTGAAGAATTGCTTAAGTTAAATGATTATAACATGTGTTAACATGCTCACATGATGTATTTCAATTCCAATACTTTAACATGTAATGCTAATATGATTCCATAGATGTGTAGGACTTGACTTAGTCCAGGCAGTCGGTAACCGAGCGAATTCGTGGCTGACTGGTCATAGCCACGAACGACGCGTCGATGAACGTGATTCGTATTTGAAGTTGGCGGCAGTGGTTAGGCCACGCGAAGTGTTTTACGCACTTCATGTCGTTCGACTTGAGATGCGATCGCGCTAGTCGAGCCCGTCAAGTAACCCGACTGGCCGATGTATGTTCACCTTGTATGTGTCATAACTGCTTGAACCTAGGGTACTGAACTTACTACTGAAAACCCTGTTAACCATGGTACCTTGATCCACGAAGACTCATGAGCTGGGCATGGTGGTATGGGACACCGTGGTCGAGCTGTCGGCCTACGCTGGGGCCACAAACCTCCCCGTAGTGACCAGTGAGCACCTTGACTCGTGAGCAGATTATGGTGGTATGGGACACTATATTCTAGCTGTCGGCCTACACTGATCAGGCGACGAGCCCTTTGTAGTGACCGCGAGCGTATTCTGAGTCCACGGGAGGCGACGACCCTTCCGTTGCAGTAGAGTACGGTAGGCCTGTATTGATAAGGTGATGGGGGAGCGGTGCAACGAGTGCGAGCAACAGCCCTGGCAGCCCTTACAGTGACCTACGAAATATACATCGTATGAGATTTCTAGGAGTGACGACCCTAGACAGGATTTGTGTTGGGATTGATACAAGGGAAGTACCTTAGTTTCCCAATCCTGCTGTTTGAATGGACTAATAACAACTTGAAAATCATATCACCATAGCATTGCATGTGCCTGGAAGATGTGGAGCACTCTAGGGAGTGTGGCATGCCGCGGTCGTAAGATGTTGCGGCATGAGGGTGATTGTCGGTGAGGGCATACATCACGTCATATCATCTTGCATTAACAACAGTATTAGGATTGTCTGATTTACTGCTTTACTATTATCGCGTGATTGAATTGTGAACATGCTAATCTTTGCTCTATGATTCCACTGAGTTGATCACTCATTCCCACGTTACGGGATGGTGTTTGCAACACCCACCAGACCCTGTTGTAGATGCGGGTGAGGACGAGATCTAGGAGGTGGAGCCAGAGATTGACGAGGACCAGGATGAGTTCTCGTATATGCAGTACCACGACGGCTTCCCGTAGGCGACCTGGATCGAGAGGACATCAGTGGGACTTTCTTTTGAACATTATTCTTTTGTTATGTATATATAAATGAGACTCAGAGATGTAGTCATACTTTGGAGACAGATGAGATTACTTTGTTTTTCCATACAGTGATATATACATTGTTTAGTCTTCCGCTTGCTTTTATCACTGGATCTGAAGTATGAATTGCAGTTTTGGTATACTTTTACTCATGTGAATGCTTTAAATCAGACAACAATGAATCATAACCATTTTTGTTGCATAAGTGACGGTCTGGAACTCGGGAGTTGAGTTTATACCCGACCCCCGATTTTCAGGGTGTTACAGTGGTCCACTTATACTTTTAATCTACATAATTTTTGGTATAATCCACTAAAATTATATATCAGAATTTATGGATGGCTTAGATCAAACACATATATTCCAATGGACCCCATGGAGCCCCTTAAACACAATCAATATCTAATAAGGTCCTGATGAGGATGTAAGATTTAGCTACAGATTAATGAGGCTTTTGCTACGAATTAAAACCGTAGTAAATGTAGCGAAGGTTTATATCCGTAGCAAAAAGCTAACGTGATCTGTATCCTTTGCCCCTTTTTTTGGTACTGTAAGGTGGTAGACTTATGGGTCGGGTATGGTGGGAATGCGACACTATGCCCGAGCTATTGGCCTACGCTGGGTGATGAACCTCTCATAGTAACCTTGAGTTTTATCAAATTGGTTGGTTGCAAATAGAATAATAACGGTTGGGCTAATCATGCATTTATAGCATACGGGCGATGACGGGTGGCTAATTTTGAATGTTGTAGTACGTGCCCTCAGTTGTGGTATTGTTTCACTTGCTCCTAAACCATCGGCTATCAACCCACTTTCTGTGAGTTTGACACCATGCATGTACTATGTACTTTCGCTGGTGACCGACCACATGCATGGGTTTTGCTCAAAAGCCAACTAGATGAGCATCCCCAGTTGATGTGCACTCATACATCCTTGCATTAAATAAGACGGCATTTTGTATTTTTTATATGCCTTGTCATTCTTTTAAACTATACTTGTCTAAGGCGGCAGTGTGTAATCTTGATGGGAGTTCACACTGAGTTGGTCACTCATCCATCGAATGTTCAATCATACAGAAGATGAAGGTTTAGATGGGGGCGACTACGATGCAGCTCCTAGGGTTGGGTTAGCAGGAATAGAAGGATACTATGATGAAGAGCCGTACCAGGAGGTGGTGACCTACTTTGGATTTAATCAGAAGTTGAAGCATTTCTTTTACTTTAGTTTATCTTGGCACATTTAAAACTTATGAATTTTGTATTTAAGGTCCCCAACTGAGTGGACCACAATCTGGATATTTGGTTAAGTGATATTATCTACGTTTGGTTTATGCTATCCTACTCTGATTTTGAAATATTATCAATTATCTGATTAATTAACACTCAGGTTTTTAGAGAATGAGTTCTACACCTGGGTTCTAAAAGTTAGGGCGTTACAATCTAGCATACTTTAAGGGGGAGTCAGCTGGGAGTGGAGTAGGCACATACTCGAATCACTATATATCGCTGTATTTGTGATGATCATGTAAGCCCCGTACCTTAGACCGTACTGTTCCATAGACTTTCATGGTCTTCTCGGTCGAATTCCGGTAACCTTCGACCCTTAACCGATATTTGCACGCGACTTTGAGTCACACGTCGTTAACCTGAGTCGACTCAACCCAAGACCTTTATCATAGCAACCGCGTCGTCACTGCGGTTCCGATGCCGTGACTCGTGCGCTGAGGTGATACCCTGGCCAGGAGATGTGGGCCAACGTTCGGTGTGAGAAAAATGTCGTGCGTTACGAAACCCAAGGGAATCTCTACGACTTATCACATCAATCCATTAATCTCAACATGTCAAGTACACATCAACTTTCACCCATTCCCAAGCAAGCCTCGAAAGTCAAAAAGTTCTTACAAAGCCCATGACTTTCTTACACTAATGGCCACAAAAGTCAAAAAGCTCTCACACCCACCACCACCACATCCATCACTCCATCACCCATCATACTCTCTCTCTCCCTTTACAAGTCTCTCTCTCTCTCTCTCTCTCTCTCTCTCTCTCTCTCATTTTCAAACTCATTCCAAGCAACCAAAACTCCATATATATGAGCCTCTCCCATCTTTCCAAGAGAGCCACAAGTGTGGCCCACCTTCCATCTCAAGATCTCTTATCTCAACCATCCAAACCTTATCTCATCCGTTGAAATCGAAGCTAAGGAGCTAAGGTACCCAAGGGAGCAAGAAGATCGAATGGTGGGTGCTTGATGATAGTAGTTTTTCATGTTTTTTAAAGATGGGCCAAGTGAGGCCAACCGATCAATGGTTTGGATCTCACTTGGGACCCTGAGATGTGGCCGATGGCCCACTAGGATCATCATGATCATTCCATGATGGGACCATTCTCCATGGACCCCCATCATGATGTTTATTTTCTTGTGTACATAGGGTCATCTAGACCGTCTATTTTAGTGGAGAAGGGATCTCCACCATTAGATTTTGATTTAATGCGCTCATGTGTAATGGGACCCACTTGATATATGTTTTAAATCATGCAAGGGAGGGCCCATAGTGGCGGGGTCCCTCCATCTCTCTCTCTCTCTCTCTCTCTCTCTCTCTCTCTCTCTCTTTCTCTCTTTCCCTATTTTGTGGCCTATTTATTAGTTGTGAGGTGTCTAAACCGTTCATCAAAGGGACCTCACCTTGATGAGGGTCTCATGCACACCATCCAACTATTTGGTGGCCCACCCTGGTAGCATGTATGAGGGTGGGGCCCACCTTAAATATACGTGTTATATACAACTGTCTAGTGTCCAGGGACGCTAGACGTTGCCAATAAGTGAAGTGTGAGCTACCAGTGGGTGTACTAACGACAACAAGATAAAAAGAAAAATTGCTTTTTGGGAAGGGTTGTACATGTAAACCCCACCTTAATGTATGTTGTTAATCCAAGATGTCTATTCCCTTCCAAATCTCATTTTAGGCGTTGAGCCAAAAAATTGAAGCTAATCTGTTCATCGGGCGGGCCATACCTCTCAAAACAGTGATCCTCACCATTTAAATTTATTTTAATTTTGCTACAGGCCTAAATGTGCTCAATATTAGACTTATTGGGCTTGTCTTGAGCCAGGGAAGCCAGTGGACGGGTTGTATTTACCTGATGCAGGTCGCATATATGAAAAACCACAAAAAAACCCCCCTTTAGAAAAAAAAAAGGGATGAGAGGCAGCGCCTGCTGCCACTGACGTAGCAGCAAGCCGCTGCTTCCTTTCACGGACGGCCAGCAGGGGTCTCACGGCCCCAGCTGTGGGCCCCACGTGATGTCTATTTGTCATCCAACCCATTCAAATGGTGGGCCACCTCTAGCTATGGGCCACCTACAAATATCAGCCACATCCAGCGCTCGAGTGGCCTACAACACAGGAAATAGTGGTGATTGAGTGGTTGCCCTTGAAATACTATTCGGGTCCATAAAAGTTTTGGATCAAGATGAAATTTGTGTTTCCTCCTCATCCAGGTCCGAGCGACCTTATCAATGGATTAGATGGAGTATAAACATTATGGTGGGCCCCACATGGAGCCCAAAGTGATGCATGTGTTGTATTTTCACCGTCCAGCGGACGGTGGAACCCACTAGAATGTATTCATTCCACCGTCTATAGCGTGGGATGGTGGAGCCCTCCCTGATTTGTGTTCTGTCTGTGCCGTCCACCCCTGGACGGTGGGACTCACCATGATTTATGTGTTATATCTACACCGTCCACACTGGACGGTGGGACCAATCCCCCACCCTGACCATGTGACCTTATAAATAGGTTGGGTGGCGAATAAACACTACAGTGGGCCCCTAAGGTCCACGTGACCTTATGTATAGATTGGATTGCAAATAAATATTACAGTGGGCCTTAGGCTGGTGTGACCCTATGAACAGTTTGGATGGAAATAAAAATCATGTTGGGCCCCAGTTTGGATGGAAATAAACATCATGTTGGGCCCCAGCTTGGATGAAAAATAAACATTATGTAAGGCCCATGGGTCGAGGCCCACTTGATGTATTCTAAGGCCCATGGGATCAGACCCATTTGATGTATTCTAAGGCCCATGGGATTAGACCATTTGATGTTTTAGGGGCCCAGGGGTTAAGGCCCATTGAGATGTACTAGGGCCTATGGGTTAAGGCCCATTTGATGTACATATGGGGCCCAATTGGTGTGGCCCATTTGTTACATATAAGACCCATGAGATTAGGCCCATTTGATGCAATCTAAGGCCCATGGGTTATGACCCATTGCAATGCACATAAGGCCCATTGGTGCGGCCCATCTATGTGGCCCATTTGATGAATAAAAGGCCCATATGATATGGCCCATTTGATGTATTTAAGGCCCAATGGGATGTACCTAAGGTCCATTGCAATGTGTGATCCCAACACGGATTATGTAACGATGTTTACGACAATCGTGCCTTGGGAGCAATGTTGGTTTGACGTCCACATTGCGAGTGTAATGTTGGTTAGATGTCCACATTACGACTCTCCTTAGGGCCCATTGTTAGGCCCGTACTTGTTGTGTATAGGCCATCTAGGCCCACCTGTGTTGTAAGGATAGTGCATTACTTTATAACATGTTTACTATAGTTCCATGACTCATGATCATACGCATCATATGTATGCTTGATATGAGAAGTGACTGATCATAGCATATGCCTTCGGACAGATTGTTTATGAGACCCCGATTAGGCGGTGTTTCCCTACATGAGCGCACGATACGCGTAGGATTTGCTGCATGATTGGATAGTGTGATTCATGCATTTCGCATTGTGTGATATGGTTACTGTATGCCCTAGCGACATCGGGGCCGTAGCCTCCATAGACGCATCATGGTTCGCAGGATTGGATACCAAAAATTTTATTCTACATGGGGTGCTATAAATATCCCTGAGTGAAAGTCCCTAAACCCTTATGGTACTAAGAGGTTGCTCCAACGTCTAGACCGAGTGGGTGCATGAGCGCTGCGTACCGATTACCAGACGGCTGCACTTTCCACTGTGTCGTGGTTGGTTGGAAGGGGGTGCGGCCTTACCTGCCCGAGTGTAACGGGCAAAGCTAGTCTAAGTTTGACCAGCTCGAGGAATGGGTCCGCTATTGACGAGCTGAGCTCGATATTGGCAGGCGGATAGTGAGGTATCTTCCACTTACCTTATTACGCCCGATGGGGCGGCGATCTAGTTTAGAGTGTACTAGACCCCGGTGATATCCCAGAGTTGAGCTGTATTGATATGTGAACTTAGATGAGGATTTGTATGCTTGAATTACATTTCGCATCGCATGGCCTTGGTATGGCCGACATCACTCATGCTTTGTATCGCATAGCCTTGGTACGGCTAACGGTATTCATGGATCCATCAGTATATTGCGTATTACTCTGATATTGCATGATTATATTACTACCTTACGCACACACTCTAACCACCCTCTAAGCTTTCTATAAGCTTATGCACGACCATTGCGTACAGGTGACGTTGGATTGCAGCAGCGCTAAGGCTTGAGCACATGGCAGATTATTTTGGAGCTTTTGGTCTATCATCATTATATTTTCCATTATGCTCATTGTACTTGTAAAGTTTTTGATCATAGTGAAAATGTAATAGAGTTTTTAGTTGTTGTTTATGGGTTATGGCTTTGGTTATGCTTATCATGAATCAGACTGATGTTAAAAAATCTTCCTCGTAGCATCCCTGGATCGAAACCTGGCGAATGGGAGCTGGGAACTGAGAATGGGGTTCTACGGAGGCTGTCGGCGTCAGATTCGGTGATCGGGAATTTTGTGAGCCCGATTTTAGAGTTTGGGGCGTGACAGATCATTTGTTCTTATATGAATTGATTGATTGAATGTTTGAATTTGCACAATACATGTTTTGATATAATGTAGTAGTTAGGTTTTCATTATTCATGTTGTCCTCGTAACTCATGTCAAAATTGGTAGAATTTTAGTTAAGAAGGATTACAATTTTAAAAGTCCCATTCTTCCCCTCTCCAAGACATTTGGTCATATATCCAAACTTCAATAAATAGCGGTTCTACCATAATTTCAATAACTAGAATCGGAGTCCTATCCTATCCAGTTAGATGATAGAGCAGTTAAAACAAATCTAAACTTCTCACTAAATTAGTTCCCACATGAAGCACCATTGTCATGATCGTAGGGAATTCAACCTTCGGTGGATCATGAATTTTACAAGACTTAATTACAAAACAAGATAAGAGGATATCAAAAGATTTTCAAGCATCCATTGTAATTGAAGTCACAATAAACCACAGAAAGATGAAAATATTCCTTCATTTAAACTATAAATCAATAGAAGTTCAATATAAATGTGAATTAAAGTAAGATAATCATCTAAACAACTACAAACCTCACCTCTTAGCTCTAGTCAAGAGATTAGCCAACTAAAGACATGATTGAAACCAAAACTCTTAAAGAAAACATAAAAAATAAGTAGAAGAAGAAGATTGGGGAAGAAGGAAGGACTCCTTGAAGTTATCCAACACTTTGCTACTCTCTTCCAACCCTAATTCGTGCTTAGAAACTCCTAAAAAATCCATATTTATAAGCTTTGCTTGGACTAACTTTGAAACCACCTCAATCTTATGTAAAAAGTTACGCTTCGGTTGGACCAAATTAAAGTTAAAAATCTAACTTTCTCCCTGAATAATTATGCATGATTTCGGTCGGACTGAAGTTGGCTTTAATCGGACCGAATTAAGGCTGAAAATTTCACTTCTCGCTGGACTGTTTTGCGCGATTTCTGTTGGATCGAAACTGATCTTCGGTGGGACCGGAGGTCTGTTTCAGGACTTTCTGTTATTAGACTCGGAATTCTGGAATATGTTTTATCTGGCCAATTTTTAGGATTCTTTTTCTTCACTTCAAATCTTTGATTCTCTTCATTCCTCACTTGGCTTCTTTGGATCTTTAGCATGTGAATTCTTCATTAATGACTTCCAAATATCCAATTCTTCATTATTTTCTTTTGAGCTCTAAATCTTCCTTTTAGCATCAATTTCACTTTAAGCTCTCGAAATCACCTCGTACATGAAAACATGCATAATTAGATCGATTAAGCACTATCATGTTCATAAAACCAAGGCATAAATAGGAGAAATATACAATATTTCACACTCACCACACCCATCTACTAACATTTTTCTAGTCCCAACTAAAACAAGTGAACACAACTTCTCAAAAATTTCAAATTCCAACCCTCCCTTAGATAAAAATTTCCTGTGCAAGCCTATACATGTGAGCGATATTCTAAGTGTGGAAATAAAACATGGGCAATCTGGATCCCGATTTCCTTAGCAATCAAATGAACTAAGTCTTCATTCATCACTTAATAAATAGAATAAGTCTAAACATCAATTTTCTAGTGTGTTTAGTGAGTTCTAACTTAAAATTTCATGAATTTGTTATACCATTCATAATGTTAGCTATGTTCATTACCTTAAAGTAAAAAAAATAACATAAATATTGATTCCGATCATATATCATATTTCACTTATTTTTCAGCTTTTAATTTTATATCAATGGCTTTCACTTTCTTTTCTTTTTTTTTTTCATTTGACACACATCCCGTAGGTGACCATGATCTTACTATTTTCTTAATGGTTTTTTTTCTTCCTTTAATTCCTTTTAGGTAGATAATAATCTCCAAATTTGGTTCCTAATCACTTTCAAGTATTTCTCATGTTTCACTTAGAAAGTAAACAATTTCATAGGATATAAATTAGATGTGAAGTGTGAGCTAGACTCAATTGATGTTTAAAATATTTTATTAATAAACTAATTACGAAAACTTAATCAAAAGTTACTAATTAACTAGTCACTAAATTCCCAAAGATTTATTACATATCTTATCATAGTACTCAACATGCATTCAAATCATGTAGAATTTTTGCTTTCCAAGAGAGTTTTGAAACAGAAATTCTAAAAATTTTGAAAAAATTTGCTAGAAAAATACTGATGATTCGATCCATCTTATTTCACCCTCCAACTTTAAATTTATATTGTCCTCAATGTAAGAAATAGTCAATAATATCAACATGAGATAAAGATAAGAAAATGAGTAGTGAGTTTGAAAGATAGTACTTGAGAAGGAATAATGCAGTGATATTTAAAGTCTTCTCTATGTAAGGGTTAAATAATGATAAGCACAAATAACTAAAGAAAAATTCTATTTAACCTAATCCTAAGAAAGCAATAAACCTAACTATACCTCCCATCAGACTAGGAAGTCTATCCTTGTAGACATGATCAGGCAGAGAGATGGACATATCCTCTAAGTTGAATTTCTCAACGAATGGCTTGAGACGATGACCGTTCACTTAGAAAATGTTTTCATTTATTAGATTCTGTATTTCGACAACCCCATGAGGATAAACGGTTGTAACAATAAAAGGGTCGGTCCAATAAGATTGAAGCTTACCTAGAAAATGATGTAAGCGAGAACAAAAGGACCTTATGACTTGGCGTGAATAATTTTCAAAGAATGTTCTGGTCATGGAACACCTTCATTCTGTACTTATAAATTCTTGAGTTCTCATATGCATCATTTTAAATTTTCTCAAGTTCATTCAATTAAAGTTTGCGTAGCAAGCCGGCGTTGTCTAAATTAAAGTTCAAATTCTTAATTGTCCAGTAGGCCTTATGTTTCAACTCCATAGGCAAGTGGTGAGCCTTCACATAGACAAGTGTAAAGGGAGACATTCGAATGGGGTTCTTATAAACTGTACGGTAAGCCCATAAAGCATCAGACAATTTGATTCACCAATCTTTGTGATTGGGGTTAACCGTTTTTTCTAAAATTTATTTGATTTTCTTGTGGGGTACCGACTTTGTGAGAGATGCCATATTTCTTCATTAAGTTCTCAAATGACCTACTACAAAAGTGTGAACCTCCATCACTTATGATGGCTCGAGTTGTTCCGAACTGGGAAATGATGTTTTCTTTTACGAATCGAATGACCATTTGATGATTATTGTTCTGGCACGAGATCGCCTTGACCACCCACTTGGTAACATAGTCTACTGCTAACAAGATATAAATGTTTCCAAAGGATTGGGGGAATGGTCCCATGAAATTAATGTCCCAACAATCTAATGCTTTAATAATTAAAATGAGGTTCAATGTCATCATGTTTCAACGAGACAATCCTATCAATTTTTGATAATGCTCACGAGCTTTACAAAACTCATGAGTAATTTTAAACATAGTAGGCTAATAAAAATAACACTGCAGAATTTTTTCTATGGTCTTTTTAGTAGAAAAGTGACAACCATAGGCCTGAGAATGACAAAAAGAGATTACACTTCGATGTTCGTTGTTAGGCACACATCTCCTTAGAATTTGGTCTAGGCAATATTTGAATAGGTATTGATTATCCTAGATAAATTTGCGTACCTCGGTGTAAAATTTCTTCTTATCTTGTGTAGTCTAATGGATCAGCGTAAAACCTTTGGTAAGATAATTAGCGATATTAGCGAACCATGGTACTTGGGAAAGTTTAAATAATTGTTCATCAGGGAACATGTCGTTTATTGGTATCGTCTCAAGGGAATCGGGTAGGTCAAGTATAGAGAGATGGTTAGCCACTACATTCTTTACTCCCTTCTTATCACGTATTTCAATGTCAAAGTCTTGGAGTAGAAGAATCCATCATATCAACTGGGGCTTAGCATCATTCTTAGAGAGAAGGTACTTCAGCACCGCATGATCAGTATAGATGATGATCTTGGATCCGATCAAGTAGAACCTAAATTTGTCTCAAGCAAATGCTAAGGCTAAGAGTTCCTTATCTGTAGTAGAAGAATTTAGAGTTCTACTCGCATACTAAATCACATAGAGCTTTTTCTCCTTTGTTTAGCCCAACACTGCCCCAATAACAGTCACTAGCATCGCACATGATCTCAAAAGGAGTGCTCTGATTGGGTGGTTGCATGATAAGGGTGGTAGTTAACATGCCTTTGAGTTTAGAAAAAGTTCTATAGCATTCTTCACTCCACAAGAATGAGGGATCCTTTTGGAGGAAGATTTCTTAAAGGATGAGAGAGGTGATTAAAGTCCTTTATAAATATTTTATAAAACCCGGCGTGTCCTAAAAAGGATCGCACGTCACGTATGCTTTTGGGTGGAGGTAGGTTAGAGATCAAGTCGATTTTATCCTTATCCACCTCAATTCCCTTGGACAAGATTATGTGTCTAAGAACTATTCCCTTGGGAACCATGAAATGGCATTTTCCCCAATTTAGCACCAAATTTTTTCTCTTCATATCTTTTCAGTACAAGTTTAAGATGTTCAAAGCATTCACTGAAGGATGGACCAAAGATAGAGAAATCATCCATAAAGACCTCTAGATATTGCCCCAACATGTTAGAAAAAATGCTTAACATACATCATTGAAATGTGGTAGGGGCATTATATAGTCCGAATGACATGCTTTGGTAAGCAAAGGTGCCAAACAGACATGTGAACATTGTCTTCTCTTGATCTTTAAGGGCCATCTTTATTTAATTGTAGCCCGAATACCCTTCCAAGAAACAATAGTAAGAATGACCACCTAACCTTTCTAAAATTTGATCAATGAAAGGTAAAGGAAAGTGGTCTTTCCTTATGATGATACTCAACTTTCAGTAGTTAATGCACATCTTCCAACCAGAAGTAACTCTAGTTGGCATGAGTTCATTATCGACATTGGATTCGATGGTGATTCTGAACTTCTTAGGAACCACCTGTGTTGGACTCACCCATTGACTGTCGAATATAAGGTATATGATACCTCCATCTAGAGTAACTATGAAATTGTCTGTCGAACCATTGACTGTCGAACTTCTTAAGTACCTCAGCCTTAACCACTTCTTTCATGTTAGGATTTAAATGGTGTTGTGGTTATCAGGAGGTATTCATATTTTTTTCTAAGTGAATGTGATGAGTACAAATTAAGGTACCGTAAGGTCGATAATCGTCCATCCAATGGCTCCCTTATGTTCCTTAAGAGTAGAAATGAGTCTACTCTCTTGTCTTTCATCAAGGTGGGAAAAATTACCACTGGATATGTCTCATCTTGACCTAAATAGACATAATAGACATATTTAAGATCGGTGGGAAAAGGTTTTAGGTCAAGCTTCAGTGCCTTGAGACTAGACAATGGAGGTATTATATCGGTTTGTGGTAAAGTCTTAAATTATGGCTTCCACCAGTTAATTTCATGTACTGGTGTCGCATCAAGTGAGGCATCCATCTCCCTAATCATGTCATCATCCAAATCAAGGGAGTGGGCCAAGCACGTCTCTAGCGGGTTAGAGTATAGAGTCAAAAGTGCTCTATCTTACATGAAAGAATCGATCATGTTAACGTCATGGGTATCGTCAACATCCTCTAATTGTTTACTCATATCGAAAAAAGTGTTGAGCTCTAATGTAACGCCTAAGAAAAATCCGTACTGAGACTCGAGTACTAACTCGATCGAAAATCGCTTAGGATTAATTCCTTTAGAAAATAAGAGTTAGCTAGCGCAACGCTAGAGTAGCTATGAAATTGTCCCTGAATACCTTAAATACGTTCTACAAGACCCAAAACTTGAAGAATCAATGACGCTATAATATCCTAAAATCTTGGATCAAACTCTAAACCCGTTTACTCTCAGGAACTCTCTGAAACTTTGTATTGGATCTAGACCGCGCGTCGAAAGTCCGATACCGAAAATCTTAGACTGTTATGACCACTTAGCTGGACTTGACAATCATTTTGAAAATCAAGCCCAACCGACGTTCAGAGGCTATTTCATTGAGCCTGGAGTGAAGAGAGTGAGAAAAGGGTTAGATTTGGAAATTTAAATTCAAATCTGGCACGTGACTTGGCGCGTTATTATTAAGCGTTCTGACCGTCAAAATTCAACCAAATTACACTCTCAGATCAGGAAAAATTTCTCTTTCATATCATGAGACTTGTAGACCTGATCTAGGTGCGATGACCGCTGAACTGAAACTGGACTGCCACGTGCGATCTGGGAACTCTACCGGACTGAAAACTGGGTGTGAGCAACATCCAGTGATCATGAGCTTAAGTCTGACGGCGTTCGGCCAGGGAACTCCCGAAACACTCTTTTGGATCGAAAAAGTTCCATTTTGGTTATAACTTAAGTGTACCTTGTTCCCAAGCCTAATTTGGAAAAGTTTTGGCCTATATAAGGGCTTTAAACCCTCACATATCTCACCCATCCAAATTTTCTAGAAACCCTAGTTAGAGAGAGAGAGAGAAAGTGAGAGATTGTGAGAGAGTGTGGGAGAGATCTTCCTGCCACTTACACTAGCTGTTGCACGTGCTAAAGCATCGCGTTCAAATCACTTTTCCGGTGATTCCAATACACTTCTAGGTAAGGAAAACCCTAACCACTTGCTGATTTGGGGAATTCTTCGATTTAAATAGAAAAGTAGCCTATGTACTTGTGCATTAGGTCGTATTGACGCTGTTGTCGAAGCGTATTCGTTCCGTTTGAAATGATACACATCTAAAGCGAAAGGTGCAGATTTTAGACACTTTGATTGACTGATTTCAAAGCTTTCAATGTCGTTTAAAAGTAGATTATCGACGGCAACGCCGTTTGACATGTAGAACATGCTGTCCGTTTTCTGTTTCGTAAACGTACGGAAAATATGAGACTTAGGGCATTTTAGTCATTTGTAGGAAATATTGTTTACATCCACATTTTGCTAAAATGTTTACCATGGTTATTTGTCATGTTAGGATATTAGGAATGCATGCATGATCGGTTTGGCGAAGAGATTCGCCCTAATACGCACTTTGGGTCGACATACGCTATGTAGACTAAAGTGTGTAGACTAAGTGTTTGTATAAATGTTTGTACTAGTATGTATTGAGTAAATGGAGTTGTGAATGAGTGTTGAGATTGAATTCTCAAGTAACATGCTGATGTATATGATTTTCACCATGTTGGCTAAATGTATAGATTTCACTATATGTATGAAATGCATGTGTTGGATGAATTGCTTAAGTTGTATGTTATAACATGTGACCACATGCTTGTATTATTGTATTGCATTTCTATTACTCTCATATGTTTACTGATGCTGATTCACAAATTCTTGGGGCCATGACCTAGTCCAGGCAGTCGGTAATGGATCAAATTAGTGGTTGGCGTCTATTTGCCACAAAGGACGCGTCGATGAACGTGAGTCGTGTTTTGGGTTGGCGATAGTGGTTAGGCCACACGAAGTATTTCACGCACTTCATGTCGTTCGATTTGCGATGCGCTCGTACTAGTCGAGCCCGTCAAGTAACCCGACTGGCCGTTGTATGTTCACCCTGTATGAGTCATAATTGCTTGAACTTAGGGTACTGAACTTACCATTGAAAACCCTGTTAACTATAGTACCTTGATCCATAAAGACTCATGAGCCGGGCATGGTGGTATGGGACACTGTGGTCAAGTTGTCGGCCTACATGGGGCTACAAACCTCCCCATAGTGACCAGTGAGCACCTATGACTCATGAGCAGATTATGGTGGTATGGGACACTATATTCTTACTGTCGGCCTACACTGATTGGTGACGAGCCCTTTGTAGTGACTGCGAGCGTATTCTGAGTCTACGGGAGGTGACGACCCTTCCGTAGCAATGAGAGTACATTAGGCGTGTATTGATAAGGTGATGGGGGAGCGGTGCAACGAGTGCGAGCAACAGCTCTGGCAGCCCTTGCAGCGACCTATAAATATAACATCGTATGAGATTTCTAGGAGTGACGACCCTAGACAGGATCTATGTTGGGATTGATATAAGGGAACTATCTTAGTTTCCCAATACTACTGTATGAATGGACTAATAACAACTTGGTAATCATATCCACATCGCACTGCATGTGCCTAAAAGATGTGGAACACTGTGGGAAGAAAGCATGCCGTAGACGCAGATAGTGCCGCATGAGGGAGTATGTCGGTGAGGGCATCCATCATGTCATGTCATGCATACATTAATAACAGTATCTAGGAATGTTTGATTTATTGCTTTACTATTATCGCGTGATTGATTTGAGAACATGATAATCTTTGCTCTATTATCCCACTGAGTTGATCACTCACTCCCACTATAACACCCCGGATTTTGGCTAACCTGGGATTTGACGTCCTTAGGCAGTGGGTCAATTAAAACACCTGAAAAATTGTTCAGAACCCAATTCCATAGCCAAAGAAACCACTTAGGATAAATTTCTTTAGAAACTAAGCATAAGTTAGCTAGCGCAACGTTGGAGTGGCTGAAAAACAGTCCCTGATTACTTTAAATACGTTCTACAAGGCCCAAAGCGAGTGGAACCAATGGTGCTATAATGCTCTAAAACCTCGGACCAAACTCTAAGCAGGTTTGTTCTCTGGACCACTTTGAATCTTTGTATTGGATCTAGACCGCACGTCGAAAGTCCGATACCTCCTATCTTAGACCGTTAGAACCGTCTAGCTGGACTTGACACTCATTCCAAAAATCAAGTCAAACCGATAATCACAAGCTATTTCATTGAGCCCGGACCGAAGAGAGTGAGAATAGGGTTAGAATTGGAATTTGAAATTCAAATCTGGCACACAATTTGACGCATCAGTATTGAGCGTTCTGACCGTCAGAATACAGCCAAATTACACCCTTGGATCAGGAAAAATATCTATTATATATCACGAGACTTATAGGCCTGATCTTGGTGCGATGACCGTTAAACTGAAACTGGACCGCCACGTGCGATCTGGGAACCCTACCGGTCTGAAAACTGGATGTGTGCTAGATCCAGTATGCATGAGCCTAAGTCCGACCGCATTTGGCCAGGGGACCTTCAGAAATGCCCTTTTGGACCGAAACGGCCCCGATTTGGTTAGGCACCAAGTAAACATTGTTCCCAAGCCTATTTTGGGCATGTTGTGAGCTATAAAAGGGGTTGAAACCCTCACTCCTCTCTCCCATCCGAATTTGAGAGAAGCCCTAGCTTGGGAGAGAGAAAAAAAGTGAGAGATTGTGAGAGAGTGGGGGAGTTCTTCCTGCCACTTGTGCTACGTGTTGCACGTGCTTAAGCAACACACCTCTACCACTTTCCCGGCGATTTCACCGCGATTCTAGGTAAGTAAATACCCTAAATAGTTGTTGATTTGAGTTTCCCTTGTTTCCATAGCGATGTAGCTTATGGATCTCGTAAATCAGGTTCTCTATTCGCCGTAGACGAAGCGTATACGCTCCGTTCGAATTCTCATCCCTAAAAGGGAAAAGGTGAGGATTTTAGACGCTTTGATTGACGGTTCCCAACGCTTTCAATGTCGTTTAATAGTAGATTCTTGACGGCATCGCCGTTTGACATGTACAAAATGCTCTCCGTTTCCCGTTTCGTAAGCTAACGAAGAATATGAGATTTAGGGCATTTTAGTCATTTGTAGGAAGTACTGTTTACATTCATATTTTGCTGATGTGGTTGACATGGTTGTCGTATTAGGAAGTTAGGAATGCGTGCATAATTAGTTTGGCGAAGAGATTCGCCTAGTTGCGCACTTTGGGTCGACATACTATATGTAGACTTAAGTGTGTAGTGTATGTGTTTGTATAAATGCTTGTATTAGTATGTATTGAATTAAATGATGTTATTTGATAGTTTGTGATTGATTTTTCAATTATTATGCTGACCTAAATGATTTTTTACATGTTGAATAAATGCATGATTTCATTATATGCATGGAATTTATGTGCTTGAGGATTTGCTTAAGTTGAATGATATAACATGTGTTAACATGCTCACATGATTGTATTTCAATTCCAATGCTCTTACATAACTTGTTGATGTGATTCCATAGATGTGTGGGACTTGACTTAGTCCAGGCAGTCGGTAACCGAGCGAATTCGTGGCTGACTGGTCATAGCCACGAACGACGCGTCGATGAATGTGATTCGTGTTGAGAGTTGGCGGCAGTGGTTAGGCCACGCGAAGTGTTTTACGCACTTCATGTCGTTCAATTCGAGATGCGATCGCGCTAGTCGAGCCCGTCAAGTAACCCGACTGACCGATGTATGTTCACCTTGTATGTGTCATAACTGCTTGAACCTAGGGTATTGAACTTACCATTGTAAACCCTGTTAACCATGGTACCTTGATCCACGAAGACTCATGAGCCGGGCATGGTGGTATGGGACACCGTGGTCGAGCTGTCGGCCTACGCTGGGGCCACAAACCTCCCCGTAGTGACCAGTGAGCACCTAAACTCGTGAGCAGATTATGGTGGTATGGGACACTATATTCTAGCTGTCGGCCTACACTGATCAGGCGACGAGTCCTTTGTAGTGACCGCGAGCGTATTCTGAGTCTACAGGAGGCGACGAACCTTCAGTAGCAGTAGAGTACAGTAGGCCTGTATTGATAAGGTGATGGGGGAGCGGTGCAACGAGTGCGAGCAACAGCCCTGACAGCCCTTGCAGTGACCTACGAAATATACATCGTATGAGATTACTAGGAGTGACGACCCTAGACAGGATCTGTGTTGGGATTAATACAAGGGAAGTACCTTAGTTTCCCAATCCTGCTGTTTGAATGGACTAATAACAACTTGGAATTCATATCACCATAGCATTGCATGTGCCTGGAAGATGTGGAGCACTCTAGGGAGTGTGGCATGCCGCGGTCGTAAGATGTTGCCGCATGAGGGTGATCGTTGGTGAGGGCATACATCACGTCATGTCATAATTGCATTAACAACAGTATTAGGATTGTTTGATTTATTGCTTTACTATTATCACGTGATTGATTTGAGAACATGTTAATCCTTACTCTATTATTCCACTGAGTTAGCTACTCACTCACACGTTACGGGACGGTGTTCCTAGACACCCACCAGACCCTTTTGTGATTGCAGATGATGGCGCGGCCTATGAGGCGGAGCTGGACTTGATGATGATGAGGAGGATCCCTCCTTTATGCGTGTTCTGATTGACGGGATTACAGGGAGGTTGCTTAAATACCTTGACACTTGTCATTTTATATTTTTAGAGCACTCATGTATATTCTTTTGGTTACTTTTGAAGTATACATGTATGTATATAACCTGGTAACATGTTCACACTCTGGAGACATACAATGGTTTATATATGTTATACATACTATTACAGTCTTCTGCTTGCAAATTTAACTATCTCTGGAGTATGATATGCTGTTCTGGCTTAATCTCACTCATGTTTAATACATTATCACAGACAACATTCAATCATACATATCTATGTTGCATAAATAACATTTTGGAACTCGGGAGTTGGGTTTTTACTCGACCCCCCGATTTTCGGGATGTTACACCCACGTTACGGGATGGTGTTTGCAACACCCACCAGACCCTCTCTTAGATGCAGGTGATGCGGCGATTCAGGATGTAGAGCCAGATTACGACGTGGACCAAGACGAGTTCTCGTATATGTAGTTCGCTGATGGCTTTGCATAGGTGGCCTGAATTTACGGGACTTCATAGTTGGACCTTATGACATTTTAATTTTATTTTATTACATGTGTATGAGACTCAGAGATGTATTCATACTTTGGAGACAGTTTGAGAGTATTTTATTTTCCATACAGTGATATATATATATTCTTTAGTCTTCCGCTTGCGTTTTATCACTGAATCTGAAGTATGAATTGCAGTTTTGGTATAATCTTACTCATGTGAATGTTCTAACTCAGTCAACCTTGAATCATAATCATATTTTTTGCATAAGTGATGGTCTGAAACTCAGGAGTCGGGTTTATACACGACCCCCGATTTTCAGGGTGTTACAAGTTGGTATCAGAGCATGATTGAGATTAAACTGGACCTGGGTTATTGACGCACGACGTACGCTGTCACCCATTTGACTTAGGTGGGTGCGAAAGGAACCTAGAAACACTTATAGGATCGCAGTTTCACCAATAGGCGAAGTTTACTTAAATCGATCGTTCGATCGAGTTCGTAACGCATCTAAGGTCGCGTGAAGCGACCTAAGTTGCCTTTAGGTTGTTAGTTGGCGGGTTTGGGAGGATTCCAGGAGGAATTCCAACCTGAAAATGTAAGTCCTTGGGTTGTGGGACAACCACAACCCTTACACTCAATCTCAGGGCTTGAAAACCCTATTTCATCCAATTCCTTCAGAATCCTTCCTCGTACCACCCCATTCTTTAACTTTTTCTAAGTATTTTCACACTATGCATAAATCCTAATGTGTTGATGATAGAAAATCATGCTTCGACAAAAATTTACTATACATAGTAAATATATGTAATAATTAGACTTTTTTCCATTCCAATTATGAAATATCTTATAAAAAATGGGTTAGTTGGATGGATTAGCTTCTCCTACCCCAAATTCATATGCTACATGATGTGTAAAATTATTCTGGTTTACAAAATGGCCCCGGAACACCCCAAATGGAGTTTCAGGCCTACCTAGGCCAAAGTACAATGAACCAGGGTGGGTCCCACACATATTTGGGGTCCCTAGGATAGGGGGGACCCAACCCATATGGCCGGATCAGCCGGATCATAATTTAGCCGGCGATGACATCGTCGGTTCGGCGATGCATTGCCGTATAGTGGCCCCACTTGAGCTGTGCGTCGGGTGGATGCCCTAAATGGGGTAGGGCATGCCTCCCATGCGCGGTTCACACCTTAAAACCCCCTATATACCCTACTTCCTTCATAACAGCCCCTCCCAAGCCCTCTATTTTCGAGTTCTTGCTGCTACCCTCTTAAAACTTGGTGCCTAACCACTCCCAATCCCTTTTTCTGCCAAAATTGACGCCTACCCACCCATTTATGGCTATTCATAGCTCTCTCTCTATCTGATCTCATCCGTTGAAGCTCCCACAACCTTCATTCAAGGCTGAAATCGTGTGGAGCTCCATTCCCATTTAGTTTTCTCCTTTTCCTTTGAGAATCCAGCCTTTGGGAGCTTGATTCATCCCTCTACAGCGCCTAGATTTTCTTCAATCCGTTTGGGCAGCCATTTCTCCCCATTTCTCTCTTTTTCCATGGATCTTGTGGAGGATATTTTGGCCTTTTTCTCCCTTTCCACCATCCTCTCTCTCATGGAAAAGAGGAAGACCGCAGCAGATGAGGCTCGGCCTAGTCGCCCTTCATGAGCAAGAAAGCCGAGGGGTGGCGCCGCTAGCTCAAGCACCACCGCAAGTCCAAGTACAGCTCGTGAGTTTCACACAAAGCGGGATTTGGATCCCCAGGCTCACGTAGGGCGAGTACTATTAGCAGAGTTGCCTCATGGCGCTTATACAGATCGCAAGGTCCTGTTTGAAGTGCATGTGGATGAGTGGCTCTTCGGTGAATTTCTATTGTTTGAGCGAATTAAAGCTGTCAATTGGGGTCCACTCTTTGAAGCCCGCTCTCGTGCAAACGTGGGCACCATTCGTGCCTTCTATGCTCGTATTCGGAATCCTACGTTAAAGCCATTACAGTTTAGGATTCCCTTTGATAGAGATCGGATGGCTACGATCGATGTTCGGTTGATAGCTCACATTCTGAAGGTGCCTCTTGGTGAAGTTCATCCAAGTGCTATGAATCTGAAGAATGTTCATGAGCGAGATCGCCGCACCAGGTTCCTATGTGGTGGTTTGGTTCCGTGGCAGCCTAACAATAGCCTCTTAGCGTCCCATATGTCGAATAATTTTTTCCTGCTGCACCACATTTGCACGTTCAATGTGTATCCCAGGTCGACCAACCGCTGTGAATGTACGCGTCTCATGGTCAATTTCTTGTATCAAGTGGGCCAGGGAGAGAATGTATGCATGGCCACCTATGTGTTGCGACAGATCGTCCTCTTAGCAAAGTCAAGAAGAACGTCTGAGTCACTTCCTTTTGGCCGGCTCATATGAAAGATCATGCTTGAGTTTGCTTACAGACTTGGGCCGGAGTTGCCTGTACCGATCCACTTCATCGATGAGACTACCATGGACAAGATGAAGATCGGGCCTCGGCAGCGTGAGGCTCAGCTTGATGAGGATAGTGAGGGCGATTATGATGGCGAAGAGGATGCAAGTGAAGAAGAAGCTGGGGCAGAAATAGAGGAAGAAGCCCAGGGAGAAGAAGAAGAGGAGGCTCAGGATACTGATGAGAGCCCTCCTCCAGTGACTCAGGCTACTAGAGATGCTCACATTGCCCGACTTGAGGAGAGTCAGGTTGCCTTGCGACAGGAAGTCCAGGAACTTCGGGCTGAGGTTGAGGATACCAAGGCCGTCATGAAGAGAAAATTTGGCAAGTGTGTTGCTTGCAGGATAAGGGTGCTCCTCCTCCATCCCCAGACTCGGACTAGTGATCTAGATCCAGATGTCGTTCGTTGTAGTTAGTTGTTTCCTGCTTTCTGTGTGTAAGCCTGGTAAGGCTAGTAGTTTGCTTATGTTGCTGCATTAGCTTACTGGCTTAGTTCCCATGTGTTTCTGGTCATGATGCATGTAAGGATATATCTCTTGTATTGTGACAATTTTGATTAAATGAAATGCATAGAGTGTTTTTGGCTTGTTATGTGAATGACTGTGTGGTGGTGTGTTTGTGCTATTGCTATGACTGACAAGGTTGCACCTAATTTTGAATATAGGGAATGCCTCCTAAGGCTACGCGGAGCACAGCACGACTTACATTGGGAGAGCCTATAGATCGGGTTCCTCTCCAGACTGATGAGCATATGGACCCTGTTGTGGGCCCGATTCCTGAGACTGCGCATGAGTCTCAGCCTTCTACTGGTCCTACAGCTGGACCACCGCCTTTCACACCGCCTGTCAGAGAGTAGTACCGTGCATCTTCCTCAACGCAGTATGTGCCACATCCCGCTCCACCTCCTGATAGGTTCGAGCAGTTGATGGCCATGATGCATCAGCAGCACCAGCAGCTCTTGACTACGATAGTAGGGGCTCTAGCCCAGGGTGGGAGTGCGACTCCACCTGCACCCCCTGTGCATCCGGCTGAGGATGTCGGTACTTCGACTCAGGATGAGGGCATGACTCATCCTGCACCGCCTGCTTACCCTACGGGGAATGCCGCTGATACACGGGGCTTACTCGAGCGATTCCAGCACTTGTGGCCTCCTACCTTTGTAGGTTCTCACAGACCCGAGGAGGCCGAGTATTGGCTCGACTGTATGTCGAAGATTCTGAGGATGCTGCACTGCTCAGAGTCCGAGTAGGTAGAGTTGGCTACGTTCATGTTCGAGCGAGAGGCCAGCTTGTGGTAGGATAACGTCTTGCGGACTGTTATTGCTGATTATATCTGGACTTGGGCAGTGTTCGAGTTCCATTTCCACGAGAAATACTATCCCTAGACTTACAGGCACGAGCGGGAGAATAAGTTTCTACACCTCAGGCAGGGAGGCATGTCTGTGACAGAGTATGAGCATCGGTTTACGGAGTTGGGCCGATACATCCCAACGATACTTGCAGACGAGCAGATGTGTATATTCGGTCGAAGATGTTTTGCGTCAGCATTCCCTCCTACGCAGAACTGATTCACATGTCTATGCGGGCAGAGCAGGATATGGATCGACTTACGCGATCTCGTGGCCCTATTGCTCCTAGGCCATGACCGGACATGCAGGACAGGCCCTTTGCGGGCAAGAGGCCTCGCATCGACTCTCCTCCTAGGGCTTCAGCGCCAGTACCCCCGTTACGGTGCCCTGATGTCTCATGTACTTATTGTGGCAGACCGGGTCATGCAGTAGGGAGTTGTTTCACTCGGATGCAGGATAGCAGGTTCTCGCCGCCGCAGAAGATCGACCGTTCACGCCCCAAAGCATTATCTGCTCCGCCTCTACGGTCGGCTCCTGCACATCCTTCCTTCAGACCTCCCTCATCTTAGTTCCGGCCGCCTCTACGGCCCATGATACCACTGCCGAACCGGCCACAGCAAGCTCGGATACACGCCTTGACAGTAGAGGCAGTCGAGACAGAGACTACTCAGCCCTTGGCCTTTGAGGTCACCGCCTATATTGGAGGTACTCCCATACTTGTGATGGTGGATACTAGATCCACGATGTCATTGATATCGCATTCCATAGTCAGGCGTCTTGGACTACCGACTATTCAGATGGATGGAGTGCGAGTCCTTTCGGCTCACGGGAATTTTTCTGATGCCACCCTGATGTGTGAGGGTTGCTTGATGGATCTAGGAGGCTGGACCATATCTATTGATCTTGTCGTCGACCCTTCCCTCATTTTTCTCGATGTCATTCTTGGCATGATTGGCTGACTGCAGCGAGGGCTGAGATTGACTGCGAGACCCGTGTAGTGACAGTATACGAGCCAGAGGGCACGTCTTTTACATTTTCTGTGCGTGTAAATCTTTCCTTCCGCATACTTATCTATGCTTCTTTACTACGGGATGCTGATGCCCCGACACTTGAGCATACGCCAGTCATCCGTGATTTTGGAGATCTGTTCAGAAAGATCCCTGGTTTGCCACCTCAGTGAGAGATTGATTTTACTATCGATCTGGTGTCTGGTTCCACGCCCGTCTCACTGCCGACGTATCGCATGGCACCGTGTGAGATGGAGGAGTTGAGGAAACAGATTGATGATCTGTTGAAGGTTGGCTTCATTCGACCGAGTGTGTCTCCTTGGGGAGTACCAGTTCTGTTCATGAAGAAGATCAAAATGAAGAACAAGGATGGTTCTATGCAATTGTGTGTTGATTATCGCAGGCTGAACCAGATCACGGTGAAGAACAAGTACCCTTTACCCAGGATCGATGACTTGTTTGATCAGTTGAGAGGGGCGCAGTACTTCTCGAAGATTGATCTTCAGTTTGGATATCATCAGTTACGCGTCAGGGATGAGGACGTGCAGAAGACAGCATTCAGGACCAGCTTTGGCCACTACGAGTTCCTTGTGATGTCGTTCGGTCTCACGAATGCACCAGCCATGTTCATGGATCTGATGAAAAGGGTATTTTGCCCTTTCCTCTATCGATTCATCATTATGTTCATAGATGATATTTTGGTATACTCTAGGAGTCGAGAGGAGCATGAGGAGCACTTGCGCTTGGTCCTGGATACACTCAGACAGCATTAGTTGTTCGCACAGTACAAGAAGTGCGACTTCTGGAAGCAGGAAGTGAAGTTCCTGGGACACATGGTGTCCAAGGATGGGATGGTAGTTGACCTGTCTAAGGTAGCTGCAGTTCAGGATTGGGAGCAGCCTGGTTCTGTCACTAAGGTGAGAAGTTTCTTGGGTCTGGCTGGCTATTATAGACGTTTCATTCGAGTTTTTTCGAAGATCGCCAGACCTCTATCTCAGTTGACACGGAAGGACGTGAAGTTCACCTGAAATGATAAGGCGGAGTCAGCTTTTCAGGAGCTGAAGGACAGGTTTACGTCCGCCCCTGTGATAGTATTACCAGAGCAAGGGATTAGATACACGATATATACTGACGCGTCTAGCATTGGTCTGGGTTGTGTCCTTATGCAGAAGGACAGGGTAATTTTGTATGCCTCGAGACAATTAAGGAAGCATGAGGAGAATTACCCTACACACGACCTGGAGTTGGCAGCCGTCATATTCGCATTGAAGCTCTGGAGACATTATCTCTATGGAGAGGAGTTTGAGCTCTTTTGCAACCACAAGATCCTCAAGTATATATTCACGCAGCGAGATTTGAATATGAGGCAGAGGCGATGGATGGAGACTTTGAAGGACTTCAAGTTCGAAGTCTCCTACCATCCTGGGAAGGCGAACCTTGTGGCTGACGCGTTGAACCGCAAGAAGGCGATAGAGTTTCCAGCTTCGCTGATGGTTGCTGAGTGGGACATGGTTGAGTTTTTGTGAGACTTTGAGCAGAAACTCACCGTGGAGGAGCCGTATGAGTTTATCGCACAGGTGCAGGTGCGATCTTAGATCGATGATAGAGTCATCGCGGCGCAGGGGAATGATGCGTGTCTGACTGAGCTTCGAGAGCAGGCCAGTGATGATGCAGACGCTGAGTGGCGAGTTGGCATGGATGGGGGCTTACATTATCGTGGCCGCCTATGCGTCCCAGATATTCCCGACTTGAGACGAGAGATTCTCGAGGCTGCGCACTATACCAGACTTGCGATGCATCCGGGCAGCATAAAGATGTATCACGACGTGAAGAGGACGTATTGGTGGGAAGGTATGAAGACCCACATTGCAGAGTTCGTGTCCCGTTGTCTCACTTTCCAGCAGGTGAAGGCAGAGCATCGTCGACCACCTGGACTCCTTCAGCCTATGCCTATAGCTGAGTGGAAGTGGGACTTTATTTCCATGGATTTTATCTCAGGGCTGCCGAAAACGAGGAAGGGACATGATTCTATTTGGGTGATCATCGACCGTCTGACAAAGTCGGCGCACTTCCTACCGATCAGAGTTACGAACTCTGCAGAAGAGTTGGCTAGAGTGTATATCAGAGAGATCGTGCATCTGCATGGAGTTCCATTAGATATCGTGTCGGACAGAGACACGAGTTTCACTTCTATTTTCTGGACTTGCATTCAGGAGGCTATGGGTGTGAAGTTGGAGTTCAATACTGCCTTCCACCCACAGACAGACGGACAAACAGAGCGGGTGAACCAGATTCTAGAGGACATGTTGTGGGCTTGCACATTGGACTTCAAGGACAGTTGGGATGATTGTCTTGCATATGCGAAGTTCGCGTACAACAACAGTTTCCAGGCGAGTATCAGTATGACACCTTATGAGGCGTTATATGGGCGACCTTGTCGAGCACCGCATTGCTGGGCAGAGGTTGGTGAACGTAGATTGATTGGCCCAGAGTTAGTGCAGGCGACGTCGGAGAAGATTGATATTATTAGACACGGGCTTCTCATAGCGCAGAGTAGACAGAAGAGTTATGCCGATACGAGACGGCGCCCGCTAGAGTTCACGGTTGGAGATCATGTATTTTTGTGAGTTTTCCCTGTGAAGGGAGTCCTTCGGTTCAAGAAGAAGGGGAAGCTGGCACCGCGATTCATTGGACCATTTCAGATTCTCAATCATGTGGGTGCAGTGGCTTATCGTCTGGCTTTGCCTACGCCTCTCGCGAGTGTTCAGAACGTATTTCATGTTTCTATGCTGAAGAAATACGTTTCTGATCCTTCCCATATCATCAGATGAGAGTAGGTGTAGTTAGGAGAGGATGTTACATATATACTGCGACCGACGCGTATACTAGACAGGAAGGAGCAAGTACTGCGTAGCAAGGTGATCCCCCTTGTGAAAGTGTTGTGGACACATCACTCTAAGGAAGAGGTTACCTGGGAGATAGAAGCCGAGATCAGAAAGAACTAACCACAACTTCTCAACGAGTACGAAAAGGTACAAATTTCGAGGATAAAATTTTTTTGTTAAGGGGGTAGATTGTAACGCCTTGGAAAAAACTGTACTGAGACTCGAGTACTAACTCGACCGAAAATCGCTTAGGATTAATTCCATTAGAAAATAAGCGTAAGTTAGCTAGCGCAATGCTAGAGTAGCTGTGAAATTGTCCCTGAACACTTTAAATACGTTTTACAAGACCCAAAACTTGAAGAATCAATGACGCTATAATATCCTGAAACCTTGGATCAAACTCTAAACCCGTTTGCTCTCAGGAACTCTCTGAAACTTTGTATTGGATCTAGACGGTGCGTCGAAAGTCCGATACCTACAATCTTAGACCGTTATGACCACTTAGCTGGACTTGACAATCATTTCGAAAATCAAGCCCAACCAACGTTCAGAGGCTATTTCATTGAGCCTGGAGTGAAGAGAGTGAGAAAATGGTTAGATTTAGAAATTTAAATCCAAATCTGGCACGTGACTTGGTGCGTTATTATTAAGCGTTCTGACCGTCAGAATTCAGCCAAATTACACTCTCGGATTAGGAAAAATTTCTCTTTCATTTCATGAGACTTGTAGACCTGATCTAGGTACGATGACCGCTGAACTGAAACTGGACCGCCACGTGCGATCTGGAAACTCTACCGGACTGAAAACTGGGTGTGAGCAATATCCAGTGACCATGAGCTTAAGTCCGACCGCGTTCTGCCAGGGGACCTCCCGAAACACTCTTTTGGATCGAAAAAGTCCTGTTTTGGTTATAACTTAAGTGTACCTTGTTCCCAAGCCTAATTTGGAAAGGTTTTGGCCTATATAAGGGCTTTAAACCCTCACATATCTCACCCATCCGAATTTTCTAGAAACCTTAGCTAGAGAGAGAGAGAGAGAAAGTGAGAGATTATGAGAGAGTGTGGGAGAGATCTTCCTGCCACTTACACTAGCTGTTGCACGTGCTAAAGCATCGTGTTCAAATCACTTTTCCGGTGATTCCAACGTACTTCTAGATAAGGAAAACCCTAACCACTTGCTGATTTGGGGAATTCTTCGATTCAAATAGCAAAGTAGCTTATGTACTTGTGCATTAGGTCATATTGACGCTGTTGACGAAGCGTAATTGTTCCGTTCGAAACGATACACATCTAAAGCGAAAGGTAAGGATTTTAGACGCTTTGATTGACTGATTTCAAAGCTTTCGATGTCGTTTAATAGGAGATTATCGACGGCAATGCCGTTTGACATGTAGAACATGCTGTCCGTTTTCTGTTTCGTAAACGTACGGGAAATATGAGATTTAGGGCATTTTAGTCATTTGTAGGAAATACTGTTTGCATCCATATTTTGCTGAACTGTTTGCCATGGCTTCTTGTCGTGTTAGTATATTAGGAATGCATGCATGATCGGTTTGGTGAAGAGATTCGCCCTAATACGCACTTTGGGTCGACATACGCTATGTAGACTAAAGTGTGTAGACTAAGTGTTTGTATAAATGTTTGTACTAGCATGTATTGAGTAAATGGAGTTGTGAATGAGTGTTTAGATTGAATTCTCAAGTAATATGCTGATGTATATGATTTTCACCATGTTGGCTAAATGTATAGATTTCACTATATGTATGAAATGCATGTGTTGGATGAATTGCTTAAGTTGTATGTTATAACATGTGACCACATGCTTGTATTGTTGTATTGCATTTCTATTACTCTCATATGTTTACTGATGTTGATTCACAAATGCTTGGGGCTATGACCTAGTCCAGGCAGTCGGTAATGGATCAAATTCGTGGTTGGCGTCTATTTGCCACGAAGGACGCGTCGATGAACGCGAGTCGTGTTTTAGGTTGGCAGCAGTGGTTAGGCCACACAAAGTGTTTCACGCACTTCATATCGTTCGACTTGCGATGTGCTCGTACTAGTCGAGCCCGTCAAGTGACCCGACTGGCCGTTGTATTTTCACCCTATATGAGTCATAATTTCTTGAACTTAGGGTATTGAACTTACCATTGGAAACCCTGTTAACCATGATACCTTGATCTATAAAGACTCATGAGCTGGGCATGGTGGTATGGGACACCGTGGTCGAGATGTCGGCCTACGCTGAGGCCACAAACCTCCCCGTAGTGACCAGTGAGCGCCTATGACTCGTGAGTAGATTATGGTGGTATGAGACACTATATTCTTGCTGTCGGCCTACACTGATTGGTGACGAGCCCTTTGTAGTGACCGCGAGCGTATTCTGAGTCTACGGGAGGCGACGACCCTTCCGTAGCAATGAGAGTACATTAGGCCTGTATTGATAAGGTGATAGGAGAGCGGTGCAACGAGTGCAAGCAACAGCCCTGGTAGCCCTTGCAGCGACCTACAAATATAACATCGTATGAGATTTCTAGGAGTGACGACCCTAGACAGGATCTGTGTTGGGATTGATATAAGGGAAGTACCTTAGTTTCCCAATACTACTGTATGAATGGACTAATAACAACTTGGTAATCATATCCACATCGCACTGCATGTGCCTGGAAGATGTGGAGCACTGTGGGAAGAAAGCATGCCACGGACGCAGATGGTGCCGCATGAGGGAGTATGTCGGTGAGGGTATCCATCATGTCATGTCATACATACATTAATAAAAGTATCTAGGAATGTTTGATTTATTGCTTTACTAGTATCGCGTGATTGATTTGAGAACATGCTAATCTTTGCTCTATTATCCCACTGAGTTGATCACTCACTCCCACGTTACGGGATGGTGTTTGCAACACCCATCAGACTCTGTCTTAGATGCAGGTGATGCGGCGATTCAGGATGTAGAGCTAGACTACGACGAGGACCAGGACGAGTTCTAGTATATGCAGTTCACTGATGGCTTTACATAAGTGGCCTGGATTTGCGGGACTTCATAGTTGGACCTTATGACATTTTAATTTTTATTTTAGTACATGTATATGAGACTCAGAGATGTATTCATACTTTAGAGACAGTCTGAGAGTATTTTGTTTTCCATACAGTGATATATATATTCTTTAGTCTTCCGCTTGCGTTTTATCACTGAATCTGAAGTATGAATTGCAGTTTTGGTATAATCTTACTCATGTGAATGTTCTAACTCAGTCAACCTTGAATCATAATCATATTTGTTGCATAAGTGATGGTCTGGAACTCGGGAGTCGGGTTTATACACGACCCCCGATTTTCAGGGTGTTACATCTAATGTCATGTTCCTAAAAGATAAATTCATAATTTTATTCCTATAATTAATGATGGCATTTGATGTAGCTAGGAATGGGCGACCAAGAATGACGGGAATCTGAGTGCTCACGTCCTTGATAGGCTAAGTATCCAAAATGATAAAATCCATCGGATAGTAGAATTTATTGACTTGGACCAACACGCCCTTGATCATCCCTCTTGGTACATAATTCGAATGATCAACAAGTTGTAGTGTGGTCCAGGTGGGTTTTAATTCACCTAGACCCAACTATTCATAGACCGAGTGCATGTTCAATCCAGTGGTTCCCAATTACACAAGTAATTGTTGGGTTACCGGGATCCTTGTATTTTTGTGGCACATCTTGCTTGAGGATGACACTCAATTTTTTTGTCAAAAAGATTTTCTTTTTTATATTTTGCTGCCTTTTGGTAGTGCATGAATCTTTTAGGAACTCGGCATATGAGGAGATTTGTTTAATTACATCTAATAGAGGAATGTTGATCTTCACTTATTTTATAACCTCCAAAATATCCTGAGAGTTAGAGGTTCTGGTGCAATCAATCATTGGGGGAATGATACAACCAGCTTGTATGTTCTTTCTGGCTCTTCCTCTCATGGAGTAATACTAGGTCTATCATTATTAACTTCTTCCAAGTCCTTAGACTTTTCAGCCTTCTTCAGAATAATTTTGTTAATTGTCTTTTCACTTCTAAGAGTGGTGATAGACTTAGCTTGCTCTATATTATGATAAGAACTCGGGTCACTTATTTCACATTGCGGTTTGAGATTGGATAGAGGTTGGGCTAAAAAAGTCCCTTTCTCCCCAATCGCTAAGTATGACTCAATTCTTTGTATGGCCTTAGTAAGATCTTGGAATGCTTGTAATGTGCCTTGATTGAAGAGATCTTGGTTTTGGACGTGCTTTAGAACCAGATCCTCTCGAGGTTTCCAGTAATTTAAGAGTTGAGTAAGGGCCTCTTGAGGATTGGCTATTTTTCTATTCCTCCAACTGAAGTTTGGATGGTCCACCAACTACGATTGTATGTATTTGAGGTGGGTCCGCTGAATGGTCATTGTAATTATTTATGGCATTTGATTGTTTGTTTAATAGCTCTTGAAAAATAGGAATTGTGGGATAATCCTGCGTTACATGTATGTTGCTAGTACAAATACGGCAAACAAGTTACCTAATCTCCTTGGGTTTGACAATTTCCACCTTAAGTTCCATGGCCTTAACTTTCCTTGTGAGATTGGCCAACCTTGTATTGATGTCATCTTCTTCCTTTAAGATGTACATTCCTCATTTCTTTCTTGATTGAGTAGGCTTAGACGTGGTGGGTTTTGGGGAGGTGTCCCATGATTGCATGTTCTCTACAAGTTGATTAAAATAGTCACACGCATCATCGGCCTCCTTGCTCATGAATTCACTGTGCGAAGTTAATCCATTATGGAAGAAGCTTATTACCTACCATATTTCGTAGCCATGATGTGAAAATAAATTCATAAGGTCCTTGAACCTCTCCCATCATTGGAAGAAGGTTTCTTCTTCTTTCTGGGTGAAGTTCATGATTGCCTTCCTTAGAGTGTTTGTTTTACAAAACATAAAGAACTTTTTAAGAAATCCCCGGGTCATCTCAACCCATGTGCCGATATATCGTGGTTTTAAAGAGTGTAAAAATGATTTAGCCTTCTCCTTCAATGAGAAGGGAAAGAATTTCAATATTATTATTACTTCAGACACGTTTGGAAAGTGCAATGTGGCGACTATCTCGTCAAATTCTTTAATGTGCAAGTATGGAGTTTTAGAGTTTAGTCCATGAAATTTAGGAATGAGTTGTATCACTCCTAGTTTAAAATCCACGTTTCCCTGCATTAAGTGGAAACACCATGTAAGAAGGTGTACTCACTCCCGCTAGTTGTAAGTAATCTCATAAAGTACAAGGCAGGGGAGCATGATGCATCTCATCTCACCTTGAACTGAAAGTGCCCTGGTTTGTCAATTAGCGTGAGTGTTGAGTCAACTAGACAGAGAAGCTCTATAGGATGATCAATCAACTGTCTGCCTCAACCAGATGTGTACCCGAACTCGTCACAAGTAAATCTAAGCCTCACATCCCATGTCCCTGAACACCTGGTAAATAAAACCCTTAAAATTGGTTAAGATATCATAGGGTTTTTGGGTTAGAAAACTTTTTTACAAATTCAAAAAATCGCTAAGTTTTTTACCTCGTCGATTTATCGATAGATTGATTGATGAAATCGAGTAGTGCTGTCGATGTCCTTGATGATCAGTCGATACCATCGAAATGAGGACTAAAGATGTCCAGCAACCACATTCATCTGGACAAAATTATCGATATCATCAATTTTTGAACTTGAGTTTATCGAAGTTGACTCGATAAAATCGACAAGCAGAGAGTTTGTGTCCCTATTTTTTATAAGAAAATCATATAGACCTTCGCTATATCAAAGTACTCCTCGATATCCTCAGAATTTAAAAATTGATGATATCGGAAGGCCTTTGATGATATCGGTCTTGGACACAATTTTCCAGCAACATTTTTCAGGTGGTTTTTTTTTTATCTAGGATCGAGGATCACTAGATAGAATTGATATTCAAATATCAATGATATCGAGGCCAGATCGATTGCATCGAAAAAGTACATAAACTGTCCATCAAGCTCACTGATAAAATCTTTAGATTTTTTAATTCATCGACACGACCTTCGAAATCATTAACATTCAAATTTCAATGATATCAAGTGTACCTCGATCATATCCTTGACCTAAAAAATTTCAAAGGCTTTGTCTCTCTCATTATCGATCCTCGTGTCGATGAAATCGGAGTTCGAAATCCGATGACATCGATGCATGTTTTGATCCCCTCGACCAGCTGGAAAAAGGTTTTAAAAGCATATGACATTTGAGTTTGTGTCATCGAGCGGCCAGTCAATGCAATCGAGAGTATACGCTTCATGATATCGACCCTACTGATGATATCGAACTCTGTCATAAATGTGATCGTTTTATATCCGTTGGAACTTTTTCCCTATATATAGAGAGAGCTTGTCTTTAGTTGTTGTGAGAGAAAGAAGAGAGTGCTTTTAAGTGTTTAAACTTAGATCATTTATCCAAAGCCCTTTCTCTCAAGGGAGTTCATCCTTCAATCCACTCACATCATTGATATTCAATAGAGTGGATTGTAAAATGAACTTCCGCATTCAAGGATCCTCTAGCTACCACCTCAATGACAAATCATTAAGCTGGGATGCCTTGAATGCATAGATGATTGGAATCACCCTATCTCCTTTATAGGAAAATATTTGAGAGTAGGATTCCATCATAACCTTGACTCAACCTGTCGTCATGCAATGGTATATCTTCCAAGTTGTGGTTCAAGGAAGCAGAAGACTCTTTATTAACAAAGGAGGAGATCTTCAACAATGAGCTAAAAGGGACTCATCTGCTTATTTGTAAGTTATTAGAGTCCAGAGGACCCTTGTGATCATTTATTTATAGGATTCGGTCTAAGGTGTTTCTCGCCCCTTGCAAGTCCTTTAGGAGGCCTCCGGTGGGAGTGTACCTGGTGGGTGTATTTTGTTGACCCTTGCTCTATGGAGAGCATAAACAGTTAGGGTCTTATGGAAAATCCTTGGCCAGTGTGCCTAAAAGTGGGTGTGTTGTGTTGACCCTTGCTCGTGAGAGCATAAACAGTCAGCCTATGTATAGGTTGTAAAGGTTAAAGGTGAACTTAATTTAAAACCTTAGGTTTAGGGTGAACCGTGTGAAACCTCCTCAGTGAAATCCAGTACACTTAAGGGTTGAGTGTGATTACAACCACTATAAAAATGACTGTGTTTCAGATTGTTATTGTCTTTCATTTTTATATGTAATTTCCTTAAATGCTTTCACATCTGATCTGAGATCACACCTTACACACACTCACAGTCATATCCATCATAAACTAGTTTTCATATTGTTCATCTCTCAAATAGTTTGTGATTGGATCCTCTACCGGGCTTGGAAGTCAGTAGAGTTACTCTTGAGTAATCCTAATGTATGCTTGTTGTTAGGATTAGAGTGATAGGATTTTAAATTGTTAAAAAATTGTTAAAAAGTCCTATTCACCCCCCTCTAGGACATATTGACATATTCCTACTTCAACTAAAGCGGTCTTCACCGTAATTTCAATTGGTATTAGAGCGGGTCTCTCTTTAAGGGCTTCACCACCTAGAGAGTGATCTTGACTGAAGTTGGAATCATGATCAAAAGTGTCTCAGAGGATGTGACTGGTCAAAATAATTGCCTTGTAATCCATGTTGCTCCAAAAGTTGAAAATAGTTCAAAATGGTACCTTGATAGTGGATGCTCCAAACACATGAATGGTGATCAAACTCACTTCTATGAGTATTTAAACTTTAATGGAGGATCAGTCATATTTGGAGATGATAGCTCAACCAAAATTGTAGGATAAGGAACAATAGCTATATCAGGCCTTCTAAAAATTAAACATGTTCTTTGTGTAGAAGGTATGAAACATAATCTCCTCAGTATCTCCCAAATCTATGACAAAGAGCATTTGGTCAATTTCTCAAAGGATGTGTGTAGGATCTTAGACCATACAGGAAAATCTCTCATAAAAAGTTTACGTACTAATGATAACTATTATGTCATCGAAAGTACAAATGAGAGTGTGCTATCCACAAAATGTAATATGGATGTAAAGAATGAATCCAAATTATGGCATCAAAGGTTGGGACATGTCCACTATCGAAATTTAGCCAAGTCAACTCAAAAATTTTGGTTAGAGGACTTCCTAAGGTTAGAAAAGAAGAAAAAGTTGTCTATGGTGAATGTCTAAAAGGAAAACAGATACAAGTCGGCCACAAAAAGACAACCACCATAATAACAGAAAAACCTTTGGATCTGCTGCATATGGATCCGGTTAGTCTAACCAAAGTAGAAAGTCATGACAAGAAAAGATACTTCCTGGTTGTAGTAGATGACTACACCAGATTTACTTGGGTTGCATGTCTTTGAGAAAAATCGGATGCCTTTGAGGAATTTGTGACCTTGGCCAAGCGACTTCAAAATGAAAATGGATATGGTATCATTCACATTAGAAGTGATCATGGTGGAGATTTTGAAAATGAACGATTTGAAAAATATTACAATGAGAAGGGAATTCGTCATGAATTCTTCGCCCTAAAAACCCCACAAAAAAATGGAGTTGTTGAGAGAAAAAATTGAGTATTGTAGGAAATGGGGTCAGTTATGTTAAATGGGAAAGATATGGCAAAAAGTTTCTAGGCGGAATCTGTGAATACTGCCTGCTACATCATAAATAGAGTATATCTCAGAGAAGGTTTAAACAAAACTTCATACGAACTATGGTATGGGAAATAACCTAGTGTGAAATATTTTCGAGTTTTTAGAAGTGAATGTTTTATCTTAAGAGACAGAGATCACCTAGGGAAATTTGAGTCTAAAAGTGACGAAGGTATCGTCCTGGGGTATGCCTTGAATAGTCATGCTTATAAAGTATATAATCTAAGGACCCTCACCATTTAAGAATCAGTCAATGTGGTAGTCGATGACCAACCTCATGAAAAAAATACTCCTATGAATGAATTAGAAGATGATGTAGATTCATGCATAATAGATAAATCGGATAACAAATATCCATCATCCAATGAACCCCAACCACCATCAAACATACCCATCATTAAGGATCACCTTCGAGAATCAATTATTGGAGATCCTAATGATGGTGTGAGAAATCGACGGCAGATAGAAAAAATCTATAGTCACTTCTGCTTTACCTTAAAGATTGAACCTAAGAATATTGTAGAAGCTATTCAAGATAAACACTGGATTAATGTTATGCAAGAAGAACTTCAACAATTTCTGAGAAATGAGGTATGATAATTGGTTTTCAGGCCACTCGATACTAATGTCATTGGAACCAAATGGGTGTTCAAGAATAAATCGGATGAATCAGGAAATATGATTATCTCAAGGGTACTCACAGATAGAAGGCATTGATTTTGATGAGACATTTACCCCTATAGCCCATCTTGAGTCCATTAGAATTCTCATGTTTGTGGCATGTGCATTAAAGTTTAAATTATTTTAAATGGATGTAAAAAGCACATTTCTTAAATGGGATCTTACTGAAGAAGTTTATGTAGAACAACTGAAAGGATTCTCAGATCCTAAGTATCCCCATTATGTTTATCGTCTGAACAAAGCTCTTTATGGTCTCAAACAAGCACCTCGTGCCTGGTATGAACGATTGACAAAATTTATTTTGGACCATAAATTCTGCAAAGGAAGTGTAGATAAAACATTGTTTACTCAAACAACAAAGGACTCACTTCTTAGTGCATAAATTTTTGTGGATGATATAGTCTTTGGTTCAACATGTGAAGATGCTGCTCTCAAATTTCCCAATCTTATGAAATCAAAATTTGAAATGAGTATGGTTGGTGAATTAAACTTCTTCATAGGGTTACAGGTCAAGCAACTGAATGATGGAATCTTCATTTATCAAACCATGTATGCAAATGATTTGGTGAAAAGGTTTGGTCTTGACTCTAGTTGTTCTTATCACACTCTCATGAGCACCACACTCAAAATTTTCAAAGATGTAAATGGCAAGAGTGTGGATCAACATCTCTACCGGAGTATGATAGGGAGTCTACTATATCTCATAGCTAGTCGTCCTAATATATCTTTTAAGGTGGGAGTATGTGCTGGATATCAGGCAGATCCTAAAGAATCTCACCTGACTGCTGTTAAGAGAATCATCAAATACATTACAGGAACTACCTCTTTTAGATTGTGGTATCCATTTGAAACATTGTCACAGGAAGTTGCTATGCACAACTTCTTTGGATGAAACAGATGTTGTTAGACCACGGGATTGAACAACCCACGATGAGTCTTTTTCGTGATAACACAAGTGCTATCAACATTTCAAAAATTCTTATTCAATAGTTTCGGACCAAGTATATTGACATCCGTCATCATTTTATCTGAGAACTTGTTAAAGACAAGATTATTATGCTAGATTATGTATCCACAGAAAGGCAACTCGTAGACATCCTCACTAAATCTCTTGATTCAAATAGGTTTAGTGATCTTCAAAAATTCATTGGAGTATGCACTCATTGATGATATCCCAGTGACCATGATCCTCATAGGTAAATCATCACACTGGGACATTCATGTTAAGTATCAGCCGTAAATCTAAACCTTGTAAATTAACCATGCTAGTTTTTGAGATGCCAGAGTATGACCTTCTTGATGAAATCTAACCGTGTCGATATCATCGATATTCAAAGTTCAATGATATCGCTATTTAATATCGATGTGATCGATGGCCCTTGAAAAGGTAAGCCTGTGTCCGTTGGAACTTTCAAGTTACTACTATTTTTTCCCAATAGTCATCGACATGATCTTCAATGCATTTATGAGTGTTTGTTCGATATCATCGACACTATATTTATGACATCGACAAACCTGTTATAAAAGTTGACCGACAATGAGGAAGAGATTCACTTGGCTTCGTTCCCTCTAGCTTCCTCCATTACCTTGCTGGCTCCCAAACATCTAGTGGAGCAAAGAAGATGGTTAAAGGGAAAGGTAAGGACCTCTTGTCCTCAAAATCTTCCAAGGCTAAGAAAGGAAAAAATATTAGATCACCTTAAAACCAATCCAATTAAGAACAAGTTACGATCGTCGATTGTATTGTTCTCAACAGTGTCGTTGAGCCCTATGGGCTAGATCTCTTGTTAGAGACTATTGGCTAGCAGAATGTACTTAATATGGGTGGCCTGTACCAGTTTGACATGATTCAACAATTTTTCAATTGTTGCCATGTTGTTCTGGAGTATCCATCATGTATTCGTCTAGAATTTATGCAACACTCCAAACTGATTACCCAAATGGTTCTTAGCCGTCTTCTAGACATTGGCGTGACTCGAATTTCAATCACTAGTAGAAGTTTAAATGAATTAGGCAGGTGGGGGGAAATCACTCGAGCATTATGCCAGGGTGCTATCTTAGATATGATGACAATATACTTCCTGTAAAACATCTAGGAACCTTGTTTAGAATCCTCCATAGTATCTTCAGTACAAATGTCTACCCATGTGCTGCCAATGACATCGGCCTGAATCCCTTTGCACTTAATGTCTTGTATGATGTATATCAAGAGGTTCCTGTGTGTTTGTCAACTCTTATTTTAGAACAACTGATTAAGGTAGTCAAGGGGGACCATCTTGAAACACTTTCATTTTTATCCCTTATCTGCAAACTCGCACACTACATAGGACTGCCAGCAACCTCAGACAAAGTATATCCTGAAGTGTGGTTCGACCATGATGCAGTTCAACAGGTGTATGTCTCTGCCTCTTCTCATGCAAAGAGTCCTCCACCTGTTGGTGTAAGCAGCCAATAGCCAAATGAAGAAACACCTTGGGGATCTAATTGGACACCCCTCTGTAGTCTTGCATCCATCACAAATCATTGGCGTCATGTACTTGAACATCACCTGTAGAATAGCCTAGCTGGAATTGATAAGCGGCTCCATAACTATGAACGACAATTGTCAGGAATAGAGGACAAGCTAGAAGCTCTCTAACCTTCTGTGCAACAGATTCTTGAATTGTAAACGACTGGCGGATCTAGTATGCTATATAAGGTGGTAGCATTAGCAGATAATGTGTGGATATTATAATTACTTTTAAAATGTCCTCACGTTTCCTTAAACTGGCATACTACAATTTCTGATAGATTCTTTTTTATGATAATTTTTTTTGTACCCATGAATGAGTTTGGTAATTCTATTTGGATGATTGTAATACTATGGCCAATTTGGGGCAGTATGTGTTTTTGGATATTTTGAATATGGCTGGGTATAATTCACATTTCTACTGCCATGATTATCCTCCCTATTTTATATGAGGCATGTGCTATTTTGATTTATCTTTTATCTGCTATGCATACATGGTTTGTTAAAATGCATGTGCTATTTTTGGTTAATATATATTTGCTCTCTGAATGATTGGTTCCCAAATTGCTTTAACTTCAGTCAATATCAACTACTATACTTTGTCAATGACTGACAAAAGGGGGGAGAACAGTTCAAAAACCCCGAAAGGAAAATTGTATATCTACTTAAATTGTGATATGGGTACTAGGGGAGAAATTGCATCAAGATATGGGGAGAATGCTGTTAGGGGGAGCAGCTACTGCATGTGTGTATGATTTTACTAGACGTTGTAAAATTGTGTAAAATACATGTACACAAATTTAGGATGTGTTTGTTTAGATGTTGTTCTAGGGTATTTTGATATTTTTTCACGTAATTGACAAAAGGAGAAATTGAAAGTGCCCTGGTTTGTCAATTAGCGTGAGTGTTGAGTTAACTAGATATAGAAGCTCCATAGGAAGATCAATCAACTGTCTGCCTCAACTAGATGTGTGCCCGAACTTGCCATAGGTAAATCTAAGTCTCACATCCCATGTCCCAAAGCACCAGGTAAATAAAACCCTTAAAATTGGTTAAGATATCATAGGGTTTTCGGGTTAGAAATTTTTTTACAAATTTAGAAAATCACTAAGTTTTCTACCTCTGTTGATTTATCGATAAACTGATCAATGAAATCAAGTAGTGCTATCAATGTCCTCGATGATCAATCAATACTATTGATATGAGGACCAAAGATGTCCAACAACTACATATTCATCTGGACGAAATTATCGATGTATCAATACCTTTATCGATATCATCGATATTTGAAACTCGAGTTTATCGAATTTGACTCGATAAAGTCGACAAGCAAAGAGTTTGTGTTCCTATTTTTTATAAGAAAATCATATAGACCTTCGATATATTAAAGTACTCCTCGATATCCTCAGAATTTAAAAATTGATAATATTAGAAGGTTTTCGATGATACCAGTCTTGGACACAGTTTTATAGCAACATTTTTCAAGTGAGTTTTTTATCTAGGATCGAGGGTCACTCTATAGAATCGATATACAAATATTGATGATATTGAGGCTGGATTGATTGCATCAAGAAAGGACATAAACTGTCTAGCAAGCTCACTGATAAAATCTTTGGATTTATCGATGCATCGACAAGACCTTTAATATGATCGACATTCAAATTCTGATGATATCGAGTGTACCTTGATCATATCCTTGACCTGAAAAATTTTAAAGGCTTTGTCTCTCTTATTTTCAAATGTCGAGGAATCGATCCTCGTGTCGATGAAATCGGAGTTCAAACTTTGATGACATTGATGCATGTTTTAATCCCCTCGATCAGCTGACAAAAAGGTTTCAAAAGCGTATGACATTTGAGTTTGTGTCATTGAGCTACCAGTTGATGCAATCGAGAGTGTACGCTCGATGATATCGACCATGCTTAATGATATCGAACTCTGTCATAAATGTCACCGTTTTATATCCGTTAGAACTTTTTGCCTATATATAGAGAGCTTGTCTTTAGTTGCTCTGAGGGAAAGAAGAGAGTGCTTTTGAGTGTTTAAACTTAGATTATTTATCCAAAACCCTTTCTCTCAAGGGAGTTCATCCTCCAATCCACCCTCATCATTGATGTTCAATAGAGTGGATTGGGGAATGAACTTCCGTATTTAAGGATCCTCCAGCTACCACTTTAATGACAAATCATTGAGCTGAGATGCCTTGAATGCATAGATGATTAGAATCACTCTATCTCCTTTATAGGAAAATATTTGAGAGTAGGATTCCATCATAACCTTGACCCAACCCATCGCCATGAATTAGTATATCTTCTGAGTTGCAGTTCAAGGAAGTAGAAGACTATTCATCAACAATGGAGGAGATCTTCAACAACGAACTAAAAGGGACTCATCTACTTATCTGTAAGTTACCAAATTCTAGAGGACCCTTGTGATCATTCCTTTGTAAGATTGGGTCTAAGGTGTTTCTCACCCCTTGCAAGTCCAGTAGGAGGCCTCTGGCGGGAGTGTACGTGGTGGGTACATTGTGTTGACCCTTGTTCTGTGGAGAGCATAAACATTTAGGGTCTTATGGTGTAAAGACCTCATCCATTCTGTACCATTTTTCATGCATATGTGCATGATGATCGATGCCCTTAGCTAGACCTGGATTGACCGTTCATAGTACATACTTAACTGATGGAAACCTAAAGATCCCGAAACCTATTTCATATCGACTGCCCCGTCGCTGTGATCGTATAGGTACAACCCGTGCGCCTATACGATACTTCGTTTGTGAGATACGCCGTGAAGAATAATTAGTGTATTATGTGCACAAGGAGCCATGTACTCTACTCCACATATGCGGACACCACATGTCATACACACATGCACATGCCACACATGGGTGAGAGAATTTCTACCCATGTGTGTGATGTCACACACCCATACTTCTCATGTCTCATGTGCTCTCTAAAGTCAACTCTTTTTCATGCCACACCTTAAGCATGACATCATCACACCATGCCATCCCATGCTCCTTTAATCCACCATTAAATACAAATCATGAATTAAATGTTATAATCCTAGCATAAGCTAATATTAATCACATTAGCCTAACTTAACCAAATTTTTATGAATTTCTCTACAAATACCCCTTCATCTCTTAGCATTTCACCATTTTTCTACTCATGAGAGAGAGAGAGGAGTGACCTTGGTGGGCCATCAGCTCCATCAATCCCATCCCTTCCATCCATCTCAACCATTGCATCTAATCCATCAAGGTGAGTACACCCACCCTACTCATTCTTATTTTGTTTTTGTTGTATTTTTATATGGTGGAGATGATGTTGATGATAATGATGTGATCAATGGTGTGGATATGTAGGAGAGTACATATAAAAGGATGATCAATAATGGTAATGATATGATGAAAATGATGTGGCTAATGGTGTGGATTCATGGGAGAATGCATATAAAAAGAATGATAATAAAAATATTTTTTTAGACTTTAAGTGGGACCCATTAATTATGGGCCCCACTAAAATTTTGTGGTCCATCCAAATCATCCAAAGTGTGGCCCATTGTGTTGGCCAAACACACACACGTGCACTCAACACCTAAAAAAAATATACAAAGGACATTACTGCCAACATCTTGAGGACACTGCAGCAGCCGCATCCAGCTGCTCAAAATAAGGGAAGGGGCTATAAGACCAAAGCACGCCCCACCAATGATGTATGTATTCGATCCACACCGTCCATTCACTTTCCCAGCTCATTTTAGGCATTGAGTCAAAAAATTAAGCTAATCTAGTTCTTTGGTAGGCCACACCATAAAAAATCATGTGAAGACACACTAAAACATATAAAAGTACTTGCTGGGGCCCACTTAAAATTTTTAGGCATCTGAAACTTGGATTGACCTGTCCACCACGTGGGACACACACAACAGACGGACTGGATCGTCCTGATGTGTTCCCCACCTATGAAAAAAATAAAATGCAAACATCAAATGACGCCGCTGCTATCAACGTCCAGATGACGCTGCAACAAGTAGTGTCTACTGCTGCTGACGCTGGAAGGAGGTGGACCCCACCACATGCCTCACCTTGGTGCATGTCGAACATCAACACCGTGCATCTAATATGTCCCGTTTAAAAATGGGTCATCCTCAAAAATCAGCCGTACACGGAACTCAGGTGGCCCACACCATTAAAAATAAATAAATAAATAAATAAAAATAAAATAAAAAATTTAGAATACGATCATGAGGTATGTGTTATATCCAAACCATCCATTCATTTGGCGAGTTTGTCTTAAGGCTTGAGAAAAAGAATAAAATAAGATAGATCTAACTATCAAGTGGGCCCCACTACAAAAGCAGGGGGGATTGAACATCTACCATTGGAACCCTTTTTAGGTCATAGAAGTTTTGGACCAATATGAAATTAGTTTTTCCACTTAATTCAGGTCTCTGTGACCTTATGAACAGATTGGATGGAAATTAAACATTAAGGTGGGCCCTGTAAACTGTTTAACGGTGAAATCATTATCTCCACTACTGTTTGTGGTGAGGTCCATATAATTTTTGGATATGATTCATTTTTGGATAATGCTATAAAGTGATCTCTAAAATAATAATAAAAATAAAATAAAAAATAAAAGAAATAAAAATAGATGAACTGTGTAATGTAACAAAACATCACTCTAGGATCCATGTAACTTTGATCACCTTGAATCGTTTGTACAACTCGAAGCGAGCCCAATCATATAAAAACACTTGCCGCCATCCACTTGAAATTTGGATGTATCTGAAACTTGGTCTGACCCCTCAACCAAGTGGGACACACATAATGGATGGGTTGGATTTATGAACCACATCTCTGTGGGCCCAACACATAATTATAAATGATAATGGAGGGTAACCCTCTCAATTGGTGTGTGGTATGGCCCACTTTGATGTAGGTGTTATGCCACTTAATCCACCATGGTTATGACATGATATATATTAAAGATCATCATCATTTATTTATTTTATCGACCCTTTTGACGATATGTTACTAAGACTTAGGCCCATCCAATGATTAGATAGTCGTACATTATGAAATAATGCAAATTGAACTCTCATAATTGAAAATTTGTTATGGGCCATCTTGGCGATGTATTAGATATTCAACTTGTCCAACCCATATATCGAGTTCCCTTTAGGCCATTGTCCTAAACAGTCATTTTGACTTGAAATGGACCATACAATACAAGGCTGAGAGAATTAATGCCTAACCATTAAATCCAACCTAACGCCACCATGGTGTATCTATTTAATCCATGCGGACCATCCACTTCCTTGTATCATTTTAGGAGTTGGACTAAAATTAAAGCAGACCTAAGTCTTAAGTGGGTCACACACAACTCAACCTCATGAAAAATCTCCATGAGTTCCACCACATAGAACCTTTTGTAAATTCCATTGATGTGTGGGCCCAAAAATGTTAAGGTCCATTTTAAGTGAATGCCATGTGGGCCCATCAGTGGTAGCCTTGTTTGGGCTAACCATTGGGTCTCTTCGACAAGAGTTTGTAATCTCCATGTGTTGAATGTATGACGAACTGGTATTGTAATTTTTGAAGTAATGATGATTAATCCCTTAAATGGGCTGATTGTGGATAGCCCTTGATCACTAGGCACTTTGGTTAGAGTGCAGCCCCAAGTAATAGGATCATGTGATTTGTTTCTAAACCCTTAAACATATTTAATTATAACAAATATATAGACTCTAGTTGTGTGAGGGTGTAATATACTTGTTTGGCCCATTAATCATGTGAGTATTTGTATATATAGCCACCTAATCATAGGCAATGGTGGAGTTTATGTAGTATATGTAGTCATCTAACTGTATGAATGTGAAATACGTACAAGGCCACCTAATCATATGAAATCAAGTGGCATTGATGGCCATTCAACAACGTAGGTTTGTGCTTATCAATATAGATATGCCACTTGAATCACAAATGACCAAGTTGTACACTAAACCGAATGTGATGTATAGTTATGTTACCCATACTAATGCTATCAATGTCCTGAATTCTATGTGATGTGATCCCTAAACCGTAAATAGTATGTTGAAATGTGGTTCTTGACCCTTAACCATGCGACATCGAATATAAGTCATTAACTATGTAATGTATGAAGTGGTTATAGTATAAGACTTATCATAATTGGTGTACCCTTGTATTCGTGTGTAAGGTTATGATTGCTCAATTATGTGAGTTTCACCAACACCATCCTGTGCTACGATAACTAATTACAAACCCAACCTACTAACAACTCACTTGGAGGTGAAGCCCTCTACATTATATGAGTTTCACCAACACCATCCATCCTATGGATCATGTTATAATTATGCCTTTCATCTCATAATCACTTGGTGCATGTACTTTACGTCATCACCACTCATTAACCATAAAGCCCAGTTAGGGTGTAACCATGTGGTCCTAATAAAAGAAAATAATGTTTGGCCAAGCTGTTAATGGAATATCTATCTTACGAAGGATATGGTGTAATTTTGAATACAATTAATGCTCGTGACCATGATAGCTATGGATGATATTAGTGATGCTAGTGATTAAGGTTAATGGAGGTATGTGATTTAATATCTTGATTAATGTTATTCCATTTCCTGATATACTAAATTTATTTACTTGATCATGTTATTGATCATACTCATGCACCATGGAATGATGGTATGTGCAAGTGTACTTCAATACATTTCTTCATGTGTAAGATATGTACTCTTCAGTTTAGTCACATGACTATGGATTGATATAGTCGATATTAGCACATGATGATTGTATGTCATTTTGGCCTAAAGGTTGAGCAAACCCTAAACTCATGACATTATATGCATACACATGCACTCGAACGTATGCCTTATCATAATTGCTTGAATTCATGTATAATCATGATATATATGATGATCGAAATACCACAGTCACGCCATATAACATGAGTTGGATCTTGACAAAAAAATGTACATCTATGATGATGACTTGGGGGTTATCCCTGAAAATGAACGGGACACCGAAAGTGTGTAAATAGTAGGGGATGATGTGCCCCTTGGGTTAAAAGTCCTTAAAATCCTATGCTAGCTAGGGCTGCCTCACCGTTAGGCCAAGTGGATACATGGGTCATGGATTTTACTCCCATTGACGAGGTCAGGTTGAGAAGAGGTGGGTCCAACCTGCTTAAGGGCTGAGGTGCAAACAGGGACCAGTCTGACTCGTTGGTGAGGAGAAGAGTGAAGGAAGTCCGCTACTGGCATGCCGGGTGGAAGTCCACCGTAGGGCAGGTATGTGAGGTCAATTACTAGTGTCTAGTGCATGGGTATCGACTACGGTGTTTCCCATGATATACAGTTGGTGGAAGTCCACCACAGGGCGGGTATGAAAGGTCAATTACTAGTGTCTGGTGTATGGTATCGACCACAATGCTTCCCGAGATATACAGTTATGATATGGTATGACAATATGATGATGATGACGTGATTGTTGATGCATGTAATACGGTTATGGCTATGATATAGGAGAAATAAAAATATGACTTGGTGATGTTGGTAGCATTGACTCGGAGTATTACTATGATGCATATGCATCACATTGGCATTGCTATCATACTTTACGTGCAACACACCTTTCACATATATGATTTTCTTGTAGCATATTTATCTTTCTTGCATGTAGGACACACTGCACACACGTGCGTACTCACTAGGCTTTTTGCCTAAGCTTCCTATTTCCCAATTTTCAGGACTAGAGTAGCTTGAAAGACTTAGATTTCTCGATGCATTGTATTTATTTTTTAATTTGTCAATGTTGACGTCATGTACCTTTGGAAAGCATTGTACTTGTAACCATCAGGATTTATAATGGAGAGTGTTTCTTGGTATTTTGATCATGAATCTTTATGCTCAGGTATTATTATATGTATATACAACAATAAAAAAAATTCAGTCAAAAATCTTCCTTGTGGTGCACCGAACTCGGGACTTAGTGTATGGGAGTCGAGTGCCAGATTCGAGGCATCACGGAAGTTGTCCGTCCTCGGACTTGGGGCATGACATATGGAATATCCTTGGCCAGTGTGCCTAAAAGTGGGTGCGTTGTGTTGACCTTTGCTCGTGAGAGCATGAACAGTCAGCGTAGGTGTAGGTTGTAAAGGTTAAAGGTGAACCTGATTTAAAACCTTCGGTTTGGGGTGAACCGTGGGAAACCTCCTTAGTAAAATTCGGTACACTCAAGGGTTAAGTGCGGTTACTGGGAGTGGAGTAGATAAGTAGTTGAACCACTATAAAAATGACTATGCTTGAGATTATTATTATCTTTCATTTGTGTATGTAATTTCCTTAAATACTTTCACATCTGATTATCTGAGATCACACCTCACACACACTCACAGTCATATCCATCATAAACTAGCTTTCATATTGTTTAACTCTCAAATAGTTTGTGATTGGATCCTCCCGGGCTTGGAAGCCAGTAGAGTTACTCTTGAGTAATCCTAATGTATGCTTGTTGTTAGGATTAGAGTGATAGGATTTTAAATCATTATAAAATTGTTAAAAAGTCCAATTCACCCCCCTCTAGGACATTGGCATATTCCTACTTCAACTAAAGTAGTCTTCACCGCAATTTCATGAACTTCCTCAAATGGATGTTGAGGTTGGTTTGCAGCCATTACATCAATTAACTTAAGAGGATCTCAAGTGGTGTCTAATCTGGTGATGGATAGGTAGCCCTTTAACAAATCCTCCATCACTTAAGAGATGTCGAGTGTTATCATGCACCCACTTGGGCATGAAACACTCATAGCCCTTAAGTTCTAAACAACTAAAACCTAATAAAAAGAAAACTATAAAAATAAGAAATCTAGAAAGAAAAGAAAGTTGAAAAGAAGTTACCAGATTAGAGTTGCTAAGTTAGATTACTACAAAACATAAAATAGTGTTAGTTTTTAAAACAAATTCAGAAAATCCTAAGCTAAAAACATAATAAAAGTGAAAATCTTAATCTAATTCTAATACTAATCATTCTTTAAAATATGTAACTGAAGTCCCCGGCAACAACGCCAAAAACTTGTTCACAACCACAAGTGCAAGGTCACAATGTAGTAATAACTTGGTTAGACCGATGTTGAATCCACATGGACTAACCTTATACATATTCTAAAACTAATTAGAACTAGAACTAGAATAAGTTCTAAAATAGAATCTTGAATGAGAGAGAGAGAGAGAGATAGAGATTAATTGTGAAAGAATTATCAATAATAAAAAAGGAAACTAGGGCCCCAAGGATCCACTTATATCTATTAATATACTAGCTCACTTGATTCAATAAACACAACTAGAATCGGAGTCATATCCTATCCAGTTGGATGATAAAGCAGTTAAGCCAAATTTGAACTTTTTACTGAATTAATTCCCACATGAAGCACCATTGTCATGATCATAGGGAATTCAACCATCCACCATGCCCAAGAGAAAATGATGGATCATGAATTTTATAGATCTCACAATCACAAAACAAGATAAGAAGATGTCAAAATCTTTCCAAGCATTTATTGTAATTGAAGTCATAATAAACCACAAAAAATTAAAAATATTCCTTCATTCAAACTATAAATCAATAAAAGTTCAATATAAACGTGAATCAAAATAAGATAATTATCTAAACAACTATAAACCTCACCTCTTAGCTTTAGCTAAGAGATTAGCCAACCAAAGACATAATTGAAACTAAAAATCTTAAAGAAAACATAAAAACTAACTAGAAGAAGAAGATTGGGGAAGAAGGAAGGACTCGAAGTTTTCCAACACTTTACTTCACTCTTCCAACCTTAATTCGTGCATAGAAACTCCTAAAAAACTCATATTTATAAGCTTTTCTTGGATCGACTTTGTAACTGCCTCAATCTTACGTAAAAAGTTACTCTTCAGTCGGACCGAATTAAGGCTGAAAATCTCACTTTTTTCATGGAACAATTCTGCGCGATTTCAGTCAGACCGAAGTTGGCGTCGGTTGAAACAAATTAAGGCTAAAAATTCCACTTCCTGTTGGATTGTTTTACTCGATTTCGATTAGACCGAAAATAAAATTCTGTGGAACTGAAGGATTGTTTAAGGACTTTCTCTATTTAGACTCAGAATTCCAGAATATATTTTTTCTGGTCAATTTTCAGGATTCATTTTCTTCACTTCAAATTTTTAATTCTCTTCATTCCTCACTTAGTTTTCTTGGATCTTTAGCATGTAAATTCTTTATTAATGACTTCCAAATATCTAATTCTTCATTATATTCTTTTTAGCTCTAAATCTTCCTTTTAACATCAATTTCACTTTAAGCTCTCGAAATCACCTCACACATGAAAATATGCATAATTAGATCTATTAAGGCCTATCATGTTCATAAAGCCAAGGCATAAATAGGGGAAAAATATGCAATATTTCAGACTCAACCCTCAGAGGACTCAGAGATGAAAACACTGCGATAGACATAAAAATTGAACATTGTGTCACCGCTTTAAATCGATTATTGGCCCTTAATGCTGAGTGTAGGGCCCTGCTAACCCATTCTAAAGTAGCTTGGAAGAATAGGTGCACTGGACTTGAATATGAGTTCAATCAAAAGATGCTATGAACATTGAAGTGTTCGCTCGACCGCTTTGTTGCTGACCTGACCGACACTAATCGGCTTTACCCAAACCGCGATCTGTTAGATAACACTAAGTTGGTTGCGTTCGTAGAAGCCCGGATAGTTCTCCATCAGGGGTGTGCTAAAGCCAATGAGGCTGAAAAATGATTATCCGAATTAGAAAAAGAAGACATCGACCCCTGTTTGGACTACATAGAATGCATCTCAGCAGAACTCGCGATCAACAAGTGTCCTGGGGCGAGCGGAAGAGTCTAGCAAAGGAGGTGAAGATTGAAGTTGCTAATGCTGGGCAGACCAAGTGTTATCCAACTTTCAACAAAAAATACTTCATTTACATTGGCTGGTTTAATTTGGGAAGTGAAGCATACATAATTACATATATTTTCTAGTTGTCTTCTTGTCTGAACACCAGTATTAGTGTTACCAAGTATTTGATTGGTCGGATGGTCTATGATTAATCTTATCTCAGTATTGACTGATTTAGATAAAGAGTCAAGTATATTAATCACATTGACTTCATCATAATATTGATTAGGATTGGGTGTGATTTATTGATCATTTATCACAACATTTATAGATTCTTGTATCACCCTAGTTCTTTTGTTAAGAACCCTATATGCTCGGGTATTTAGAGCATATCCTAAAAATATTCCCTCATCGCTCTTAGCTTCGAATTTTCCTAAATTTTCTTGATCGCATAATATAAAAAGTTTTCTTTCAAAACTTTAAAAATATTTAATTGTGGGGTTTTTATTAAACCATAATTCATAAGCTGCTTTGTTTTTAGTTTGTCTAATATAAACACGATTTATAATATAACATGTAGTACTAACAGCTTCTGCCCATAAAGTTTTTGATATATTTATGCTATTTAGCATTACACTAGCTATTTCTTGTAGAATTCTATTTTTCGTTTCAACAATTCCATTTTTTGAGGTGTTTTAAGAGCAGAGAATTATGCGATATACCATGATCATTGCAGTACTTCTTAAAATTACTATTCTCAAATTCAATGCCATGATCACTTCTAATTTTCACCACAAATAGCTCTTTTTCAGTCTGGATACATTTAAAATTTTTTCTGACTTCATCAAGAGTATTTAATTTTTCTCTTAAAAAGGCTACCCACGTATATCTAGTGTAGTCATCAACTATGACCAGAAAATACTTCTTTTCACATCTACTCTCTGTTCTAGTTGGTCATATTAAATCCATGTGGAGAAGTTCTAGAGGTTTAATTGTGGCTAAGGAGTTCATTTTCTTATGACTACTCTTAATCTGATTGCCAATTTGACATGTGCCACAAACTTTTTCTATCTTTTTAGCTTGGGTTAGCCACGTAAGTGATCTCTTTTGTTCAATTTATATAAATCTCTATAGTTCACATGTCCAAGACGTTTATTCCATAGTTCAGTTTCGTCTGTTTGGACCATATAACATGAATGGTTTGTTGAGCAAGTGTTATCAATTATATAACAATTTTCAGATGTCTAGCGACTATTTAATATTACACTACCTTTTTCATTCATAATCTCACATACATGATCTGAAAATTTCACACTGTGTTTATTATCACAGATTTGAGATCTGCTAAAAAGATTATGTTTTAATCCTTCAACATAAAACACATTTTCAAAGAGAGGCAAGTTAGGAAGTTGTACATTACCTTGGCCAACTATTTTGCAATTACTTCCATCTCTAAAAGTGACTGAGCCACCATTTACTTCTTTGATATTCGTGAATATCGACTTGTCACCTGTCATGTGTCTTGAACATGCACTATCCAGGTACCATCTTGAGTGGCTAATGGCTTTGAAAGTTGTGTGGGCAACAAGACACTTAACCTTTAGAACTCATTTCATTACGATTCTATGTTTAAGAGTGTCTCTTGGTTTTCACTGTATTTAGGAGTTAGGATTTCTCCTTTTTTTTTTTTATTAACTCCAATTTTATTTGAGTTGGATTTCAAAAGCTCGTTAAGCAAGTCCACAATTTTTTATTTTTTATTTTTAGCTAAGGGTGATTTATTATTCCTTTGATGTTTATAATTGACGACATTATTGTTTATTTTAGCGACTTGAGAAGTTTTTGAATTCATAATGATTTGAATCTCTTAAAGTCTTTCCTTTAGAGTTCGAAGATTCTCCTCCTACAAAGATAAGAGCAGAATCCTTAGTTTTAAAGAATTAGTTTTAATATAACCCATACTAGACTTGTCACCACATCGTCTCAATGAGGTTAACAATTTTTCAAGCTTTTGGTTACCAAGGGCATATTTCTAAGTGTCCTTTGAACTCAGAAGGGAAGAAACTTCAAGCTTTAATTTTTCATTTTTTACAATTCAGAAGATTTAAAACTTAAATCTAATTTTATTTTTTCAAAACAATCAGAAAAATAAGATTTTTCTAAAATTGCTTTTTCAAGTTCTTCTTTTAGTTTAACATATTTTTCTTTTTGAATTTTCAACTTGACAACAATTTTACAACTCTCTATGTTAGGGCATTGTAGGCATATTGAAGATCGTCTTCATTTTCATTTTCAGGGTCACTTATGAGATTTTCATAGTCAGACATATTACAACCATCTGAAGAAGTGACTCTGGCAATTGTCATAAAGGCTTTTAGATCATTCGTATTTTTTTGGTCTGATTCATCAGAGTCAGAAGTACTTTTAGAATTAGATGATTCATCCTAAGTAGCCATCATGCCCTTTCTTTTAGACCTATCCTTTTTAGGACATTTATTAGCCTAGTGATCATATTCATAATAGTTGAAACATTGACTGTCATTTATTTTAGATTTTCTAGAATTATATTTTGCTTTTCTTTTATAAGATGGTTTTTGAAAATGTATTCTTTTATTGTTTTTAAAAATTCTATGAAATTAATTAGCTAACATCGCTATATCATACTCATTTTCTTCAAAATTAGAATTAGTTTATTTTGAAACAAATTTAGAAGATTTAAGAGCAATAGACTTAGCTTTAGGAGCCTTAAAATTTAACTCATAAGCTTGAAGAGAACCAACCAACTCCTCAACCTTCATAATATCAGTATCCCATGATTCTTATATAGTAACAACCTTAGAATTGAACCTATCAGGAAGATCTCATAATATTTTTATGCAAACCTTGCCTTTAAGGATTCCATCTCCTAGACCCCACATGGAATTTACTATGTCATTCAGTTTCGTATAAAAGTCCATGAAATACTCATTTTCTTCCATACGAATTTTTTCAAATTTGGTCGTGAGGATTTGAATTTTTAATTTATTGACAATATTAGTTCCTTCATATGCCATTTCGAGAATATCACATGAAATAATTCTTTTGAATTCATCAGGTGATAAAGCGCAAGTTATGGCGTTTAAGGCTTTTGCATTAGCATTGCTTTCACTTTTTTGACTAGCAGTCCATAAATAAAATGTAGTTTCTCTCAAAATTTTGGTTCTATCCTTGGCTACTACTTTAGTCATAGGAAGTCTCCATTTAATCAAAATAGCTTGCCACACACTTTCATCTAAGAATTTGAGAAAACATGCTCATTCTGGTTTTCTAGCATGAAAAATTAGAGCCATCAAATGGAGGTGGCCTGGTAATAGATAAACTGTCGAAATTTTGACATTATAAAACTCTGGATATTAATTCAAGGATGTTAATCCAAAAAAATAAAGAAAGAAATAGAAGCCTGCTCTGATACCACTTGAAAATGAGAGCCTAAGAAGTCCCAGAGAGGGAGAGAGGGGGTGTAACGCCCTAAAAATCGAGGGTCGAGTATAACCCAACTCCCGAATTCCAAAACATTACTTATGCAACATTTTTAATGATGGTTGCATGTTGTCTGTATAGTCCCCAAAGTATGTATGCTCTGCGAGGTCATAAGTTACAAGTCTTGTTTCAACATATAAATAACAAAATGTGAAAGTCCTCTAATAAGCACAAACCCTAAAGCCCTGATGATTCAAAATGGTCTAAGAGAACCTGTCTGAATACTGCATACACGAGAATGCCTCCTCGTCATCCTCGAACTCCGGCTCTGCCTCATGCGTCACATCCTCATCTGAAACTAAGACAGAGTCTGGTTGGTGTTTAAACACCATCCCAGAATGTGGGAGGGAGTGATCAACTCAGTGGAACTATACAACAAAGGTTAACATGTTATCAATTCAGTCGAGCAGTAATGATAATGCAATACAATCAAACATCCCTAATTACTCTGATTAATGCAAGAATGAATGAAGAAATTATGCATGCCCTTGCCTACACTCCCTCTGCGATTTGCATCTTACGGTCGCGCATGTCAGTCACTTCCTCAGTGCTCTGCCAAACGCCAAATGACACATGTAGTGTGGTGCATGTACATGATTACCCAGTTCTTATTAGTCTTTTTCATACAGCAGGATTGGGAAGCTAAGGTACCTCCCTTATATCAATACCTAAACAATGATCCATTATAGGGTCATTAGTCTTAGTAAATCTCATACGATGTTATGGTTCTAGGTCGCTGCAAAGGGCTTATCACCAAACAATGCAGGCCTAGTTATACCTTAGTTACTACGAAAAGGCTCGTCGCCTCCATGCAGTGTCAAGGTATGCTCAAGATCACCACAAAGGGCTCGTCACCAATCAGTGTAGGCTGACAGTACGAATAGAGTGTCCCATACCACCATATTTAGCTCATGAGTCTAGGTTGCTCACTGGTCACTATGGGGAAGCTTGTCGCCCCAGCGTAGGCCGACAGCTCAAACACGGTGTCCCATACCACCATGTCTGGCTCATGAGTCTTAGCGGATCGAGGTACCAAGGTTAACAGGGTTTCACTAGTGAGTTTGGTACCTTATATTCAAGCAGTAGCGTTTAAATATGGTGAACATACATCAGGTCAATCGGGTTAATTGACGAGCTCGACTAGGACGATCGCACTTTGAATTAATCGACATGAAATGCATAAGCACTTTATGTGGCCTAACCACTGTTGACATCCCAAGTACGACTCAGATTCATCGAACACATCCTGCGTGGAAAAAATAATCTCAACCATAAGTTTAAGAACTATTACCCACTACCTGGACTGTGATATAGTCCCAATCACGTGCAATCACAATAATGAATACTTAAATCAAATCCTACAATCATATGAACATGTTATGGAATATAACGTAAACATGAATACACAGTACATGAAGGAAATCATACACATAGTTAAACATGAATAAATAGGCTATACAGTTCATGGAGGAAATCATACACACAGTTAAGATAGTTGGGATTCATATGTCAACTCCCTTATAAATCATACTTTACTAATTACTAACTCATTGAGACATTTTCATAAACACTTAGTCTACACCTTTCAACATACATCACGTATGTCGGCCATATTACATATTAGGGCAAATCCCTTTGTCAAAGAGTTGTCGCATATATAACTATCATGTACCTATGACAATTAACCATGACAATCACGACATCAAATTCGAAATGCATACAAATATTTCAACAAACACATGAAATACTCTATTCACAACATAGGTTATACATATAGTAAAGCAAAACAGATAGTGCATTTAACATGTGTAATAGCACCCACGTCAGTAATAAATCATTATCTGATATTGAAAGTCTTGAAAACCATAACCTATATGTATATAGTCCGCACCTTAAATCGAAAAATACGTAACGGATATGATTTATACAGTAAGTCTTCGTCAACGGCGGATCGGTAATCTAGAGCACGAATTTGGTTAGCTCTATCATCACTTAAACTATAATAAGCACTAAAATAAGTTAGGGTTAGGATTTCTTACCCAAGTATAGAATTAGAATTACCGGAATAACTTATGAATAGGTGGATTAGACATGTAGAGTAGCTAGGAAGAATCTCAGGATGAATCACCAACTTCTCTCTCACTCTCTCTCTTTTTACTCTCTCTTTTCTTAGCTAGGGTTTAGAATTCGTATAGATTATGAGAGAGGGTGTTTGAAGCCATTATATTGGCCCAGAACTGACGAAAATAGTCCCAGGGCCATGGTATACTTAGATTATAACCAAATCAGGCTTGTTCTGATCCAACCGAGCATTTCTGGAGGCCCTTTGCTGAATTCGATCGAACTTAAGATCATAAATATTAGATCTTGATTAAGTTAAATTTTCAATCCGATCGGGTTTACAGATTGACCGTGGCGGACCAGTTTCAGTTCAACGGTTAGCGATACTCTATCAGGACCATAAGTATATTGGCATATGTGGGGCATCTTCCCTGATCCGAGGGTGTATTTGGGTTAGATTCCAACGGTCAGAATGCTTATAATCGGCTCGCAAGCGACACGACTCAGATTACATAATTCATATTTAATTTCTAAATATATTCACTTTTCTCACACACTTCACTCCGGACTCAAGAAAATAGTCCCAAGACTTCATCTAGACTTGATTTTCGAGGTGATTGTCAAGTCTAACTTGGCAGTCATGATTGTCTAAGTTCATCGCTATCAGAATTTTAATATGCGGTCTAGGTCCGATACGAAGTTTCAATGTGCTCCCGAGAGCAACCGGGTTTAAAGTTTGATCCTAGATTTCAGGGTAATGCAGCGTTAACAATTCTACAAGTTTTGGATCTTGCAGATCGCATTTAAAGTGATTGGTGCTAATTTCACAGGTAATCTAGTTTAGAGCTAGTTAATTCTCATTAAATTTCTAAAGGATTTGGTCCTAAGTGATTTCTGCCTGAGGTGGTACTCGAGTCTTCATACAGATTTTTTCAAGATGTTGCAATCTACCCCCCTTAAAGAAAAATTTCATCCTTGAAATTTGTACCTTCTCGTATTCTTCGAGGATTTGAGGATAGTTCTTTCTGACCTCAGCTTCTGTCTCCCAAGTAGCCTCTTCTTCACTATGATGCGTCCACAGTGCCTTCATAAGTGGGATGACCTTGCTACGTAGTACCTGCTCCTTCCTATCTAGGATACGTGTTAGTGGCAGTACATTGGTGGCATCCTAGCTCAACTGCACCTGCTCCCAACTGATAATGTGTGAAGGATCAGGAACTTACTTCTTCAACATGGACACATGGAATACGTTATGCATGCCTATGAGTGGTGCAGGCAAAGCAAGGCGATATGATACCGCCCCCACTTGATCAAGTATCTGAAATGGGCCAATGAATCAGGGTGTGAGCTTCCCTTTCTTACCAAACCGAAGGACTCCCTTCATGGGGAAAACCTTAAGAAATACATAGTACCCAGCCTTAAACTCAAGCGGTCGTCGTCTCGTATCAGCATAGTTCTTCTTCCTACTCTATGCTGATAGCAGTCGACATCTAATAATGTCAATTTTCTCTGAGGTCACTTGAACCAACTCTGGGCCAATCAGACTCTTCTTGCCCACTTCTGCCCAGCAATATGGTGCTCTACAAGGGCAACCATACAGTGCCTCATAGGGAGCCATGTCAATACTTTCCTGAAAGCTATTGTTATATGCAAACTCTGCATAAGGAAGACAGTCATCCCAACTGTCTCTGAAATCCAACACACAAGCTCGCAACATATCTTCTAGCACCTGATTCACTCATTTCGTCTGCCCGTCTGTCTGTGGATGGAATGCGGTACTGAACTTCAACTTCACACCCATCGCTTCCTAGATATGAGTCCAGAAGATAGATATGAATCGAGTGTCTCGGTCCGACACGATCTCTAAGGGAACTCCATACAGACGTACAATCTCCTTGATGTACAGCCTGGCCATCTGCAGAGTTCGTAACTCTGATGGGTAGGAAATGAGCCGATTTCGTCAATCGGTCGATGATCACCCAAATGGAGTCATGTTCCTTCCTCATCTTCGGTAGCCCTGAAATAAAATCCATAGAGATAAAATCCCACTTCCATTCAGCTATGGGCATGGGCTGAAGCAGTTCAGGAGGTCGGCAATGCTTTGCCTTGACCTGCTGGCACGTGAGACAACGAGACACAAACTCTGTAATGCGAACCTACATATTGTCCCACCAGTACGATCTTTTCATGTTTTGATACATCTTTGTGCTACCAGGATGCATCACAAGCCTCGAACTGTGGGCTGCCTATAGAACCTCCCGTCTCAAGTCAGGGATGTCTAGGACGCATAGGAGGTCACGATAATGTAAACCCCCATCCGTACCAGCACTCCATTCAGAGTCCTCATCTGTACTAACCCGCTCTCTCATCTTCACCAATAGCTCATCGTCTGCCTGAGCCCCGATAATCCTGTTGTCGATGAGGGGTTGTACTCGAATATGTGCGATAACCTCATAGGGCTCCTCTACCATGAGTTTCTATTCAAAGTCTCGCACAAACTCCACCATGTCCCATTCTGCTATCATTAGCAGAGCCATGAACTATATAGTCTTCTTGCGGCTCAACCCGTCTGCCACAAGGTTTGCCTTGCCCGGATGGTAGGAGACCTCGAACTTAAAGTCCTTCAAGGTTTCCATCCATCGGCGTTGCCTCATATTCAAGTCCCGCTGAGAGAATATGTATCTAAGGCTCTTATGGTAGTAAAAGAGCTCGAACTCCTCTCCGTAGTGGTAATGTCTCCAGAGCTTCAGTACAAAAATGACGGCTGCCAACTCTAGGTCATGCGTAGGGTAATTCTCCTCGTGTTTCCTCAATTATCTCAAGGCGTAACCAATCACCCTTTCCTTCTGCATAAGGACACAACCCAAACCAACGTGAGAGACGTTGGTATATTTCGTATACTTAACCCCTTGCTCTGACAATACTAGTACAGGGGCGGACGTCAACTTGTCCTTCAGCTCTTGAAAAGATGCTTCAGCCTTCTCATTCCAGGTGAACTTCAGATCTTTTCGTGTGAACTGAGACAACAGTCTGAAATCTTGGAAAAGTCCCGAATGAATCGTCAATAATACCCTGTCAGACCAAGAAAACTCCTCACCTCGGTAACTAAACGGGGCTGCTTCTAATCCTGAACCGCAGCTACCTTAGCGAGGTCAATTGCTATACCTTCCTTGGACACCACATGTCCCACGAATTTGACTTCCTCCTTCTAGAAGTCAGATTTCTTGTATTGTGCGAACAACTGGTTCTTCCTGAGAGTGTCGAAGACTACTCGTAGATGCTCTTCATGATCTTCCCAACTCTTAGAATATATCAGGATGTCATCAATAAACACGATGAAAAATTAGAACAGAAACGGCCGAAACACTCTACTCATCAAATCCATGAATACGGTCGGAGCATTTGTGAGTCCAAACGACATCACAAGGAACTCGTAATGACCAAAACTAGTCCTGAAGGCTATCTTCTGCACGTCCTTAGCCCTGACGCGTAACTGATGATACCCTGACTATAAATCTATCTTTAAAAAATACCGTGCCCCCTTCAACTGATCAAACAGGTCATCAATCCTGGGAAAGGGATACTTGTTCTTCACTGTCACCTGGTTCAACCAGTGATAATCAATACATAATTGCAAGGAACCATCCTTCTTCTCACAAACAATACAGGAGCTCCCCAAGGTGACACACTCGGTTGAATGAAGACTGCCTCTAACAATACATCAATCTATCTCCTTAGTTCCTCTATCTCACATGGAGGCATACGATATGTCGACAAGGAAATAGGTGTCTCACCGGGCAAAAGGTCGATAGTAAAGTTGATCTTACGCCGAGGAGGTAGTCCCGGGATCTTCTCAAATACATCCAGGAAGTCCTGAACCACAGGCGTATACCCCAACGTCGAATCATCAATACTCTCTAACAAGGAAGCGTAGCTACTAACTCGACAGGACCAACTGACCTGAAATGGAAATGTAAAGACCGTGCCCTCAGGTCTGTAGGTTGTGTAATACCTCAGAAAAATCCGTACCAGAGACTCGAGTACCAACTCGATCAGAAATCACTTAGGATTAATTCCTTTAGAAATTAAGCGTAAGTTAACTAGCGCTATGCTAGTTTAGCTGTGAAATTGTCCTTGATCGCTTTAAATACGTTCTACAAGACCCAAAACTTATAGAACCAATGACGCTATAATACCCTGAAATCTAAGATCAAACTCTAAACCCGTTTGCTCTCAGGAACCCTTTAAAACTTTGTATTGATTTAGACCGCGCGTCGAAAGTCTGACATTCACAATCTTAGACCGTTATGACAGCTTAGCTGGACTCGACAATCATTTCAAAAATCAAGCCCAACCGATGTTCTGAGGCTATTTCATTGAGCCTGGAGCAGGGAGTGTGAGAAAGAGTGAAATTCATAAAAATTTAAATAAGATTTAAATGAATCTGGAACGTTTCGTTTGCGGGTTAAGTATAAGCATTCAGACCGTCAGAATCTGACCCAAATACACCCTCAGATCAGGAAACATTTCTCACTCAGGTCAGTGTACTTGGAATCCTCGATCGAGCCTCCGTGACTATTCAACTGAAACTGGACCGCCACGTGCGATCTGAGAACTCTACCAAACTGAAAACTTGATGTGATCAACATCCGGTATCCATGAGCTTAAGTCCGACCGCGTTCGGCCAGGGTACCTCCCGAAACACTCTTTTGGATCGAAAAAGCCCTGATTTGGCTGCAACCCAAGTATACCTTGGTCTGGAGTCTATTTAGGTGAGGTTTTAGCCTCTCATATCTCTCCCATCCAATTTTACAAGAAACCCTAGAAAGTGGTGAGAGAGAAAGAGAGTTAGTGAGAGAACTTCCTGCCGTTTGCTTCAGCTTTTGCACGTATCAAAGCACCGCCTTCAAATCACTTTCTCGGTGATTCCAACTCACTTCTAGGTAAGAAAACCCTAACCTATAGCTATTTTAAGGATTCTTTCAATTCAAATAGTGAAGTAGCTTATGTATCTTGTGCATTAGGTCGCCATAACGCCGTTGAGAAAGCGTAGACTTCCTGTTCGAATCGATACATGTCTAAGGCGAAAGGTGAGGATTTTAGACGCTTAGATTGACTGATTTCAATGCTTTCAATGTCATTTAATAGTAGATTATCGATGAGAATGTTGTTTGACATGTAGAACATGCTGTCCGTTTTCCATTTCAACTGCGTACGGGAAATATGAGATTTAGGGTATTTTAGGCATTTGTAGGAAATACTGTTTACGTCCGTATTTTGCTGAAATGATTGCCATGGGTATTTATCGTGTTAGGATATTAGAAATGCGTGCATGATCTGTTTGGCGAAGAGATTCGCCTTAATGCGCACTTTGGGTCGACTTACGCTATGTAGACTAAAGTGTGTAGACTAAGTGTTTGTATAAATGTTTGTATTAGTATGTATTGAGTAAATGGTGTTGTGATTAGTTTTGAGATTGAATTCTCAATTACTATGCTGATGTATATGATTTCCACCATGTTGGTTATATGAATTGATTTCATTATATATATGGAATGCATGTGTTGGTTGATTTGCTTACGTTGTATGTTATAACATGTGACAACATGCTTGTATAGGTTGTATTTTATTTTTGTTACTCTCCTATGATCATTGATGTTGTTTACAAATGCTTGGGGCTATGACCTAGTCCAGGCAGTCGGTAATGGATTGAATTTGTGGTTGGCTTCTATTTGCCACGAAGGACGTGTCGATGAACGCGAGTCGTGTTTTGGGCAGGTGGCAGTGGTTAGGCCACACGAAGTGTTTTATGCACTTCATGTCACTCAGCGTGAGATGTGCTCGTACTAGTCGAGCCCATCAAGTAACCTGACTGGCCATTGTATGTTCACCTTGTATGAGTCATAACTGCTTGAACCTATGGTACTGAACTTACCATTGAAAACCCTGTTAACCATGGTACCTTGATCCATAAAGACTCATGAGCCGGGCATAGTGGTATGGGACACCGTGGTCGAGCTGTCGGCCTACGCTGGGGCCACAAACCTCCCCGTAGTAACCAGTGAGCACCTTTGACTCGTGAGCCGATTGTGGTGGTATGAGACACTACATTCGAGCTGTCGGCCTACTCTGATTGGTGACGAGCCCTTTGTAGTGACCTCGAGCGTATTCTGAGTCTACGGGAGGCGACGACCCTTCCGTAGCGACAAGAGTACATTAGACCTGTATTGATAAGGTGATGGGGGAGCGGTGCAACGAGACGAGCAGCAGCCCTGACAACCCTTGCAGCGACCTATAAATATAACATCGTATGAGATTACTAGGAGTGACGACCCTAGACAGGATCTGTGTTGGGATTGATATAGGGAAGGTACCTTAGATTCCCAATACTGCTGTATGAATGGACTCATAACAACTCGGTAATCATTACCCATATCGCACTGCATGTGCCTGGAAGATGTGGAGCACTGAGGAACGCAAGCATGCCGCGGGCGTAAGATGGTGCCGCATGAAGGAGTATGTCGGTGAGGGCATCCATCATGTCATTTCATGCTTGCATTAACAACAGTATCTAGGAATGTTTGATTGCTTGCATTACTATTATCGCGTGATTGATTTGATAACATGCTAATCTTTGCTCTATGATTCCACTAAGTTGATCACTCACTCCCATGTTACGGGTTGGTGTTTGCAAAACCTACCAGACTCTGTCTTAGTTGCAGGTGACAGGTGATTAAGGACGTAGAGCGGGACTTCTACGAGGACCAGGACGAGTTCTCGTATATGCAGTTCGCTGACGGCTTTGCGTAGGTGGCCTGGATCGGCGGAACTTGCTAATTGGACAGTTATATAACATTTTATTTTAGTTTGATTTATGTATATGTGACTCAGAGGTGTATTCATACTTTGGAGACAGTTTAATATTATTTTGTTTTCATAAAGTGATATATATATCTTTCAGTCTTCCGCTTGCGTTTTATCACTGGATCTGGAGTATGAATTGCAGTTTTGGTAAATCTTACTCATGTGAATGCACTAACTCAACCAACATTGAAGCATAAGAATATTTATTGCATAAGTGATAGTCTAAAACTCAGAAGTCGGGTTCTTACACGACCCCCGATTTTCAGGGTGTTACAGGTTGTCACGACTCTGGCCTCATAATCAATCTCTGCTCTCATCTTGGTGAGCTAATCCATCTCGAGAATAATGTCGTAGTGACACAGTGGGGCGACAATTAGGTTAATAACCACTGTCTTGCTACCCAAATCTACAGAGAAAGATTCACAAGTCCATGCAATATCTGAATAGGTCCCCGTAGTAGTAGTGAGTCTCACTCCCTTCGTAGGAGTGGTAACCAACCCTAGCTGCTTGACCACAGTGTAAGAGATGATCGAAATAGTGGACCCAGTGTCCACCACTAAGAAGGCAGGCGTACCTTGGATAGGAGCAGGAACCTCAAAAGATATCGATGTTAAGTCTTCCTCGGGCGCCTCAGCTGTAAATGCATGAACCCGAGCCTGCTGTGGACGGTTCGATTTAGGTACCATAGGCCGTTGTGGTGGCCTGAAGCAAGGTGCCGGTGGCCTGAAAGATGGGTGAGCTGGTGCTGATCGTAGGGGTGGAGAGGAAATGGCCTGAGGCATCAGACGGTTGATCCTCTGAGGCGGTGAAAAACCACTGTCTCACATCCTGGTAAAAAAATTTATCTCAGTGTGGCCTAGCTTCTTGTAGTAAGCACACCACACGTCTACTCGCCTCAAGGGGTAGGAGATGCCATGAACCTCGGCGGTGAGTCTACAAGAGGCCTTTTACTGAGGAATGTCCTGCTCAAAAAGTCAGGTTACGTCCTAGGAGCCATAGGTGCTTGCATACGGGATAACCTATCCCCATCCTGCTCAGCTCACAGAGACATGCCCACCAACTCGGCATAAGAAGAGATGCTAGCACAACACATCTTCGAGCGGATCTCGGGCCGCAAACCCTCTGAAAATCGTCGCATCCGCATCGATTAGTCACCCAGAAGCAAAGGAGCATACCTGCCCAACTCCGTGAACCTATTCTCATATTCCATCACCGACATCCCTCCCTGACAGAGGTGAAGGAACTCACTCTCCTTCTCATGTCGGTAGGTGATCGAAAAATACTTCCCGTGGAAGCAGGTCTCGAATGCCTCCCACGTCCACACAAATCCCTCGGCCACAGTTGTAACATCCCGAAAATCGGAGGGTCGAGCAAAAACCCAACTCCCGAGTTCCAAAATGTTATTTATGCAACATAGATATGTATGATTGAATGTTGTCTGTGATAATGTATTAAACATGAGTGAGATTAAACTAGAACCGCATATCATACTCCAGAGACAGTTAAATTAACCAGCGGAAGTCTGTAATAGTATGTATAACATATATAAACTGTTGTATGTCTCCAGAGTGTGAACATGTTACCAGGTTATATACATACATGTATACTCCAAAAGTAGACAAAATGAATATACATGAGTGCGCTAAAAATATAAAGTGACAAGTGTCAAAGTATCTAATCAACCTCCCTGTAATCCCGTCAATCAGAACACGCATAAAGGAGGGATCCTCCTCATCATCATCAAGTCCAGCTCCGCCTCGCAGGCCGCGCCATCATCTGCAATCACAAAAAGGTCTGGTGGGTGTCCAGGAACACCGTCCCGTAACGTGGGAGTGAGTAGCTAACTCAGTGGAATAATAGAGCAAGGATTAACATGTTCTCAAATCAATCATGCGATAATAGTAAAGCAATAAATCAAACATTCCTAATACTGTTGTTAATGCAATTATGACATGACATGATGTATGCCCTCACCGACGATCACCCTCATGCGGCAACATCTTACGACCGCGGCATGCCGCACTCCCTCAAGTGCTCCACATCTTCCAGGCACATGCAATGTCATGGTGATATGATTACCTAGTTGTTATTAGTCCATTCAAACAGCAGGATTAGGAAACTAAGGTACTTCCCTTGTATCAATCCCAACACAGATCCTGTCTAGGGTCGTCACTCCTAGTAATCTCATACGATGTATATTTCGTAGGTCACTGCAAGGGCTGCCAGGGCTGTTGCTCGCACTCGTTGCACCGCTCCCCCATCACCTTATCAATACAGGCCTACTGTACCCTACTGCACGGAAGGGTCGTCGCCTCCCGTGGACTCAGAATACGCTCGCGGTCACTACAAAGGGCTCGTCGCCTGATCAGTGTAGGCCGACAGCTAGAATATAGTGTCCCATACCACCATAATCTGCTCACGAGTCAAGGTGCTCACTGGTCACTACGGGGAGGTTTGTGACCCCAGCGTAGGCCGACAGCTCGACCACGGTGTCCCATACCACCATGCCCGGCTCATGAGTCTTCGTAGATCAAGGTACCATGGTTAACAGGGTTTACAATGGTAAGTTCAGTACCCTAGGTTCAAGCAGTTATGATACATACAAGGTGAACAAACATCGGCCAGTCGGGTTACTTGACGGGCTCGACTAGTGCGATCGCATCTCGAATTGAACGACATGAAGTGCGTAAAACACTTCGCGTGGCCTAACCACTGCCGCCAACTCTCAACACGAATCACATTCATCGACGCGTCGTTCGTGGCTATGACCAGTCAGCCACGAATTCGCTCGGTTACCGACTGCCTGGACTAAGTCAAGTCCCACACATCTATGGAATTTCATTAACACTATACAAAGGTATTGAAATTGAAATACATCATGTGAGCATGTTAGCACATGTTATAACATTTAACTTAAGCAAATCTTCAAAGCATACTTCCCATGCATATTCAACTTAAGCAAATCCTCAAGGCATACTTTCTATGCATGTAATGCGATCATGCATAAGGTCAACATGTAGGAAATCATTTAGGTCAGCATATTAATCATGAAATCAATCTCAAACTACTACATAACATCATTTAATTCAATACATACTAATACATGCATTTATACAAACACATACACTACACACTTAAATCCACATATAGTATGTCGACCCAAAGTGCGCAACTTGACAAATCTCTTCGCCAAACTGATTATGCAATCATTCCTAACTCTCTAATGCGGCGACAAACCATGTCAATCACGTCAGCAAAATATGCATGTAGACCGTACTTCCTACAAATGACTAAAATGCCCTAAATCTCATATTCTTCGTTAGCTTACGAAACGGGAAACGGAGAGCATTTTGTACATGTCAAACGGCGATGCCGTCAAGAATCTACTATTAAACGACATTGAAAGCGTTGGGAACCGTCAATCAAAGTGTCTAAAATCCTCACCTAGTGTCTTGTAGACTCGGGAATTGAAGCGGAGCGTATATGCTTCGTCTACGGCGAGTAAGGAGCCTAATACATAAGATCCATAAGGTACATCGCTATGGAAACAAGGAAGACTCAAATCAACAACTATTTAGGGTTTTTACTTACCTAGGATCGCGGTGGAATCGCCGGAAAAGCGGTAGAGGAGTGTTGCTTAAGCACGTGCAACACGTAGCACAAGTGGCAGGAAGAACTCTCCCACTCTCTCACAATCTCTCACTCTTTTTTTTTTCTCTCTCCCAAGCTAGGGCTTCTCTCAAATTCGGATGGGAGAGAGGAGTGAGGGTTTCAACCCCTTTTATAGCCTAAAACATGCCCAAAATAGGCTTGGGAACAATGTTTACTTGGTGCCTAACCAAATCGGGGCCGTTTCGGTCCAAAAGGGCATTTCTGGAGGTCCCCAGGCCAAATGCGGTCGGACTTAAGCTCATGCATACTGGATCTAGCACACATCCAGTTTTCAGACCGGTTGGGTTCCCAGATCGCACGTGGCGGCCCAGTTTCAGTTTAACGGTCACCGCACCAAGATCAGGCCTATAAGTCTCGTGATATATAATAGATATTTTTCCTGATCCAAGGGTGTAATTTGGCTGTATTCTGACGGTCAGAACGCTCAATACTGATGCGTCAAATTGTGTGCCAGATTTGAATTTCAAATTCCAATTCTAACCCTATTCTCACTCTCTTCGGTCCGGGCTCAATGAAATAGCCTGTGATTATCGGTTTGACTTGATTTTTGGAATGAGTGTCAAGTCCAGCTAGACGGTTCTAACGGTCTAAGATAGGAGGTATCGGACTTTCAACGTGCGGTCTAGATCCAATACAAAGATTCAAAGTGGTCCAGAGAACAAACCGGTTTAGAGTTTGATCCGAGGCTTTAGAGCATTATAGCACCATTGGTTCCACTCGCTTTGGGCCTTGTAGAACGTATTTAAAGTGATCAGGGACCGTTTCCCAGCTATTCTAACGTTGCACTAGCTAACTTATGCTTAGTTTCTAAAGAAATTTATCCTAAGTGGTTTCTTTGACTATGGAATTGGGTTCTGAACGATTTTTCAGGTGTTTTAATTGACCCACTGCCTAAGGACGTCAAATCCCAGATTGGCCAAAATCCGGGGTGTTACAATCTACCCCCCTTAAAACACAATGTCGTCCCCGACATTGGCAAAGGGCAAGGAGTACTTTCTCTAAGGAAGGTTCAAATCCTATTTAGTAACCTAATCGTACATATAACCTAAATCAAATGTTTCGATTCTGGGCCAGTGGGAAAGAGGCCAACCACTCTTCCGCTGCGCCACACTGATCGAACGGCAGTGTTGACTAATCCTAACTGGATTGGACTTAATACGTTCTACCCCCCTTAAAACTTGGTTCTACTTAAAGTCTAAGAATCGTTGCATCGATCCGTATATCGGAACGAGGCGCAACTTAGGGGCTATCCTTAACCTTTCTCTACATGGTTTTAAGTCCTTGCCATTTCCCAAAGACAATGTGATCCTGTTTAGTTGTAGATGGTTGGGCCATCACAGAAGAAAGGTTGTGTAGTGGGTCTAAGTCGGATACGTTGAACCTTCTGTCTAATCAGGACAGAAAATGTGTTGTATCAGTTCTTAATCCAAGTCGATGCCGATCCTCTGCTTGATCAGAGCATTGGATTCATTGGTAACCACTAGGAGTAAGAAATCGACTCAAACCGCGAATACATCGCTTACATGTAGTTCCTTTACTCTGCGTTCCCGAATGCAATAAGTCCTTGGGAAAGGCAATTCTAAGGGGCGTGCTAGTTCATTCTAAGTTCAATCTGAGGGAGTTATAAATGTTCCCTGAGAGTGTATGGTTCCTTCCTATGGGCAACAACAGGAGTCTATAAGTCATAAGGGGATCTATCCAAGGAAGGGAGTCTCATTCCAATCAAAACTAATCTATCATTCCTTAACATATACAGGCTTTACCCTACTCTAGGTAACTAGTAGGCTAGTCTGTAACTCAGTAGCTATAATCCAAAGCCTAAGATTATACGGTAAATGGCTTTCTATTCCATTTTTACTACAGGGAATTCTTCTATTGCTTAGGGTCAAGATTCGTCTAACTGGAATTGGATTTCTTATGTCGTCAGATCCTTCAAATCTAGGAGTGCTAACACTAGATCCAAAAATGCCTAGGGCCTATGTAGCCGGTAGCGCTTAGTTGTCTTAAATGGAACCGCATTCCTAGTCCCATAGCGGGATAGGGAGTGGCATGCTTGGTTGGAGGGTGGGGTGGGATAAAAATCTAATTTGTAGGCTGAATCCCGAGAGTTATAATACTCCCAATCTAGGGACAATACCTCACCATAAAATGAATCGGCATGCATTTCATTCAACAAAATTCGGCTATGATAAAGCCAAACCACAACACAAACACAGTTTCTACCTGTAACTTCACTAAACCTAACAACAACAAAACACAGAAATCCTTAAAATAAAAATCAAACAATCTACAGGGCAAAGGCATAGATGCCTAACTCTACCAAAGGACTTTACCACAGTCCCGACTTACCTTCTTTATCCCTGTCGAGTCTAATACTGTCTGTTGCTCACTAGAGGTCTCTCAGCCATATATTTTCAGTATCCCTTAAGCAACGAAAATGGAGAAATAGGATTGAGAGGGAGGATGGTGAAAAGAGAGAAAAAGGCTAAAACGGCTTAACAATAGCCATGAAAAATGGGGGAAATGCAAGGAAATGGCTAACCAAACTAGAAAAGGGAGATCTAGGCGTTGTAGAGGGATGTTTCAAGCTCCCCTAGGATGTATTTTCAGAAACAAAAGAGAATGAAAAAGGGGAATGGAGCGCCTCACGATTTCAGCTCGATTTGGGCGTTGTAAGAGCTCCAAACGATGAAATCTTCAAGAGGGAGGGCTGAAAACTTCAAAGGAATGATGGAGGGTGGTCGTTTTTGGCAGGGAATGGATCTAGGGGTGGTTTGGAACCACGGTTTTGGGTTAGGGCAGCAAGAAAACGAAAATGGGGCTAGGGAAGAGGACTTTTGTGAAGGAAGTACATCTTTTAGAGAGTTTCAAGGTACGGACTGCATATCAGGGGACTACCCTAGCCCCCAAACTCCTCCAGCCCAAAGATCAAGCCCATCCGACAAGTTTGACCGGCGATGCATCGCCGAACCGGCGATGGCATCGCCGGTGAAGTTGTAAACTGGCCTCTAAGGCCATATGGGATGGATTCCTCTTGCCCTAGGCATTCTAAAAAGGTATGGTGCACACTCTAGTTCATTGTATATTGCCCTAGGGAGGCCAATACATTTTTAACATCCATTCGAGGATTTTCGGTACAATCTTCAATCCCGAATACAAAACCCTATCATGCAGCATATGATTTTGGGGTAGAAGGATCTAGTACATCCATCTAGACCATTATTTGCTAACGAAAGTGAAGTTAGAATGGCCTTATGGCCATTTTTCATGAAATTTTACTATTCACTGTAAAATTTTGTGAAAGTAGGATTTTATGTTATTTTCACATTAGTATTGATGCCTAATATGAAATGGATAAGAAATAATTGAAGATTGGGGTGGTGAGAGGAAGAATTTTGAAGATTTTCGGTGAAACAGGGTTTTTTTAAGCCCTGGCGATTGAATACAGGGGTCGTGGTAGTCCCACGGCCCAAGGATTCACATTAACGGGTTTAGAATTGTTCAAAGAACAGCTCAACCCACTTACCTACAACCTAGGAGCTATTCGGGTTGCTCTACGCGACCCTAGATGCGATACGGACTCGATCACGCGATTGAAATGAATAAACTTCGCCTATTGGCGAACCTGGGATCCTAGAAGTGTTTCTAGACCCTTCTCGCACCCACCTAGGTCAAAGGAAGCGACAACGTACGTCGCGTGACCATAACCCAGGCCCGGTTTAATCCAAATCATGCTCTGATACCATCTGTAACATCCCGAAAATCGGAGGGTCGAGCAAAAACCCAACTCCCGAGTTCCAAAATGTTATTTATGCAACATAGATATGTATGATTGAATGTTGTCTGTGATAATGTATTAAACATGAGTGAGATTAAACTAGAACCGCATATCATACTCCAGAGACAGTTAAATTAACCAGCGGAAGTCTGTAATAGTATGTATAACATATATAAACTGTTGTATGTCTCCAGAGTGTGAACATGTTACCAGGTTATATACATACATGTATACTCCAAAAGTAGACAAAATGAATATACATGAGTGCGCTAAAAATATAAAGTGACAAGTGTCAAAGTATCTAATCAACCTCCCTGTAATCCCGTCAATCAGAACACGCATAAAGGAGGGATCCTCCTCATCATCATCAAGTCCAGCTCCGCCTCGCAGGCCGCGCCATCATCTGCAATCACAAAAAGGTCTGGTGGGTGTCCAGGAACACCGTCCCGTAACGTGGGAGTGAGTAGCTAACTCAGTGGAATAATAGAGCAAGGATTAACATGTTCTCAAATCAATCATGCGATAATAGTAAAGCAATAAATCAAACATTCCTAATACTGTTGTTAATGCAATTATGACATGACATGATGTATGCCCTCACCGACGATCACCCTCATGCGGCAACATCTTACGACCGCGGCATGCCGCACTCCCTCAAGTGCTCCACATCTTCCAGGCACATGCAATGTCATGGTGATATGATTACCTAGTTGTTATTAGTCCATTCAAACAGCAGGATTGGGAAACTAAGGTACTTCCCTTGTATCAATCCCAACACAGATCCTGTCTAGGGTCGTCACTCCTAGTAATCTCATACGATGTATATTTCGTAGGTCACTGCAAGGGCTGCCAGGGCTGTTGCTCGCACTCGTTGCACCGCTCCCCCATCACCTTATCAATACAGGCGTACTTTACCCTACTGCACGGAAGGGTCGTCGCCTCCCGTGGACTCAGAATACGCTCGCGGTCACTACAAAGGGCTCGTCGCCTGATCAGTGTAGGCCGACAGCTAGAATATAGTGTCCCATACCACCATAATCTGCTCACGAGTCAAGGTGCTCACTGGTCACTACGGGGAGGTTTGTGACCCCAGCGTAGGCCGACAGCTCGACCACGGTGTCCCATACCACCATGCCCGGCTCATGAGTCTTCGTGGATCAAGGTACCATGGTTAACCGGGTTTACAATGGTAAGTTCAGTACCCTAGGTTCAAGCAGTTATGATACATACAAGGTGAACAAACATCGGCCAGTCGGGTTACTTGACGGGCTCGACTAGTGCGATCGCATCTCGAATTGAACGACATGAAGTGCGTAAAACACTTCGCGTGGCCTAACCACTGCCGCCAACTCTCAACACGAATCACATTCATCGACGCGTCGTTCGTGGCTATGACCAGTCAGCCACGAATTCGCTCGGTTACCGACTGCCTGGACTAAGTCAAGTCCCACACATCTATGGAATTTCATTAACACTATACAAAGGTATTGAAATTGAAATACATCATGTGAGCATGTTAGCACATGTTATAACATTTAACTTAAGCAAATCTTCAAAGCATACTTCCCATGCATATTCAACTTAAGCAAATCCTCAAGGCATACTTTCTATGCATGTAATGCGATCATGCATAAGGTCAACATGTAGGAAATCATTTAGGTCAGCATATTAATCATGAAATCAATCTCAAACTACTACATAACATCATTTAATTCAATACATACTAATACATGCATTTATACAAACACATACACTACACACTTAAATCCACATATAGTATGTCGACCCAAAGTGCGCAACTTGACAAATCTCTTCGCCAAACTGATTATGCAATCATTCCTAACTCTCTAATGCGGCGACAAACCATGTCAATCACGTCAGCAAAATATGCATGTAGACCGTACTTCCTACAAATGACTAAAATGCCCTAAATCTCATATTCTTCGTTAGCTTACGAAATGGGAAACGGAGAGCATTTTGTACATGTCAAACGGTGATGCCGTCAAGAATCTACTATTAAACGACATTGAAAGCGTTGGGAACCGTCAATCAAAGCGTGTAAAATCCTCACCTAGTGTCTTGTAGACTCGGGAATTGAAGCGGAGCGTATATGCTTCGTCTACGGCGAGTAAGGAGCCTAATACATAAGATCCATAAGCTACATCACTATGGAAACAAGGAAGACTCAAATCAACAACTATTTAGGGTTTTTACTTACCTAGGATCGCGGTGGAATCGCCGGGAAAGCGGTAGAGGAGTGTTGCTTAAGCACGTGCAACACGTAGCACAAGTGGCAGGAAGAACTCTCCCACTCTCTCACAATCTCTCACTCTTTTTTTTTTCTCTCTCCCAAGCTAGGGCTTCTCTCAAATTCGGATGGGAGAGAGGAGTGAGGGTTTCAACCCCTTTTATAGCCTAAAACATGCCCAAAATAGGCTTGGGAACAATGTTTACTTGGTGCCTAACCAAATCGGGGCCGTTTCGGTCCAAAAGGGCATTTCTGGAGGTCCCCAGGCCAAATGCGGTCGGACTTAAGCTCATGCATACTGGATCTAGCACACATCCAGTTTTCAGACCGGTTGGGTTCCCAGATCGCACGTGGCGGCCCAGTTTCAGTTTAACGGTCACCGCACCAAGATCAGGCCTATAAGTCTCGTGATATATAATAGATATTTTTCCTGATCCAAGGGTGTAATTTGGCTGTATTCTGACGGTCAGAACGCTCAATACTGATGCGTCAAATTGTGTGCCAGATTTGAATTTCAAATTCCAATTCTAACCCTATTCTCACTCTCTTCGGTCCGGGCTCAATGAAATAGCCTGTGATTATCGGTTTGACTTGATTTTTGGAATGAGTGTCAAGTCCAGCTAGACGGTTCTAACGGTCTAAGATAGGAGGTATCGGACTTTCAACGTGCGGTCTAGATCCAATACAAAGATTCAAAGTGGTCCAGAGAACAAACCGGTTTAGAGTTTGATCCGAGGCTTTAGAGCATTATAGCACCATTGGTTCCACTCGCTTTGGGCCTTGTAGAACGTATTTAAAGTGATCAGGGACCGTTTCCCAGCTATTCTAACGTTGCACTAGCTAACTTATGCTTAGTTTCTAAAGAAATTTATCCTAAGTGGTTTCTTTGACTATGGAATTGGGTTCTGAACGATTTTTCAGGTGTTTTAATTGACCCACTGCCTAAGGACGTCAAATCCCAGATTGGTCAAAATCCGGGGTGTTACAACAGTGCAAAGGACACTATCCCACCACAAACTAGTGTAACGCCCGTGAAAAATCCATACTTGGGCTCGAGTACCAACTCGACCCGAAATTGCGAAAAATTCGTTCCTTTAAGAAATATGACTAGGTTAGCTAGTGCAACGTTAGAATAGCTGGGAAATGGTCCCTGATCACTTTAAATACGTTCTACAAGGCCCAAAGCGAGTGGAACCAAGGGTGCTATAATGCTCTAAAGCCTCGGATCAAACTCTAAACCGGTTTGTTCTCGGGACCTCCTTGAAACTTTGTATTGGATCTAGACCGCGCGTCGTAAGTCAGATGCCTACCATCTTAGACCGTTATGACCACTTAGCTGGGCTTAGCAATCGTTTCGAAAATCAAGTCCAACTGACGTTCAGAGGCTATTTCATTGAGCCTGGAGTGAAGAGAGTGAGAATAGGGTTAGAATTGGAATTTGAAATTCAAATCTGGCACATAAATTTGACGCATCAGTATTAAGCGTTCTGACCGTCAGAATACAGCCAAATTACACCCTTGGATCAGGAAAAATTTCTATTACATATCACGAGACTTATAGGCCTGATCTTGGTGCGGTGACCGTTAAACTGAAACTGGGCCGCCACATGCGATCTGGGAACCCTACCGGTCTGAAAACTGGATGTGTGCTAGATCCAGTATGCACGAGCTTAAGTCCGACCGCATTTGGCCAGGGGACCTCCAGAAATGCCCTTTTGGACCGAAACGGCCCCGATTTGGTTAGGCACCAAGTAAACATTATTTTCAAGCCTATTTTGGGCATGTTTTAAGCTATAAAAGGGGTTGAAACCCTCACTCCTCTCTCCCATCCGAATTTGAGAGAAACCCTAGTTTGGGAGAGAGAAAAAGGTGAGAGATTGTGAGAGAGTGGGAGAGTTCTTCCTGCCACTTGTACTACGCGTTGCACGTGCTTGAGAAACACACCTCTACCGCTTTCCTGGCGATTTCACCGCGATTCTAGGTAAGTAAATACCCTATATAGTTGTTGATTTGAGTTTTCCTTGTTTCCATAGCGATGTAGCTTATGGATCTTGTGTATTAGGCTCCTTATTCGCCGTAGACGAAGCGTATACGCTCCGTTTCAATTCCCGAGTCTACAAGACATAAGGTGAGGATTTTAGACGCTTTGATTGACGGTTCCCAATGCTTTCAATGTCGTTTAATAGTAGATTCTTGACGGCATCGCCGTTTGACATGTACAAAATGCTCTCCGTTTCCCGTTTTGTAAACTAACGAAGAATATGAGATTTAGGGCATTTTAGTCATTTGTAGGAAGTACTGTTTACATTCATATTTTGCTGATGTGGTTGACATGGTTTGTTGTCGCACTAGGAAGTTAGGAATACGTGCATAATTAGTTTGGCGAAGAGATTCGCCTAGTTGCTCACTTTGGGTCGACATACTATATGTAGACTTAAGTGTGTAGTGTAGGTGTTTGTATAAATGCTTGTATTAGTATGTATTGAATTAAATGATGTTATGTGATAGTTTGTGATTGATTTATCAATTAATATGCTGACCTAAATGATTTTCTACATGTTGACTAAATGCATGATTTCATTACATGCATGGAATATATGTGCTTGAAGGTTTGCTTGAGTTGAATGTTATAACATGTGTTAACATGCTCACATGATTGTATTTCAATTCCAATACTTTTACATATATTGTTGATGTGATTCCATAAGTGCTTGGGACTAGACTTAGTCCAGGCAGTCGGTAACCGAGCGAATTCGTGGCTGACTGGTCATAGCCACGAACGACGCGTCGATGAACGTGATTCGTGTTTAGAGTTGGCGGCAGTGGTTAGGCCACGCGAAGTGTTTTACGCACTTCATGTCGTTCGACTTGAGATGCGATCGCGCTAGTCGAGCCCGTCAAGCAACCCGACTGGCCGATGTATGTTCACCTTGTATGAGTCATAACTGCTTGAACCTAGGGTACTGAACTTACCATTGTAAACCCTGTTAACCATGGTACCTTGATCCACGAAGACTCATGAGCCGGGCATGGTGGTATGGGACACCGTGGTCGAGCTGTCGGCCTACGCTGGGGCTACAAACCTCCCCGTAGTGACCAGTGAGCACCTAGACTCGTGAGCAGATTATGGTGGTATGGGACACTATATTCTAGCTGTCGGCCTACACTGATCAGGCGACGAGTCCTTTGTAGTGACCGCGAGCGTATTCTGAGTCCACGGGAGGCGACGACCCTTCCGTTGCAGTAGAGTACAGTAGGCCTGTATTGATAAGGTGATGGGGGAGCGGTGCAACGAGTGCGAGCAATAGCCCTGGTAGCCCTTGCAGTGACCTACGAAATATACATCGTATGAGATTACTAGGAGTGACGACCCTAGACAGGATCTGTGTTGGGATTGATACAAGGGAAGTACCTTAGTTTCCCAATCCTGCTGTTTGAATGGACTAATAACAACTTGGAAATCATATCACCATAGCATTGCATGTGCCTGGAAGATGTGGAGCACTCTAGGGAGTGTGGCATGCCGCGGTGGTAAGATGTTGCCGTATGAGGGAGATCGTCAGTGAGGGCATACATCACGTCATGTCATCTTGCATTAACAACAGTATTAGGATTGTCTGATTTACTGCTTTACTATTATCGCGTGATTGAATTGTGAACATGCTAATCTTTGCTCTATGATTCCACTGAGTTGATCACTCACTCCCACGTTATGGGATGGTGTTTGCAACACCCACCAGACCCTGTTGTAGATGCAGGTGAGGCTGAGATCCAGGAGGTGGAGCCAGACATCGACGAGGACCAGGACGAGTTCTCGTACATGCAGTATCACGATGGCTTCGCGTAGGCGACCTGGATAGATGGGATTTCAGTGGGACCATTTTGGATATTTATTTTGTTCATGTATATTATATGAGACTCAGAGATGTAGTCATACTTTGGAGACAGATGAGATTTACTTTATTTTTCCATACAGTGACATATATATTATTTAGTCTTCCGCTTGCTTTTATCACTGGATCTGAAGTATGAATTACAGTTTTGGTATACTTTTACTCATGTGAATGCTTTAAATCAGACGACATTGAATCATAATCATTTTTGTTGCATAAGTGACGGTCTGGAACTCGGGAGTTGAGTTTATACACGACCCCCGATTTTCAGGGTGTTACAACTAGCCTCCTCAAACATGAAGGAGGCAAGCTCGACCTGCTCTACCTCAGAACAGTGTAGCGGCCTTAACATCTTAGAGATGCGGTCAATCCAATACTCGGCCTCCTCGAGTCTATGAGTACCCTAGAAAGTGGGAGGCCGTAAACACTAAAATTGCTCAAATGTGTCGTTAGCACTAGCATTCCCAGATGGGTGCATAGGTGAGGCAGGTGGAGTCGCCCCCATTGTCTGAGTAAAGATGCCAGCCATGGAGGTCAAAAATTGCTTCTGCTTCTGCCGCTGTTGCATCAAAGCATCATCTACTCTACCCTATCAGGAGGTGGAGTGGACTGAGATGCATGTGGCATCGACACAGCCGCACTGTTCTGTTCGGGAACCGACAGTGTGATAGGTGGTACCAGAGGTGGTGTCACAGGCATCGGCCCAGCAGCGGGGCCAGTAGCCGACTGAGAATTCGGCATAGCATTAAAATGAGACGGGCCCAAACGGGGATGCGTATGGCTATCGCCAAGGGGAGAGACCCCGTCAAGCAACTTGCCCAAAGAGAGAAGGGCCGAAGTCCTCGTGCCCTTAAGTGGCATGACGTACATACGATAGAGGATACAACCCATGAGATTAAGCATACACACAGTCCATCTACACAACATTCACATCACTCAAAGAAACAACATGCATTTCATTTAACAAAATTATCACAATACACGAGGTACAACATTACATCGATCGCGACAGAGAATGCATGTGAGCTAACACAACTAAGCTTCAGACACTATAACAACTACCAAACTACTATGCCTATAAAGGCTACACACAAGAACAAGCAACAAAACAAAATAAATGACGACTACATATACGATTATTCGTTGAAATCTGGCGATGAAGGAGGGGCACCCTTATCCTGCAGGCAGCACATGATAGACTTCAAAGTGCGAGTTACTTTCTTAAACGTACATTTTTTTAGGCCCCACAGATCGATAATATCCTATCGTAGGGTGGCCTAGCCCTCCTCAATTCTAGATAAACGGGCTTCCCTATTAGCCTGATCAGGATCATGCTTCTGAGTCGTAAGAGGAGGGCTCTCATCCGTATCCTGGACCACCTCTTCTTCCTCGTCCTGCTCTTCTTCTTCTTCTATTTCAGCTCCACCTTCTTCATCACTCTCTTCCTCTTCGCTTTTTGTCTCATCCTCACTCTCCTCGATTAGGGCTTGTCGTTGCCGAGGCCCGATATCCATCTGATTGAGAGTAGTCTCGGTGATGTAATGGATCGGCGTCGGCAATTTTGCCCCGAGTCTGTAGCCAAACTCAAGTGCAATCCTGTATATGAGTCGGCCGAATGGGAGTGATTCAGTCCTTCTATTAGAACGTGCGATAAAGACTATCTGTCACAAGACATACGTAGGCATATACAACTTCTCTCCCTGCCCCACCTGATATAGGAAGTCCACCATTAGGCACGTGCACTCATTGCGGTTGCTCCACCTGGGGTAGACGTTGAACGTGCAGATGTGGTGAAGCAGGCGAAAGTTGTCCGTCATATTGGTCGCTAAAAGTCTTTTGTTGGGCTTCCATTCAACCAGAAGACCATAAAGGAAATGTGTGCGGCGATCCCTTTCACGTACACTACTTAGATTCTTCTCACTTGCATGTACCTCGCCAAGTGGCACATTCAGAAGCTGAGATATGGAAGCAACATTGATTGTGGCCTCCCGATCTCTTCCAAATGGAATTTTAAACCGCAAGGGCTCCAGCATTGGCTCTCGAATGTGGGCATAGAAAGCTCGGACAGTGCCCACATTTACACGGTGCTTACCCTCAAATAGCGGACCCCACTTGGCTTCTACTAGGCGCTCGAACAACAAGTATTCTCCAAATAGCCACGCATCTACATGAGCTTCAAAAAGGACCCTACGACCCTCATAAACTCCATGAGACAACTCCACCAACAAAGCCCTTCCTATGGGAGCCTGGGGATCTAGATCCCGCTTCGTCTGCAACTCTCAACTGGCGCTTGAGCGGAACCTCTCATCCTCCTTGAACGGGTTAGGTGACTAGGCTCGACTTCATCTACGGAAGCTCGCTTCTTTCCCAAGAAAGAGAGAATGGTGAAAATAGAAAATATGGCCGTAACAAGCTCAAATAGGGCCATGAAAAATAGAAGAAAAAAAGAAGAATGGGATGAGATAGTGGGTTCCCATGAATTTGAGACTCAAGGTAGGGATTTGAGTGCCCAAATGGAAGGAAAAGAAAAGGAAATTAGCAATGGAGGTGGGTTTTGAGATGAGTAGAGTGAGGGTGTACGAAAATGGAAGAAGGAAGTGCTTGGAGGGTGATTTTTGGGAAGATTTGAGAGATTTTTAAAGAAAGGAGAGCTTGAAGGGGTGGTTTGTGAAGGGAAGACATTGTAAGAGGGGTTTTATTTGACCAACCATGGATCAATGGGCCAGACAATGCCCTAGAGGCGTCGGCCCGATCGGCCCAGCTCGTCCGGGACCATTGGGCGGCGAGGCCCTCGCCAGTGTCTGGACAGTCCGGCGAGGACTAGCCAGTGGGGAGATGTCCTCCTCGCCAAGGTCCAAAAAGGTGTGGGTCCCACCCTGGGTACCCGTGGAAGTTCCCCGATTGGCCCCCTACTCCGTTTCGACTCGTTTCGGATCATTTCGAATAGAATCTGATGCATATTCATGCTAACCGATTTCAAATGACTGGAATGGGAAAAATACAATCTAAACCCATCAATTGATGGTCTATAAGTGGATTGGGATCATTTTACATGATCATGGGTGCAAACGGACCCGATCTCGACGATCGTTTACAGTAATCCTTCTCCAATTGGTGAAACTGAGAATTCTAAATTTATTTCTAGATTTTTCTTGCACCCTCCTATGTTATATTGGCGTCAGCGTATGTCGTGTGACCATAACTCAGGTCTAGTTTTATCTAAATTATGCTCTGATACTAACTTATAATGCCTTAAAAATCGAGGGTCAAGAATAACCCAACTCCTAAATTCCAAAACATTACTTATGCAACATTTTTAATGATGGTTGTAGTTGTCTATATTAGTGTATAAAATATGAAGTAGATTAAGCCAAATTAGCAAATCATAATCCAAGGACAGTTAGAATACGCAAGTGGAAGACTGAAATGAGTATATAAGCCAATACAAATCCCCAAAGTATGTATGATCTGCCAAGTCTTAAGTTACAAGTCTTGTTTCAAAATATAAATAACAAAATGTGAAAGTCCTCTAATAAGCATAAACCGTGAAGCTCCGATGATTCAGAACGGTATAAGAAAACCTGCCTAAATACTACATACACGAGAATGCTTCCTCGTCATCCTCGAACTCCGGCTCTGCCTCATGCGTCACATCCTCATCTGTAACTAAGAAAAAATCTGGTTAGTGTTTAAACACCATCCCAGAACGTGGGAGTGAGTGATAAACTTAGTGGAACTATACAACAAAGGTTAACATGTTATCAATTCAGTCAAGCAGTAATGATAATGCAATCCAATCAAACATCCCCAATTACTCTGATTAATGCAAGAATGAATGAAGAAATGACGCATGCCCTCACCTACACTCCCTCTGCGATCTTCATCTTACGGTCGAGCATGTCAGTCACTTCCTCAGTGCTCTGCTCAATGCCAAATGGCACATGCAGTGCGGTGCATGTACATGATTACCCAGTTCTTATTAGTCCATTTCATACAGTAGGATTGAGAAGCTAAGGTACGTCCCTTATACTAATACTCAAACAATGATCCATTCTAGGGTCATCAGTCCTAGTAAATCTCATACGATGTTATGGTTCTAGGTCGCTGCAAAGGGCTCATCACCAATCATTGCAGGCCTAGTTATACCTTAGTTACTCTAAAAAGGCTCGTCGCCTCGATGCAGTGTCAAGGTATGCTCGAGGTCACTACAAAGGGCTCGTCACCAATCAGTGTAAGTTGATAGCACGAATACATTGTCCTATACCACCATATTCGGCTCACGAGTCTGGATTGCTCACTGGTCACTACGGGGAGGCTTGTCACCCCAGCGTAGGCTGACAGATCGAACACGGTGTCCCATACCACCATGTCTGGCTCATGATTCTTAGCGGATCGAGGTACCACGGTTAACAAGGTTTCACTCGTCAGTTTAATACCTTAGATTCAAGCAGTAGCGTCCAAACATGGTGAACAAACATCGGGTCAATTGGGTTAATTGACGAGCTTGACTAGGACGATCACACGTTGAGTTGATTGACATGAAATACATAAGCACTTCGTGTGGCCTAACCACTGTTGACATCCTAAGTACGACTTAGATTCATCGAACACATCCTACGTGGTGAAAACAATCTCAACCACCAGTTTGAGAACTATTACCAATTATCTGAATTATGATATAGTCCCAATCACGTGCAATCACAATAATGAATACTTAAATCAAATCCTACAATCATATGAACATATTATGGAATATAACGTAAACATGAATTCATAGTACATGGAGGAAATCATACACATAGTTAAACATGAATAAATAGGCTATACAGTTCATGGAAGAAATCATACACACAGTTAAGATAGTTGGGATTTATGTCTCAACTCCCTTATAAATCACACTTTACTAATTACTAACTCATTCAAACATTTTCACAAACACTTAGTCTACACCTTTCAACATACATCACGTATGTCGGCCATATTATATATTAGGGCAAATCCCTTTGCCAAGGAGTTGTCGCATATATAACTATCATGTACCTACGATAATTAACCATGACAATCACGACATCAAATTCCAAATGCATACAAACATTTCAATAAACACATGAAATACTCTATTCACAACATAGGTTATACATATATGTAAACCAAAATAGATAGCGCATTTAACATGTGTAATAACACCCACGTCAGTAATAAATCATTATATGACGTTGAAAGTCATGAAAACCATAACCTATACGTATATAGTCCACACCTTAAACCAAAAAATACGTAACAGATATGATTTACACGGTAAGTCTTCGTCAACGGTGGATCGGTTACCAAGAGCACGAATTTGGTTAGCTATATCATCACTTAAGCTATACTAAGCCCTAAAATAGGTTAGGGTTAGGATTTCTTACCCAAGTATGGAATTAGAATTGCCGGAATAGCATTACGAATAGGTGGATTAGGCATGTAGAGTAGTTGGGAAGAATTCCAGGATGAATCACCAACTTCTCTCTCTCTCTCTTTCTCTCTTTACTCTCTCTTTTTTTTAGCTAGGGTTTAGAATTCATATGGATTATGAGAGAGGGTGTTTAAAGCCCTTATATAGGCCCAGAACTAACAGAAATAGTCTCAGGGCCATGGTATACTTAGATTATAACCAAATCATGCTTGTTCCGATCCAACGGAGCATTTCTAGAGGTCCCTTTTCTAAATGTGGTTGGACTTAAGCTCACAAATATTGGATCTTGATCAAGTTAAATTTTCAGTCTGATCGGGTTTACAGATCGACTGTGGCGTACCGGTTTCAGTTTAACGATCACCGATACTCGATCAGGGCCACAAGTATATTGGCATATGTGGGACATCTTTCCTGATCCGAGGGTGTATTTGGGTCAGATTCCAATGGTCAGAATGCTTATAATCAGCCCGTAAGTGACAAGACTTAGATTACTTAAATTCATATTTAATTTCTAAATATATTCACTTTTCTCACACACTTCACTCTGGACTCAAGAAAATAGTCCCAAGACATCATCTGGACTTGATTTTTGAAGTGATTGTCAAGTCCAACTTGACGGTCATAATTGTCTAAGTTCATCGCTATCAGACTTTCGATGTGCGGTCCAGGTCCAATACGAAGTTTCATTGTGCTCTCGAGAGCAACTGGGTTTAGAGTTTGATCCTAGATTTTAGGGTAATGCAGCGTTAACAATTCTACAAGTGGATCTTGCAGATCGCATTTAAAGTGATTGGTGCTAATTTCACAAGTAATCTAGTGTAGTGCTAATTAAATCTCGTTAAATTTCTAAAGGATTTAGTCCTAAGTGATTTCTTCCTGAGGTGGTACTCAGGTCTTTTTACAGATTTTTTAAAGACGTTACAGGGGGGGGGGGGGGGGGGTGTTGAATAGGACTATGCCAAATAATTGAATAAAATGCCGAATAATGAATAAATCAAAGATTTCAATTACTTAAGTATTGAAACGTTGATTCCAAATGATTTGTAGGACAATCTTCACCTAAAACTTTAGGCAGGATAACCTTATTTCATGAATTCCTTTAAAATCAAAATCCTAAACTTTGCAAGAGTAAGTAAAAATAAATATTACAATCAATCGCTACTTGAACTGAAACGTAAATACAACCATTTACCACATAAAAGATAAAATTATTCACCACATAACACTGAGAATTATAGTGGTTCAGTGTGTCGACAACTGTCCTAAAAAAGTCATACCTACTACACTCCTAAAATTACTCTCTATGTAATCTTGGCTTTCACTATGAAAAAGGTTTTCTCAGGGTCACCTTAAAACCTGATATAGTTCTTGTAATTTTACTGGGCTATTACAATCAAACCCCTCATTGATATTTTCAGGCTATCTCAAACAAAACCTACATGAGATTTTTTGACTATCTCAGAAAAACCAAATAAAGAATTGAAGGTATACTTATCTTCACAATCGAAGATGTAGCCAAAGAACCACTTTTCTTGAATGTCGATTATTTAATATTCAGTCATATAAAAAAAAGTCTAGGGTTCTATTGATTTGAATTAGGTTCAAACAAATGGCTACTTGAGTTAATTATCTTAAATCTTAAAAGAAGAGTAAAGTTTACTCTCTTTAAAATTAGAATAAAAAGATCTGAGATTAAGGGAATTTATAAATAAAATTTATAAATACCGTTCAAATAACTTGTTAATAACCGAAGCTTTTCTTTCTCTTGTAGTAGAATTTTGATAATAATAATTAATATTTCGGATTGAGAAAGGAACTTAATTTATAGGCAAAGAAGTTGAATATTCGACTAGCTCGAGGTTGTCTTCAACTAGTCAAAGAAGACACGGGATAAGATCTATCCAAACTTCTACTAACCTGAGGACCAGTTCGACTAGTCGAAGAGCTCTATTTGACTAGTTGAATTTGGTCTTCGACTAGTCGAAGATCTAAAAATTTTGAAAAGTTATTATTGCTGGGCTTCCAGCTGAATTAACTCGGGTTGATCGAAGGTCAAGCTTTGACTAGTCGAACAAAAAATTTGGCTAGTCGAATTTGTAACCAAAATTCAGTTTTTCTTCGACTTCAACTTGGACCGGCTGAGAAAACTAAGACTACTCAAACCAAACTTTAAGCTGGTCGAATTCCAAGCAAACACAAGTATAAAAACTCAATTTAAATAATTTATGAAAGCACCTAATCCTAAGGTCTTTCTAAGGTTTTATACTACTTGAGATATGTGTAATACCTGAACTTCTTTGTCTTAAACTTGATCACTGACTTCATCTTGACTTTTGAGCTTGAATATCAGTTGATCATTAGCTTAATCATCTCTTAAGAATGTACCATACTTGAGCTTGATCTTCTCTTGACCTTGAGCTTGATCTTTTATTGATCTTGGACCGGTCTTAACGATCCCTTGTGAAGTTGTTTTGACTATACAAAATTTGACAACTAAAGTGTGCTTTTAGTGCTTACAGTTTTAGTTTGAGGACTTTGCAAGTAGCTATAGGGGGGCTCTCGAACCGTCCTCCTCCACTTCTATCTTACAAACTTTTACTATATTTTCTCTCTGGAAGACAGAAGGTATACCTTCTTTGGACCGTGATCGACCGACCATACGCTCCTTTCCATGTTTCTAATCTTGCTGCTAACTATTCCATTTCATTGGCATCCACATGATTATATTCTCGAGTGACATGAATTAGTTGGATGTCATTGAGTTGCTTGAGCAATTAGATAACCACAACATAGTATGGTAATAAAGATGTACTGTTGTATTTTAACAATCCCACCATCTGATTTATCACCAACTGTGAATCCCCAATGATCATTATGTCATTCACACATAATTTTAACAAATTTCTAGGCCAATTATCATATCTTCATATTTGGCCTAATTGTTAGTACACTCGAACTCTAACTGGAATGTAAACTCCTACAATTCCCATTGGGAGGAATCAACACTATATCAACCCTAGATGTTTCATGTGTTCTTTATCCATCAAAGACTAATCTCTAGGGCATGACTTGTAAATAATATGAATCCGCAATATCTGGAGGGATTTGTTCTTCCAAATTCAACAAGTGATTAGCCAAAAAGTCTTCTATGACTCTTACCTTTTATCGCTTTCTGCGATAAATAATGCAATTCAAACTCTGATAGCACCGATACTCATTTACCAATATGACCCCTTAAAATAGGCCGATTTAAAATATATTTGACTAAATTAGCTACAGTTATCACATTTACTCTTTCAACCAACTAGTAGTGCCTAAGCTTGATAACTGCGAAATACAAGAACAAACACAATTTTTCCATAACCAAATACCGCCTTTCTACATTAAGCAACATTCGGCAAAAATAGTAGATTGCTCTTTCTTTCCATAAATTGTTGTCTTGTACTAGGAGGGCTCCAACCGACTCTGCAGAAGCTGCAATATATAACTTGAATGCTCTATTCTTGATAGGAAGCATTAACATGGGCGACTTCATCATATATTCCTTGATTTGATCGAAAGCTAGCTAGTGCTCCGCTTCCCACACAAACTTAGCCCCCTGTTTTAATTTCAATGATGAGGAGAGAATGTTGGTCTTACCTACATAGTTAGATATGAAGCATCGTAAGAAATTAAGGTGGCCTAGGAACTTTTGTAACTTAACTTTATTTCCTAGTGGTCATGCATCGATCACAGCTTGTACCCTATTCTGATTGATGTTGATCCCTCTCTGGTGTAAAAGGAATCCCCAGAAATTTCTAGTCGAAACCTCGAAAGCACATTTCAAAGGGTTCATTTTTAATTTATGGAGTCTTATTCGTTCGAAAGACTTGCTCAAGTGGGCGAGATTCTCTTTTGCATTGGTCGACTTGATTGTTACATCATCTATATAGACTTTCATAAAATGACCAATCATGTCGTGAAAGATGACATTCATTGCTCTTTGGTGTGTATCCCTTGCATTCTTCATACCGAAGGGCATTGCCACCCAACAATAAGTCCCTAAAGGACCGAGACATATGAACGCAATCTTTAGTACATCATCCAAGGCAACATAGATCTGATTACACCTCGAATGTCCATCCAAGAAGGACATAATCCTATGTCTAGCGGCTTGATCGATTAGTTGATCGGCCACAGGCATGGGATATTCGTCTTTAAGTGTGAACAAGTTCAAATTTCTAAAATCAATCTACACTCTCAACTTACTGTTCTTTTTCATTACTGGGACTATGTTTGACATCCACTCAGCATATTTAATTGGTTGAATGAACCCAACTTTTAGGAGTCATTCAATTTCCACTTTGATCTTAACAGTGACTTCGACCGTCATCCGCCTTTGAGGTTATTTGTATGGCTAATGCCCCTCTTCAGTAGGCAACCTTGTAAGTGTTATGCCTGATTGCTCCTTTATTTTGTCAAATTTTATGGTGCCAAAAACACTATCTGTGTCTTGTGTAGCATGAGGATATATATATGTTCAAGGCACTACATCACAATGCTTCAGATTGAGAATGAAGCTCTACTTTAAGACATGCAAGGTCAAGTACGTTGTCCACTCCTATAAACTTCAAAGATCAGAGTCTTTCAAGAGCTACATCAAAAGATAAGTTCTTGCTCAAGACTTAAGTATAGTTCAAGACTCAAGATAGTGTACAACTCAAGATTAAGTTTTCAAGTTATAGAAGATCTCAAGTTCAAGCTACATCATGTGTAGAGATCTCAAGCTTCATAATCTTCAAATGGCAACCATATTCTGAAGAAATGAAGTCTTGATGTTCATACTTCACTTTCAAGGTATGAATGACCTTAGTCTGACCTTAGGGTAGGTTATTTTATATGCATAAGTCAAATTGAATCACTTTGTAAGTGTTTAGAATGTTCTAAGACTCATCCTGGACCTTGTTCGACTAATCCTAACACTCACTCGACCACTCCAAGAAATTCTAGGACCAATTCTAAGTTTGTTGCAATTCTTCAAAATTTTTTATTCATCTACGACCAGTCCTGTACTCTACTCGAACGGTCGTGTGAACAGTGCAGGACTCATCCTCGACCAGTCTAGGATCTACCACTTAAACTACAACAACTAAATCAGAAGGCCTTCGACCGTCATGAGCATGTCACGACTGGTCGTGGAAAGCCTTTGACCAGTCGTGGACATCTTCGACCAGTCGTAAAATGGTTTTATCCAATCGTGCTCAAAATTTTAAAAATCTGTTTCTCCTACGACCAGTCGTAGTGTCCACAGGACCAGTCGTAGACGCAATTTCTGCAATTATAAATAGACGATGATTTTCAGAGTTTAATAATCCAATTTAAGAAAAATCAAGGTGTCACTCTAAGATAAGTTTGTGCTCTTTTTAAGCTACATTGTGCATATTTAATATTCTCTTTTATTAGCTTTGTCGATTTGATTTTGTTTCTTTATTTCAATCTGATTTGAAAGAGGAGTTATTGTATTCCTTCTTCTTAGAATCAAAATCAAATAGAGCTAGCCCAACTGGTTTAATTTAAAATCAATTAGATCCTCGAACCATTTTAAAGTGAGTAGGGACATTGAACTTCTACTCCAACTTGGTTATTCCGGGCTATAACAAAAGGAGAAATTCAGGTATTTTACATTATTGTATATTTCCTTCTTTTGGTTTTATTTGAGATTAAGCAAGAAAAATCTCAATCTATTGGTTATTTGAGGAAAGCCAGAAAACTCAGAAGTGGAGTTTTTTTCAATTGTGTAAGCCCACTGAAAGACACAATTGTGAGGGTTTTAGGTGAACCTGAGAAAAACCTATTTTCATAGTGAATGCTAATATCCACTGTGTGAGGATATTAGGAGTGGCGTAGCAAGCTGTGTGGCTGTTGTTTAACAGTTGGTGAACACACAGGAGAACCACTATAACTCTTTTTATTTTGTGGATGTGTGATTTATTTTTCCTATCTTTTATCATTCAAAATTGTGGGATGCATGTGTGGATGTGAATGTTGTAAAATTTAAATTTCAAGCATTGTGGGAAATGGTGTAATAATTTAAATTTAAATTCTTGTAATTCATTTCTTTTTATTCCTCTTCGGTTTGAGTTTTCGATACTCACTCAAGTTCTAGTAAGGTTGTCCTACCTCAAAACATTTTATTTTCTGGTGTAAGGTTGTCCTTAGAACCAAGTCTATATCAACCTCTCAATACTTGATTATTGAGGCTGCTTTTCATTTCAGCATTGTGAATTATTTTCCTTTATTTGGGTATCATAATCTTTAATTCCGTAATTTTTTTAAAATCCCCCCCCTCTAGGACATATAGCTTGGCCTTTTCAAGTGGTATCAGAGCCTAATAGCTTTCTTTTAATTCTTTTTATTTGGATTTATTTCCTGAGCTAATCGATCTAAGCTATATATAAGATGTCATATTTTGATAGCCTTTCAGTCACTAGGCCTCCACCTTTTGATGACACCAATTACGCTTATGGGAAAGCCGGGATGAGGATTTTCCTAAAATTCATGGATGAGGGTGTGTGGTTAGCCACAGTAAATGAATGGACCCCTCCTACCACTGAACTAACTGAAATTGATGGATCCAAATCTATGAGAATTACACTATATTTCTCTTGGACCACACTTCAGAAAAGTGAGAGTAGTGCAAATGCAAAAGCACTAAATGCAATCACTTAAGCACTATCACTAGATGAATTCAAAAGAATTATATCCTGTGATTCTGCAAAGTAAGCTTGGGATATATTAGAAATGACACACGAGAGAACTTCAATTGTTAAGAAATCTAAAGTCTAAATCCTCACAACCAAATTTGAGAAAATATATATGGAAGAAAATGAAATGTTTATGGACTTCTACACTAGATTAAATGACATTGTGAACTCTGTGTGAGGTCTTAATGATAAAATTCTAGAAAGTAAAATATGTGCAAAAATACTACACTCACTTCCTGAACGGTTCAATTCTAAGGTAAATGCGATCTAAGAACTTCGTGATACGAAAAATATGAGGGTAGAGGAATTAGTTAGCTCTTTACAGACTTATGAGTTAACTTTTAAAGCTCTAAAAGGTAAATCTATTGCCCTTAAATCTTCTAAAAATAGTTTTCAAGAAAATAATAACAATTCTAATTTAGAAAACTCTAAAGATGACATGACCCTTTTAGAGAAAATGTTTTATAAAATTTTTAAAAGTAAAAAGAGGGTTGATTTTCAAAAATCGAATGATAAGAAGAAACCTAAACCTAAAACATGAAAATCATTAAAACATAGTCACTATTACAACTGCCATGAATATGGGCAGTTAGTAAACAAGTATCCTAAAAAGGACAAACCCAAAAAGAAGAGTATGATGGCTACTTAGGATGAATCCTCTGATATTGAAGCCTCTTATGAATCAAAAAATTTTGGAACCGAGTCAGGCAGTGAAGTTAAAACCCACATGACTCTAGCCAAGTTCACTTTTTCAAATAATGATGATTCAACTAGTGAATAAAATTTAAATATTGATTGTGAAAATGAAGATGATCTTTAAGATGCTTACAATGCCCTATACAATGAAAGTTGTAAAATTTCTGTGAAACTTAAACTTCAAAAAGAAAATTTTTCAAAGCTTAAACAAAATTTTGAGTCTCTTGTTTTAGAAAAATCTCATATTTCAGATTATTTTGAAAATAATAAATGTGATTTAGAATTCAAAGCCTCTCTGATTGAAAACCTTAAATCTGAAAATGAAACACTTAAACTTGAAGTCTCCTTATGTTTGAGTTTAAAGGATACATGGAGATATGCCCAATGAGATCTAAAGTTAGAAAATTTTTTAACTAGATCAAGAAAATGTAGCGGCCGATCAGGATTGGGCTACGATAAAAATATTCCTCCAATACAGAAGAATGCTCCTCTTAATTTTGTAAAAGGAGAGACCTCAAACTCAAAAGGGAATAGTATAAATCAAATTTTTTTAAAAAATACTAAAACTTTTCAAAAACCTAAAAACAACTATATCAACTATAAAAATCAGATCCGAAACCCTTTAGTTGAAAACAAAATAGTTGATTTACTCAATGAGCTTTTAAAATCTAACTCAGTAGATCACTCTTACAACAACTACAAACAAAAGAAGACCAACTCTACTCCTAAACCCAAAACAATTATGAAATGGGTTCCTAAGGTTACCTGCTTGGTTGCCCACACGGATTTCAAAGCTACAAGACATTCAAAGTGGTACCTAAACAGTGGATGCTCAAGGCATATGACTGGTGATAAAGGTCTATTCACCGATCTCAAAGACATGGCTGATGGTTCAATCATATTCGATGATGGCAGCAACTACAGGATGTGGGTCAAGGTATGGTTCAACTCTATAACCTCCCTTTGTTTAAAAATGTTCTATACGTTGAAGGGTTAAAACATAATCTGTTAAGCATATCTCGAATATGCAATAACAATCATAGTGTAAAATTTTATAACCAAGGTTATAAAATTCTAAATAATAAGGGTTCAATAATATTAACTGGTCATAGAACTTCTAAAAACTACTATATTGTTAGTGAATCCAGCTCATCCAGTCAATCATGTTACATGGTCCATACTAATGAAACTGATTTGTGGCATAAACGCCTTAAACATGTACACTACTGAAATTTGTATAGATTGAGCAAAAGAGAACTAATAAGAGATCTAACTAAATTATAGAAAGTAGACAAAATATATGGTGAATGCCAGATTGGCAAGCAAACAAGGAGCTCTCAAAAAAAGGTGAACTCCAATGCCACATCAAGACCACTCGAGCTTTTCCATATGGATCTTATAGGACCTACCAAGACGGAGAGTCAAGGAGGAAAAAAATATATTTTGGTAATTGTGGATGATTTTACCAGATTCGCTTAGGTAGCTTTCTTAAGGGA